>SMDT01003181.1:0-264411 GCA_005392925.1 Aquilaria sinensis | reverse complement strand
TACGGACGCCTTTCTTCGGGAATCACATTGGTGGCTCGGGGAGTTCTCTAGCTCGGGGGTTCCGCCTTCGGGGAGAATCTCTCCTGCTTTCAGTAGCTGGTTCTTTTCTCCCGAAGGCGATATGTTCGGTTCCCCGAGAGAGTCAGCGACACATTTAGATAACCTGGCGTTTCAGCCGAAGTGCTTACTTCGTCATGCTCGATTTCGCTTCTGCCGAGGTCTGTGGCAATGCTTCTTTCCGAGCTACGTCAGGCTCCCCGGTCAAACCTTCGGGGAAATTCATGCTGGGGGAGGCGATAGCCTTTTGGCTATCACAGGCCCCCCTCGAAAAAGCCGAAGTGGAGACTTCGGTTTGTTCGCTTCCTGAGGGCCCCTCTTTGGGCCTTGAGTGCAGTACTTGTTCCGAAGACGGACCTTCCGTCCGAAGACGTAGGCTTTTCTTCCAAAGCCTGTCTGTTGGTGTCTTCGAAGTAACCTGCTTTCCAGCTTTTTTAGGCCTTCCTCGAAGAGGCCGAAGTGGAGACTTCGGTTTGCTGCCTTTCCCAGGATGCTTCTCGGGAGTTTCTAGGGAGTGCACTCTGTGCCGAAGATACACCTTTTTGTCCGAAGATACGGACTGTTCGGCCATAGCCCGTCTTTTGGTGTCCTCGAGGTAACCTACTTCTTTATTTTTGTAGGTTAGTGAACCGTCGCGTCTCGTAACCAGACGTGTCAGTCTGGAGCGGCGCGACGTCTGTCAGAGGGCGTGTTCCTCTTTTGGTGCGATGGCTGACACGTGTCGGCTTTTTATTGGCTGGGGTTGCATCGGTTACCGCGGGCGCGCCTTTTTAGGTGCAGAAGGGCATTTATGGCGGCGTTTCACCTTCGCAGAGTACTTATGACGCCGGTTCGCCTACCCCCCTCGGCCTATATATATGCTCATTTCGTCATTTGTTTCTTTTGCTTTTGCTTTTGCTCTGGTTTTCCTTCTGCTCTCTTCTACCTTTCGCGGCGGTTCTTTCACCTGAGCTTTTTTCCGGTCATCTTTCACGACGGCGTCTTCACACCCAGATTTCGGCAAAAGATTTGGTGGGTTTTGATTTCCAGAACTCTTTATTTTTCAAAGTTTTTCCCGAAGTCCGTTTTTGCCTTTTTCCGAACTTGTTTTCCAGCCAAAAAATGCCTATTCCTGAGAGTTGGCAGCCTCTTCTTTCTCACCCTTGTTGCACTACTCCTGCAAAATTAGCGAAGTGGAAGAAAAAAATTTTCCTTCCCTCGTATGCTGTTACGAGGTTGCCCCGTCCTGACCACTATAGCTTTTCAAACCATAGTAACGAGATCACCGTTTTTCGAGCTCAGCTGAAAGCCGGACTTCGGTTCCCCCCTCCGAAGTTGATTTGCGACTTTTGCCAATTTCATGGCATTGCCGTAAATCAACTTCCTCCGAACTCGTACTGCTACTTCAACGCCTTCCTCTGTATGTGTGGCATTTTCAAAATAGAACCCCACTTCGTTATTTTTATGCAGTACTACAAGCTCTACGTGGTCCCGAAGGGTGGCTTTTATTTCATGCTACCTCGGGGATCCGGGAGCAAAAAGTATATGTTCACCTTCGCCACCAAGGATAACTGGCGAGGGTGGCAAAAAAAGTTTTTCTTTCTGAAGAGGGAGGAGGCCTGGTCGCATGTTCCGACCAAGTGGGCTCAGGGACGGTTAGAGGACGACGTTGTAGATCCGAGGATACTGCTGACTCCCGAGTTGGCTTCCATATTCACGGATTTCGACGGTCGCATCCGAGCCGTCGCCGACTGGGGTCCCGAGGTCCCTTCGCGTCCTTTTTACCCTTTTCCCATCAATTGGAGGTTGATGACCGAGGAGGTCCTTCGGGAGCTCGAGGTGGTAAAGGAGCACAAGACGGACCTCGGGATGCCGGCTCCTGCCATCGCCGGGGAAGACTCCTGGCTAGTGCAGCTCCTTCGGGAGGAAGTTTCTTTCGAAACTTTTTATGAGAGTAAGTTACTTTCTAATCTCCTTGTTATAACTTCGTTCCGGACTCACACTGATGTCTTTCTTCCTTTTCAGAAATGGGGGAGGACACTGCTGCTTTCTACAAAGCCCTTTTCACCGGTCAGCCCGCGAAGGGTGATCAGACGAAGAAAGCTGCCTCCCGAAGACGGAAAACGTCCGGGGCTGGGCCGTCTGCTTCTAAACGGGCGAAGAAGGATGTGCCCCCTCCCCTTCCGGAGATTTCCGAAGAGGTGGGCGAGGAGCCCGAGGCTGCTACTGCCCCTCAGCCCGAGGTTGCTGCTGAGGTCCCTCCTCAAAGTCCTACCCCGTCGCAGGCTCTCCTGGACGCCGTGGTAGAGGCGCCTTCTGCCGAAGAGCGGCGCCGAATAAAAGGCAAGGGGATTTCTGCCGAAGAGGCTCCGGCTTCCGACGAGGACGTCGTCGAGATGCCAGCAGGTTTGTTCTCTTAACAAACTGTGGCACTTCTCATTTTTGATGATCTTTGAGATTTTCTTTTCTTGACCAACTTTTGTTTTATTTGTGTAGAAGAGTTGCTCACTCCGGGTTGGGTAGCTGAGCATGCCAAGAGGAGAGCCCTTCGGGACGCCCGCATCCCGAAGGGAAAAATCCCGAATGAGCCTTTCTGGACGTTTACGGAGGACATGAATTTGTACTCCGGAGAATGCCAGCAAATGGCTACGGAGATCTCGAAAGGGGTCCTCACCGATGCCTCCTTCAAGGCCATTGCCGCGGCTCACCCGGGCGACGATTCTCTTGCCGCGAAGCTTTCCGAACACGCCACTCAGGTACACTTTTCGTCTATCTTCCTCCTTTGAATTTTTTCTAAGTGTTTGGTTTTCTCTTTGTCTTAACGACCTCGCCTTTATCCTTTTGCAGCTTCTGGGGTACACTGGCTTTCTCCGAGTTCGGGTGGCGAGGCAGATTGAGTTCCGAGCCAAGGCCTTAGAAGCCATAGAAAAAACAAAGGCCATGTGCTCGGAACTGGCTGTCAAGAACCTGCAGCTGGCCCAAGCTGCGGAGAAGGAAGTGGCCGCCCTTCGGGAGGAGTTCCAGAAAGAAAAAGATGAACTTTTGAGGGACTCCTCCCAGAAAATTTCTCACCTCGGCTCCCAAGTGGCGGAGCTGATCTCGGCAAATGAGGCGCATCAGAAAGAAAAGTCAGAAGTCGAAGGTCTTTTGGCGAAGGCGCTTGCTGAGAAGGCTGCGCTCCAAGCCGAGGTCGATGCTATGAAGAAGGAGCCGGAAAAGAAGAAAGTGAAGGAGCTGAAGAAGAAGGTCTCAGATTTGAAGAAGGACTTCGAGGAGCTTGAGGTCGAGAAAGACAAGTCTGACCAGATGACCAAGGTTGGTTTTCAGGACGGATTCTGTCTTGTTCGGCACCAAGTCCTTCAGAGGTTTCCAGATCTGGACCTCTCTTTTCTGGCGGCCCTGGACATTCCCGAGGGACCTCGGTGGACCTGGTCTAAGATTGATCATCTGAACCTGCCTCCTTGTATTCCGGCGCCGAAGGTGGTGCAAAAGGACGCAGGAGCCGAAGACTCCCGGGACGCCGAGAACCCTTAGTTTGTTCTAGGGTCATTGTCCTTTTTTCTCTTCTTTTTTGTACTTCTTCTTCTGGCTATCTTTTTTGTAAGCACACTTATCTCAATAAAGACCTTGAAAATTTGGCTAAGTCTTTTCCTGAGATTCTTTGTTTTCCTTTGTCCCGAACTTTATTCGCTCAAGAGACTTCGGAAAACTTTGTCTGTGCTTATCATGGTGACCTCTTTCGCGAAATCCTGACTTGTTCAACTTATGCCCAAAAATTTTGGCTAAGTCTTTCGCCAGATTTTCTCTGTTGTCCCGAACACGTTTGCTCTAGAGACTTCGGAAAATAATACCTTCGCTTATTTTAGCCGGCCACCTTTGCGGAACTCGCACCACTCATGCTAAGAAACTTTTTGGCTAAGAAACTTTTTATACTTTTAGAGAAAATTTTCCTTTCTTTGTACAGCACGGTCTTCCTTGCCGAGATTCTAAGCGTAAAATTTCCTCAAGGCGTCCGAATGCCACGTATTTTTTAATTCTACGCCTTCGGAATCGCCGAGCTTGTAGACCCCTTTTCGTACTTCGGCAAGAACCAGGTAAGGGCCTTCCCAGTTGGCGCGAAATACTCCGTGGGATGGCTTTCGAGGTGCGAATTCATTCTTTCGGAGAACGAGGTCTCCTCTCTTTATTCCTTTTGGCCTTGCGCGCAAGTTTATGGCCGCGGCCACTCTTTGCTGAAAAGCTTTTCTTCTTAGTTCGGCTATTTCTCTGTGTTCGCCGACGAGGTCGAGCTTGGTTCTCAGGCCGAGGTCATTTCCATTTTCATCAAAAACTTGCACTCGAATTGATGGTTGCACTACCTCGATTGGGATGATGGCTTCTGTACCGAAGATGAGTGAAAAAGGCGTTTCCCCAGTGGCTCTTCGGGGTGTTGTTCGGTAGCTCCACAGTACACTCTGGAGTTCGCCTGGCCATTTCCCTTTTGCTTCCCCCAGCCTCTTTTTCAGACCATCTTTTATGGTCCTATTAGATACCTCTACTTGGCCATTGCTTTGAGGATGGGCTACTGGGGCGAAGTGCATCTTTATTCCGAGGTTGTTGACAAAGTCCTGGAACCCTTTGTCTATAAACTGGGATCCATTGTCGGCTACCAGTATCCTCGGTATGCCAAATCTGCATACAATGTTCTTCCATACGAACTTCTGCACTTCTTTAGCTGAGATAGTTGCTAATGGTTCTGCCTCGACCCATTTAGAGAAGTAGTCTACTGCGACCACGCAGAATTTCACGCCTCCGGGGGCTGTTGGGAGCGGCCCAATGAGGTCTATGCCCCAAACTGCGAAGGGCCAGGGATAGTCAGCCGAAGTCACCATTTCCGAGGGTGTCCTCTGGATTTTTGCGTGTTTTTGGCAGCTGTCACATTTTCGGACGAACTGTCGGGCATCCTTTCTTAGGGTAGGCCAAAAATATCCTTGGCGAAGTACCACTGCGGCGAGGGCGTCAGTTCCAATATGTGAACCACAAGCGCCTTCGTGGACTTCTTCGAGGATCATTTCAGTATCCTCTTCGCCAACACACCTCTGTAAAGGATTTGCATATCCCTGCCGATACAGTTCTTCGCCTATTAGGAAGAATCGCCCAGAGCGTCTTCGCACTTTTGCGGCTTCGATGGGGTCTTCGGGGAGCGCGTTGTCCGCAAGATACCTCTTTATTGGATCTTTCCAGCCCTTTTCCGAAGTTACTATGCTCAGCACTTCAATGCTCGGGTGGTTTAGTACCTCGGTGTATGTTTTTGCCTTTGCCAGGCAATCTGCTTCGGTGTTTTCCCGATGAGGTACATTTTCGATGCGTATGGTGTCGAACTCTCGAATGAGCTTCGTCACCAGTTCGTGGTATTTTGCCAAAATTGGGTCTTTCGCGCCGTAGTCCCCTGCCGTTTGCCGAACTACCAGCTGGGAGTCACTGTGAGCCTTCAAGTTTCTTATTCCAATTTTTCTGGCCAGGCGCAACCCTGCTATCAGAGCTTCATACTCAGCCACATTATTGGTGGCGCTGAAGCTGAACTTGATGGCCTTTATCACCTCTAGACCTTCGGGTCCTCTGATGATTACCCCGGCTCCTTGGTGTTCGGAACCTGAGGCTCCATCCACATGCAGCGTCCATTCTGGCTCACCTTCGCCAGGATCCGGGTGGCTATCTTCGGTGGTAGGTACTTCGGCGATGAAGTCAGCCAGTGCTTGAGCTTTTATGGCTTTCCGAGGTTCATAAACAATGTCGTGTTCGCCAAGCTCTATACACCATTTGGAAAGTCTTCCCGAATGATCAACTTTTTTCATAACATCCCGTAGAGGCAGACTACTTCGGACGATGATGGGGTGAGCCTGAAAGTATGGCCGCAATCTTCTTCCTGGCAGCACCAAGGCATATATGGCTTTTTGGAGTAATGGATACCTGACCTCGGTGCCGTGCAGGGATTTGCTTACGTAATAAACTGGCCATTGTCTCGACCCTTCCTCTTTCACAAGGACCGAGCTCACTGCTTTTTCTGAAACAGCGAGGTACAGGATGAGGGGCTCTCCTTCGCGAGGTTGTCGCAGAGTAGGCAGTTGAGACAAATAGATTTTAAGTTCTTCCCAGGCTTTTTGGCAATCCTCATTCCAAGGATGGTTACCATCCCCGAGGTCATTTTCTCTTTTTGCTGCCTTAGTAAGGACTTTGAAGAATGCCCGACACCGATCTCCGTACCTGGAGATGAACCTGCTAAGAGAGGTTATCCTTCCAGTGAGTCTCTGCACGTCTTTCACTGTGACAGGAGTTCGGAATTCGAGCAGAGCCTTAATTTTTTCTGGGTTAGCATCAATGCCCCTTTCTGATACCATGTAGCCCAGAAATTTTCCCGAGGTCACGCCGAAGACGCATTTTTCGGGGTTAAGTCGAATTCCGAATATTCTGAGTTGCTGGAAGGTTTCCTCTAGGTCTGTGACATGGTCTTTAGGCATCTTACTTTTGACTATCATGTCATCAACGTAGACTTCCATGTTCCTCCCTATTTGGTCATGAAAGACTTTGCTCATCAGCCTTTGGTAGGTGGCTCCTGCATTTTTGAGCCCGAAGGGCATCCTAGTGTAACAATATGTTCCACCTTCGGTGATGAAAGCAGTTTTTTCTTCATCTTCGGGATCCATCCTTATTTGATGATACCCACTGAAGGCGTCGAGGAAGCTTAGGAGCCCATATTCGGCAGTTGAGTCGACCAACTGGTCTATCGGTGGGAGAGGATAGGAATCTTTCGGGCAGGCATCGTTCAAGTTTCTGAAGTCGATGCACATCCGGAGCTTACTACTCCCTTCTTTTGTAGCAATGACCACATTGCTTAGCCATTCGGGGTACTTGACCTCCCTAATTACATTTGCGTCCATCAAGCGCTGTACTTCGGTTTTGACGAATTTACTTTTGTGGACCGAGATGCCTCGCTTCTTTTGCCGGACAGGTTTTGCTTCCGGACTTACTTTAAGGCTATGTTGTATTATGCGAGGGTCTACCCCTGGCATATCCTTTGGCGAGTAGGCGAACAGTCCTTTATTCATCAGTAGAAAGGATACAAGGTTTTTCTTGTCACCTTCGGCCAAGTTTTTCCCTATTCGGGTATTTTGGCCGGGGACAAGTTCTATTTCTTCCGTTTCTACTTTTGCGAACTTTTCCGCCCCGCCCGTTTTTGGTTCTTCGGTCGGTAGTGTCCCTCCTGCTAAGGTTTGTGCAAGGTTGGCTGTTGGGGCCTTTCGGGCTTTGACAAACACCTTCCTGACCTCGGCTTGGTCGATGAAAATTTCGGCGTCTCCATCCTTGGTGGCGAAGGTGACTGTTAAGTACTTCACATCTGGGCGAATGTGCAAATTCCCTTGTGTTTGCCTTCCAAGGATGGCGTTGTACGACGAAGGGACATCCATGACAATGAACCTCGTCATTGTGGAGGCAAAAATTTCTCCTTTTCCGTTGATCGAACTCCCTCTCATCATCAGGGGAAGGTCGATCCAGCCGAGGACGGGCAGCTCTGAGGGTCCTATTCCAAAGGTTGGTGAAGTAACAGGCTTGAGGTCGATGCTGGATATTCCCAAGCTTGGGAGCAGATGCGAGAATAGGACGTCGGCGTTTGATCCATCGTCAAGCAATACCCTTTTGACGTCCCAATTTCCTATTCTTGCCATGACCAACAATGGGTCGTCATGAGGGAAAATGACGGAGGAACCATCTCTTCGGGTGAGTTTTTTCGATGGGCTTTGGTACTCCATCGTTGCTATTTCCCTAGCTTTCCTCTTTCTCCCCGAGGATGGCAGTCCAGTGGTGATGGTTTGTATTACCCCCGCCGAAGGTGGGAGGCGCCTTTTTGGACTTCGGTTCCTCCTTCTGTCGGAGTCATACTCATCTTCATCAGCCTTTCCTTCCTCCTCTCTTCTTGCCTTCGGCGAAGGCATTCGCAGATAGCGCCGCAGTTGGCCTTGCTTAATCAGCGACTCGATATACTTCTTCAACTGGAAGCAGTCTTCGGTGTCGTGACCGTGGTCGCGATGAAACTGACAGAACTTCTTCATATTCTTTTTGTTGTCAGCGGTCATCGCCTTCGGTCGCTGAATCTGGGACCCCTGTTTCTCCATTGTCATGAGGATGTTGGTCCTTGTGGTGTTCAGGGGTGTAAAGTTCGGAGGAGGCTTCCTTCCCCTGAACCTCCGAGGTCGTCCTGTTTGCTCTGTCGGATACTTGGCTTGCTGGCTTGATCCTTCGGGACGGGAATGATCGTTCTTTGGCCCCTCCATTCTTAGCTCTTCGGCTGTCATATGCTGCTCGGCTCTTCAGAAAAATTCACCGAGCGTGTCTGGGGGGTCTTTGGAAAACTCGTAAAATAGCTGCGAGTCCCTCCGAAGGCCCCGTATCATGGCGAGGATGCGTATTTCTGGCCGAAAGTCTGGAACACTTAGGGCCTCTCGGTTAAATCTTTCGACATAGTCACGGATGGTTTCCCCGTTCCTCTGTGCTATGTCGAACATCTGTACCGGCATCTTCGCCGTAGGACGACTTCCAATAAACTGCTGGGTGAAGGCAGTGGACAGCTCCTGGAACTCTCTGATGGTTCCTGGGGCCAGAGAGTTGTACCATGCTGTAGCAGGGCCGGCAAGGGTGACCTCGAAACATTTGCATAGAGTGGCATCGTCAGCCCCGTGCAACACCATGCTCCGTTTGTACTTCGTCAGATGGGCCTGTGGATCTGTTCGGCCATCGTACGTTTCTAGCCGAGGTACCCGGAAATCACTGGGCATGGCTGCCTCGACTATTGTTCGGGTGAACGGTGACTCATCGCCACAGAAAGTTTCAGATAGTCTGGCCCAGACAGGTCTGCGGGCTACCTGTTTTTCCACCCTTTCCAACCTCGCCAATATTTTCTCCATAAGGAGTGTGGCGCTGGGCTCTTCTTCGGGGAAAGGGGATCGTCGGCATCTCTTCGGGGAGTGAGTTCGGCGCTGAGGGGATGGGGACCTCGCCTCAGGTGACGAGCTCCTTCGGCGCGGGGTTTTGGGTCGCTTGGACTCCGTCTGTCCCGCAAGCCGTGCCCCGAGGGGCGTGTTTTCTGTTGAAGATTCCTCTCGTGGGTCTCCACTTCCCGAAGTACGATGAGCTGATTTAGAACTTCTCTCTCGAGGGCGCGCTGGCGAAGGAGGCCTCTGGGCCTGAGTTTGTTGTGGCCACCTTCTGTCTATCTGCTGTGCCATTTCGGCCACAACAGAACGCTGGAAGTCGCGCAGAAAACTCATGGTGATGACCAGAGGACGTTCTTCCTCAGGCAAGGAAGTCCCTGGAAGAGTTTGCTCAGTAGCCGGTTGGACTTCAGGCGCGGACGGGGACCTCGGAAGTCCCTTGTCCTTAGAACGCCGAGTTTCAACGACGGCAACCTGAGGGTGGGTTCCCACAGACGGCGCCAAATGATGCCCTTCAGCATCTTCGTCTTGCGACATGGTGAATTCCGAGGGAGCTTCCGTGGAGGGAGAACGTCTGACGGAGAGGTTCCCCAGGTGGGAAAGTACCTGAAAGACTTCGAAAAAAAAGGGGTTAGGAGGTCCCCGGGATGATTTTTCGTGGAGGAGCCTCCGACGCCCAAGTCAGTTTCCTGAGAAGGTAAAAGGGGACACTTAGGAAGTTTTGCGGTCTTGCCTGTTTGTGTTTTTTTAGGAGAGAGGAGTCCCATCCCTTGCCAGGACGTGTTCCTGTGTATTTATAGGGAAGCCTGGCCCGTTTAGATCATGACACGTGTTCGGTCAGATCTTTTCTGTACCTTCGGACGTAGGGGACAAGTAGCCAGTGGCAGGCTCCTTAAGCCTTGAACCGAGTCAAGTCGTGACAAGACCCGGACGGCTTCGGCGCGTCAGGCCGCCGTTTTAGGCAGCGTATGGGCGATCTATCAGAGGCTCCTTAAATGCTCATTAAATGCTCATGCCGTACTCTCGAGGTCCTTTGGGTGAGGTCATCTTTTGGTACGGACGCCTTTCTTCGGGAATCACGTTGGTGGTTCAGGGAGTTCTCTAGCTCGAGAGTTCCGCCTTCAGGGAGAATCTCTCCTGCTTTCAGTAGCTGGTTCTTTTTTCCCAAAGGCGATATGTTCGGTTCCCCGAGAGAGTCAACGACACATATAGATAACCTAGCGTTTCAGCCGAAGTGCTTACGTCGTCATGCTCGATTTCGCTTCTGCCGAGGTTTGTGGCAATGCTTCTTTCCGAGCTACGTCAGGCTCCCCGGTCAAACCTTCGGGGAAATTCATGCTGGGGGAGGCGATAGCCTTTTGGCTATCACCGCATCTTCGGACAAAAGGTGCACCTTCGGCAAGAGTGCTATACCCAAGGCCCCGAAGTACTCCCTTTGAAAGCTGCTAACTTCGGCTTTCTGGAGGGGGGCTTGTGATAGCCGAAGGACCATCTCCTCTCCCAGTGCGTACTTCCTAAGTATGATCAGGAAGCCTGGCGTCACCCGAAAGACGCACTATCACTGACCTTGGAAGGAATGGAGCCAAGCACCCCGAACTTGGAACTTCGGCAAAGAACGCTAGGAACCGCAAGGATGGTGCCGGCTCCCTCGGGGGACCGAACGGATCGCCTTCAGTTGCAGTGAATTAGCTATCGCAAAGAGAAGGGAATCTCCTCGAAGGCGGATCCTCCGAATAAGGGAACCCCCCAAAAAGCACGAGCATAACTCCCGAAGAAGGGTGACCGTGTCGAAGAACGACCTCGCCCAGAAGACCTCGGGAGTACAGCATGAGCATTTAAGGAGCCTCTGACATGCCGCCCACAGACGCTACATGTCACCTCAAATGGCGATTTGACACGCCGACGCTGTCCAGGTCTTGCCACGACCTGTCTCAGTTCAAGGCTCAAGGAGCCTGTCAAAGGGTTGGGCTTTTCTATAAATACCAGGGAACAGACCTTGGCAAAGGGTTCGACTCCTCCTCCTTTAGAAAATACAGGCAAGCCCACTGAAAACTCTAGTGCTTCCCCCTCACATTCTCAGGAAACTGACTTGGGCGTCGGAGGCTCCTCCCCGAAAAAGCACCCCGGGGACCTCCTAACCCTCTTCTCTGAGCTTTTCAGGCACATTCCCCTGGGAAACTTCAACTCCAGACAATCTCCTCCACAGGAAGTCCTCCCGGAAGTCACCATGCCTTCCAGCGAAGATGTCTCAGGGCATCAATGCCGAGGCAGATTGCTTGGCAAAGTCGAAAACATGCACCGAGGTGCTAAACCACCCGAGCATTGCAGTGCTGAGCATAGTAACTCCGGGAAAAGGCTGGAAAGATCCGATAAAAAGGTATCTCGCAACCAGTGCGCTCCCCGAAGACCCCAATTAAGTGGCGAAGGTACGGAGACGTTCTGGTCGTTTCTTCCTAATTAGAGAAGAATTATATTGGCAGGGATATGCAAATCCACTGCAGAGGTGTGTTGGCGAAGAGGATACTGAAATGATCCTCGAAGAAGTTCACGAAGGCGCTTGTGGTTCGCACATTGGAACCGACGCTCTAGCAGCAGTAATACTTCGCCAAGGATACTTTTGGCCTACCCTAAGAAAGGACGCTAGGCAGTTCGTCCAGAAGTGTGGTAATTGCCAAAGACACGCGAATATCCAAAGGACACCCTCGGAATTGGTAACTTCGGTTGACTATCCCTGGCCCTTCGCAGTTTGGGGCATAGACCTCATTGGGCCACTCCCGACAGCGCCTGGAGGCGTGAAGTTCTGCGTAGTCACAGTAGACTATTTCTCTAAATGGGTCGAGGCAGAACCCTTGGTGACTATCTCGGCAAAAAATGTGCAGAAGTTCGTATGGAAGAACATTATATGCAGATTTGGCATACCGAAGGTACTAGTAGCCGACAATGGGTCCCAGTTTATAGACAAAGGGTTCCAAGAATTTATCAACAACCTTGGAGTAAAGATGCACTTCGTCCCAGTAGCTCACCCCCAAAGCAATGGGCAAGTAGAAGTATCTAACAGGACCATAAAAGATGGTCTGAAAAAGAGGCTGGGGGAAGCAAAAGGGAAATGGGCAGGAGAGCTCCCAAGTGTGTTATGGAGCTACCGAACAACACCCCGAAGAGCCACAGGGGAGACACCTTTTTCACTTGTTTTCGGTACGGAGGCTATCATCCCAATCGAGGTAGTGCAACCATCAATGCGAGTCCAAGTGTTTGATGAAAGCGGAAATGACCTCGGCCTGATAACCAAGCTTGACCTCATCGGCGAACACAGAGAAATAGCCGAGCTGAGAAGAAAAGCTTTTCAGCAAAGAGTGGCCGCGGCTATAAACTTGTGAGCCAGGCCAAAGGGAATAAAGGAATGGGACCTCGTTCTTCGAAAGGCTGAATTTGGACCCCGAAGGCTATCCCACGGGGTACTTCGCGCAAATTGGGAAGGTTCTTATCTAGTACTTGCCGAAGTACGGAAAGGCGTTTACAAGCTTGGTGACGCCGAAGGCATAGAATTAAAAAATACATGGCATTCGGATGCCTTGAAAAAATTCTATGCTTAGGATTTTGGTGGGAAAATTGTATTGTACAAAGTACAAAAGACTTAGCCAAAATTCTTGAATGTAAATTGTACAAGTTAGAATTTCGCAAGGGTGATCGCCGTGATAAACGTAAATATGATTTTCCGAAGTCTCTTGAGCGAACGTGTTTGGGACAATGGGAAATGAAAAATTTCTAAGTACAAAAGACTTAGCCAAAAATTTTCAAAAGAAAGAAAGAATCTTTATTAAGATGGATCTGCTTACAAAGAAGGAAGCTCGCCAAAAAAGTACAAAGAAGGAGAAAAAGAAGGCAAAGGACCCTAAGGTAAGCTAAGGAATCTCGGCATCTTGGGAGCCACCAGCTCCTGCGTCCTTGTCCACCCCCTTCGGCTCCGGAAGAGGGAAGGGCAGTTTAAGGTGCTCAATTTTGGACCAAGACCACCGAGGACCCTCAAGGATGTTTAGGGCCTCCAAAAAGGAGAGGTCCAGATCTGGGAACCTCTGCAGAACTTGATGCCGAGCAAGGCAAAAGCCGTCTTGAAAACCTACCTTTTTCATCTCGTCGGCTTTCTTCTTCTCGACCCCTAAAGCGTCAAGTTCCTTCTCCAGATCTGCGATCTCCTTCTTCAGTGCCTTCGTCTTCTTCTTCTTCGGCTCCTTCTTCAAAGACTCGACCTCGGCCTGGAGCGCGGCCTTTTCAGCAAGCACCTTCGCCAGGAGAACCTCAGACTCTGACTTCTCCTTTTGATGTGCTTTGTTTGCCAAAGTCAGCTCCGCCACCTTGGAGCCAAGGTCAGAAATCTTTTGGGATGAGTCCTTCAAAAGCTCATCTTTTTCCTTCAAAAACTCCTCCCGAATGGTAGCAACCTCCTTCTTCGCAGCTTGAGCCATCTCCCTGTTCTTGGCGACCAAGTCAGAGTACATGGCCTTAGATTTTTCCAAACAGTCTAAGATCGAGACTCGGAACGCCGCCTGCTTCGCTGCCCGAAGTCTAAGTAGGCCAGTGTACCCCAACAGCTACAAAGAAGTAAGAACAAACTTAATAAGACAAAAAAATGAGCCAAGAACTTAGAAGAAATCAAAAGGAAAAAACAAAGGCGTGAAGTATACCTGGGCAGCGTGCTCAGAAACTCTGGCAGCAAGGGACTCATCATCCGGGCACGCCTCAGAAATGGCCTTGAAGGAGGCCTCGGTGAGGATCCCCCTCGAAATTTGGTTGGCCATTAGCTGGGAGTCACCGGAGTACAAGTTCATGTCCTCCGTAAACGACCAGAAAGGCTCCCTCGGGATCTTCTCCTTCGGGATATGGGAATCCCGAAGGGCTCGTTTCCGGGCGTGCTCGACCAACCAACCCGAAGACGGTACCTCATCTGCAGGGCAAAACAAGAAGCTTGTCAAAACAAGTAATTCTCAAAGTACAAAAAATAAAAGCACCCCAGCTCGTTTATAAAAAACGAACCTGGCGGCACCTCGGCAACATCATCGTCAAAGTCCCGGACTCCCTCGGCAGAGATCTCTTTGCCTTTGCTCTTGCGGCGCTCCTCGGCAGAAGGGACTTCCACCAAGGCGTCCAGAAGAGCCGCTGAGGAAGTGGGACTCCGAGGAGGGACATCAGCGGCGACTTCGGTCGGCGGGACAGCAGCTGCGTCAGGCTCTTCGCGCACCTCATCGGGAATTTTCGGGGGAGGAAGAGGCACGTCTTTCTTCGCCTGCTTTGCCGAGGAAGGCCTGGCCCCAGACGATTTCCGCCTTCGGGAGATGGCCTTCTTTGTTTGCTCCCCCTTCTCGGCTTGACCGAGGAAGAGCGCCTTGTAGTAAGCAGCGGACTCGTCGTCCATCTCTGAAAAAGAAGGAAAATATCAGTGTGAGTCTAAGTGGTATCCATGACAAAAAAATTTTTGGACAACTTACTCTCACAAAAGGCCTCATAAGTAATCTCCTTCCGAAGGAGTTTCACCAGCTAGGAGTCTTCCCTGGCGATGGCAGGAGCCGGCATCCCGAGGTGCGTCTTATTCTCCTTCACTACCCCTAGTTCCCGAAGGACCTCTTCGGTCATCAATTTCCACATGATGGGGAAAGGGTAGAAGGAGCGTGAAGGGACCTCGGAATCCCAGTCGGAGACTGCTCGGATCTGTCTGTCGAAGTCTGCGAATTCGGATGCCAACTCAGGAGTCAGCAGCATCCTCGGGTCTACGACGTCCATCTCCAATTTTCCACGAGCCCACTTGGTCGGAACGTACGACCAGGCCTCCTCCATCTTCAGAAAGAAAAAGTTTTGTTGCCAGCCCCGCCAGCTGTCCTTAGTGGCGAAGGTGAACATATACTTTTTGCTCCTTGATCCTCGAGGTAGCATAAAGTAAAAGCCACCCTTCGGGACTGTGTAGAGCTTATAGTACTGCAAAAAAAGAATGAAATGGGGTTCTATTTTGAAAACACTGCACATACAAAGGAAGGCGTTAAAGTAACAGTACGAGTTCGGGGGAAGTTGATTTACGGCAATGCCATGAAATTGGCAAAAGTCACAAAACACCCTCAAGGGAGGGTACCGAAGTCCAGCCTTCAGTTGGGCGCGAAAAACGGTAACCTCATTTTGGCGGTTCATAAAACTGACATCCTAAGGTCCAGGAAGTCTGATGGTGGCGTAAGAAGGAAGAAAGAAATTTTTTGTCCATCTTTCCAATTTTTCTGAGGTCGTACAGCAAGTATGACCAAGAAGGGGAAGCCAACTTTCCAGGATAGGGGAAACAGTTGGCGAAGACATTTTTGAAGAAAAAATGACTTCGAGGAATGAAAAACCGACTTCGGGAAATCTTTAAAATCAAAAGACTCTGGAAATCAAAACCCACTGAATCTTTTGCCAAAATCTGGGTTTGAAGCCGCCCTTGCGAAAAGTGGCCGAAAAAACTCCGTCAACAGCACAAAAAAACAGGGGAAAATGCAAGAACGATTAGAAGGCAGGAGGGAAGCAAAAGCAGAAGCAAAAGGAGATTATGACGGAATAGCATATATATAGGCCGAGGGGGGTAGGCGAACCGGCGTCATAAGTACTCCGTGAAGGCGAATAGTCGCCATAACTGCTCATTGCGCATAAAAAGGTGCGCCTGCTGTATCCGATGCAGTCCCCGCCGATAACAAGCTGCCACGTGTCAGCCATCGCGCCAAAAGAAGGACACGCCTTCTGACACCCCTAAACCCTGGGCGCGCCACTCTAGACTAACACGCCTAGTTAACGAGACGCGACGTTGCGCAGACCTACAAAAGGAGAGAAGTAGGCTACCTCGAAGACACCAAAAGACAGGCTATGGGTGAATAGCCTACGTCTTCGGAAAAAAGGTCCATCTTCGGCACAAGTATTACACCCAAGGTCCCGAAGGGCGCTCTCGGAAGCTGACAAGCCGAAGTTTCCACTTTGGCTTTCTGAAGGGGGGCCTGTGATAGCCGAAGGGCTATCGCCTCTCTCACTACATACTTCCTGCCAAAAGCGTGGCCGGGAAACCTGGCGTCATCCAAAGTCAGTGCTAACACTGACCTTGGAAGAAGCAAAGTCAAACGCCCCGAACTCAGAACTTCAGTTACAACGTCAGGAATTTCAAAGATGTTGCCGGCTCCCCCGGGGGAACAAATGAATCGTCTTCAGGGATAAAGAACCAGCTATTGCAAGCAGGAGAGATTCTCCCCGAAGGCGGAACCCCCGAACCAGGGAAATCCCCGAACTACGGGCATAATTCCTGAAGAAGGGCATCCGTACCAAAGGACGGCCTCGCCCAGAGGACCTCGGGAGTACGGCATGAGCATTTAAGGAGCCTCTGACATGTCGCCCACAGGCGTTACACGCCGCCTCAAACGGCGGTCTAACGCTCCGACGCCGTTCGAGTCTTGTCACAACTTGTCTCAGTCCAAGACTCCAGGAGCCTATAAACAGCTACTTGTCCCCTACGCCCGAAGGTACAAAAAGCATCCGGCCGAACACGTGTCATGATCTGAACGGGCTAGGCACTCCTATAAATACCAGGAAATAGGCCCTGGCAAGGATCAAACCCTCTCTCCCTGAGAAAACACAAGCAGGCAAGGCCTTCTAACCCCTTAGTGCTCCTCCTCTATCTCCCCTCAGGACACTGACTTGGGCGTCGGAGGCTCCTCCCCGGAAAAATTCTCCAGGGACCTCCTAACCTTTTTTTTTCTGAGCATTTCAGGCACGCTCCTCTGGGAAACCTTTGCTCCAGATGTTCTTCCCTTCAGGAAGTCCCTCCCGAAGTCATAATGTCACCCGACGAAAATGCTGCTGGGCATCAGCCGCGGGTACGCGGTATGCGATACAAATGTTTTTGTGTTTTATCATTTTACCGCGTGGTGTATCACGGTATTTTACGGTATACCGCATACCACTCAATTTTTGTATACATTTTGTTAGAAAATTGCAGTATACCGTAAATACTGTGTGATATGTACCGCAGTATTTTATTTGTTGTGACTATTGTTTTTCCATTTTACATAAATAATATCATAAATATATAAAAAATTAAAATATAAATAATGCGCATATCATAAAATAAACATTTGCTTTTATTTTTTTTGTTACTTTTCTTAATTAATATAACAATTTAATGGATGGTAGCACCTTGAAGGTCCCTGTGGTGTTGAACAATATCCTTCAATTGGATTCCTGGTGCATGTTACCCTAACTAAATATCTTCTATAATATATATTTTATTTATATTTGACAAATTGTGATGAGAAAAATTAGAATACATATAAAATGTGTAAAAATAAATTATTAAACAAATTATGTCATCTAAAAATAATATTCTAACATTTATTTTTTGCAATAACGGTAATGGTATGCAGCGCGATATACCATGCGGTATACCTTAAAATTTTGGAGTGCGGTATACCTAGCGGTAACAATATTTAACACCTTGTACAGTTCTCATAAGATATGCTAAAAAGTTGTGTGTTGGAATTTATGAATGGCTAGGATCAACACTCACCATTGATTAAGTTACATGGATACACTAGTTTTCTAAATTTGATCTTAAAAGTGGTTGTCATCAAATTATGAGGAAAAAAGGGAATGAATGGAAGACTGCTTTTAAAACTAAATTCAGCGTTTATTAGTGGTTAATCATTCCATTGGTTTATCTAATGCTCCGTACTTTTATAAGGCTCATGAATCATGCCTTAAGGTATTTCATTGGTAAGTTTGTTTTGGTTTACTTTGATGACATTCTAGTTTATTATAGGAGCATACATGAGCATGTTGAGCATCCTAGGCATGTGTTAGAGACATTTGAAGCACAAAATTTATATGCCAATCTTAAAAAGTATTCTTTTTGTACTGGCCATGTTATATTTCTTAGTTTTGTTATGAGTTCTTAGGGTGTGGAGGTAAATCAAGAAAAAGTAAAGGTCATACAAGAGTGGCCAACTCCTTAGTCCATATCTGAGGTGATATCTTTTCGTGGTCATGCTAGTTTTTATAGGAGGTTTGTGAAGGATTTTTCATGCATTACAGTACCCTTAAGTTGTGAAAAAAGAATGAGGGCTTTAAGTGGGAGAAAGCTCAAGATGATGCATTTAGGCTACTTAAGCATAAATTGAGCAAAGCATCTGTTTTAGCTTTGGTTGATTTTTCTAAGAAATTTGAGATTGAATGTGATGTATGTGGACATGTTATTGGTGCTATTTTGATGTAGGAGGGGTGTAGGGCCCAATTCACCCCCACCTTAATCCCTTTAGGAGCTCTTAATCAACCAGTTACTTTCATATGATGAATTAGGACGTGACAACTGGGATACTTAGCCCCAAATTTTAGTTGTTAACAAGATAAGACTTAGTGGGAGGTTACCAATTAAACTATCTTATGAATTCTTACTAAATTTCTAGTTTAACAGGCTAAGTTACAAGTTTAACACATTAAGTTACAAGTTCAATGTATTACTTTTGTGAACGCACTTAACTTAGCTTACCTTATTACCTATTGGGTGCATATGGGGTATATATGAGTAGTTGTAGGTGGGGTGGGCTTGTGTGTGTGTGTGTTTTAGTGTACTGAGGAGGCTTACTTGTAGCCTAACTAGTGCACTTTGCCAAAACATCACACATACACACATTCATGCATACATACATACAAACATACTACGTTAATTATTTACAAGCCATGCATGCATTTTTCTAGGCAATTTTACTTTGTGCCCTAAAAGGCTTACCTCAGCCCAATATATACAACTAAGGCACATGCCATGCCTTACTATGAGTTCCTATGCCATACATATGTACATACATTTACACATTCAAAATTTGGCACTTGAAGAACTACATGGCCAAAATTACATACAACAAAAGTTGGGCTACTTAGATGACATGCATGTTACATAACATGGGCTCAAACTGTTTCAATGCCCACAGTTACTCTAACTTCCACTTTTACTTGGCATTGAGGCCAAAGTTGTCTTATTATTCTTTTCATCTTTAACTATACTAAAATGAACCCAAAAGCAGCCAGATCCACCGCAGCCATCAAAGCCTACAATTCAGTGTACAACCATTAGTCCAAATCATGAACTTTGTCAATCTTTCTTTCATAATCTAACAAACTCGAGTCATACATCCTTGTACATACACCTCTTAAAGAGGTTCTTTAGCCTCTAATCTTCCACTTCTTTACCTGAAATGGGCAGAAAAGGGCATGAGTACACAAGTACTTAGTAAGAGTCTAATACGGCACCTAGTGCCTACACAATGTTCAAAACATTGTTATACATATAAACCTTAAATTTCAACTTTTAACCTGCAACCAAAGACAAAGAAGACATAAAAGAGACAAGGCATAGCATAGTACAATATACATATATACATAATTCAAAGGTTAGCACACCCAAACAATCAAAGAAGCAAGCAAACACACACACCACATACACGGTTTCACTTAAACTTACTAAGCATTTCTTTCATTCAATTTAGCAAGTAATCACTTTGAATTAAGTCAAATTAAAATAGAGCTCCAAGTAGATGAACAAGTTCGACCATACTTGATCAAAACCCTAATGCTTGCCATATGCAAACTAGCTAGCTCACCATAATGCATACATACATATAGCCCATTAACTTAGCCCCTAGGTTCATTCGGCCATGGCCATTCCTTAGGGAAGTATCCTCCTCATAAAAATCTAGGAGAATGAGCTTCATATAGAACCTTACCTAGCTCAAATTTGGCAACAAAGAAGCAAGAAATCTTTAACTCTTCACATGCGCCACCATAGGCCTACCTATAAGCCACCATCTCAGTTTAGCTTCCTTTGCTTCTCCTTGAGTTTCTAACTTTTTTCTTTGTTTTGTAAGACAGTTTGCCCAGGTTTTCCAAGGTTAGCAACTACTATTAATGCTTAGGAAGCTGCCTTTAGGGAGGACTTAAAGTCCAAGCGGTGAAGGTTGGCTGAAATGGCCTTGGCGGCCAAGTAGTTTTGACCATTCTTTGGTCTAACTTTTCATAAGCTCATCATGTCATTTAGGTTATCTTATTGACATGTTTACCTCTCTTGGTGGTGTAAATCAAGCACCCTTAGAGACATTTTAGGTGCATCCAAGAGCCCCCCAGTGCACCCTAGGGTGCTCCTCATGGTTTTCATGTGTTCTTCACCTTTCCTTAGCCTATATTGTAGCCTTCATCTTCATTTCAATCTTAAGTATCAAGCTCCCATAATCCCTTCCAAGACATTTGGCTTTAGAGCCTTCATATGCACATGATTACATACAAAAGTGTACCTAAGAGTCTCCTAGTGCACTTCCTTAGAGCACTTTAGTGTCCTTCACTTATTTTTGCCTTGTATTAAAATCCTCCTTCTTATTTTATCATTAAGTATCAATCCCACCTTGTTTCCCTTAATTCATATGGAGTGGCTTTAAAACTAAGTGTGCTTAAGAGCTACTCCATGTCCCTCCTTGGTGCTCCCTTAGTTCCCTTAGGTTCTTTGCAATTTTTCTTCAAATTATGAATCTTCATATCAAATTCTATCCTGGCACTTAGTTTTATCCATTTTTGTCTCACAAATATAGCATTTTCCCTCATGTTCCACTTATGTGCACTTAGGATGTCCTTAGGCCACCCTATGGGTACTTGGCCTTTTATGGATTTTTCTCTTCATGTCCATGACATGCATCACTTATTTACACTACTGATGTACATTATGTGCACATTAAAACCACAGCCCATGGCTTATGCAAGTCACAGGCATGGCAAGGGGTGACCTATAGCTTACTTTAGTAAAAATCTAAATGAAGCCACCTTAAACTACCCAATCTATGATAAGAAGATGCATGCCTTGGTGATAGCACTTAAAACTTGGAAAAATTACATATGGCTAAAGGAATTCATCATCCATCTAGACTATCAATCTTTGAAACACTTGAATGGCCAAGGAAACCTTAATAGAAGGTATACAAGTTTGGTAGAGTTCATAGGGACCTTTCCATACTATATTAAGTATAAGCAAGGTAAGGAAAATATTGTGGCCGATGCATATATCTAAGTGGTATGTTCTTCTTTCTTATTTATATACTAAGATATTAGAATTTGAGTATTTAAAGGATTTATATGAAGAATATTCTGACTTCGAAGAAGTTTATGCAAAGTGTGCACATTCAGGTTATAAAAAGTTCTATAGAGTTAATGGCTTTCTTTTTAAGCAAGATAAGTTGTGCACACCTAATACTTATTTGAAATCTTTGTCAGTATAGAAGGCTCATAGAGAAGGCTTAATGGGACAATTTGGTGTTTAGAAAACACTAAGTGTGCTTAAAGAGAAGTTGTTTTGGCCGATGTTGGAAAGAGATGTGGAGAAAGTTTGTTCTACTTGTCTTGAGTGTAAAAGGGCTAAATGTAGGGTTTCGGGAGCCAAACAAGCAAAGTGGAATATAACCAAAACCCTCCAAGATCCAAGTGAAATGGTGTAAACCGGGTGTTCAAAAATTTTCATACCTAATTTTGGTTGAAATCTTTCACTCAACTGTTGAGTCAAATCACAAAACCTGAATAGTTAACGTGTTTAAGCTCTTTATGGTATCCACACAAGCCTCTCGAGATCACCATGCTTCCACCATGTCTTGGCAGATGCGTTTCTCTTACGCCTGCAGTGCTAGCTTATGTCCTCCAAGGAATAGCAAGAGAAAAGTGCGGCTATCACTTTTGGGAGGCTAGGGCAAGGCTGCGAATTTCTCACTATATGTTATATTTATAGTGAGACTCAATTTCCAGGCCTAATGGGTTTTAAGGCCTTAATCCAATTAGGCTTTAATTTCAGGCTTAATAATGGCTCAACTTTTGGGCCAATTATTAACACAAAATTATCATGAAACCATAACCCAAAAAAATTAGCCCATGCACTCAAATAATCCAAATAGGCTTTTATGTGTGTGACCCAATAGGCTTTTATCACATTGGTAATGATCATAAATCACATTTATGATCATAAGCAATGAGCGGTGTCTAGCAACACATCATTGCTACCCAAATGACAAGATTGTTAGTGATTTGACTAAACCTTAATGATCATTATCCGTATAGGCCATTATCCCTTTGTCCAAGATATCAAGACTAAGCACGAGACATGGAATGTGTCACTCTTGTATAGCCCAATCTTTGGTTTCTTGATTACCGAGTAGACTAACTTAAACTGATGATATTGATATCGTATATCAACTCATCTAAGTATAGCCATGCATTTTCTAAGTCTTATTCTATCAAGAGGCCCGAAGATATCACTGCCGTTACATAGGAGAGACAAATCCCATCTTGATCGTACAAAACCCTCCGCATGATATGTGACAAACCCAATGACCTCCTTCAAGTTTACTCAGTTACAAGCAACAAAGGAAAGTATCAAAGTATGTCACTCACATGTAGGGAACCTTGATGACCTTAGGTTAAAGGACTACATATGCCATGATCACTATAAGAATCACTTATGACACTCATATAATGATCCATGTAGCAATCACATGGTGGGTCGGTTCAGTACACAAGTTCTCCAACTTGTACCCATATGTAGACTACATATTTCATATTAGTCTCCACATATGCTAGTCGTTATGTATTATTGTAACCCGCTCCACGATAATACTAGACCAGGGGCATTTAAGATTATCATTATTGTAGGGTTATAATTATGTTTATTACGTTACGCAGAAACAAAAAAATAAACATAATTACTGGATTAATACTTTACTAAAAAACCATGACTCAATGTGCAAAAATACAATTATCTCATGATTGGCTTTTGGGCACAATACTAACACTAAGCCTAGGCAAAATCCTTATGGTATTTACTCTTCATTGCCTATTACATCTCATCACTGGAATAACCTTTCTATGGACTTTATTGTGAGACTTCCTAGAATAAAGAATGGAAAAGACTCTATCTTTGTGATTGTGGATAGGTTCTCAAAGATGGCTCACTTTGGTCCATGTCACAAAACTGATGATATTGTGCACATTGCAAATCTATTCTTCAAGGAGGTTGTAAGATTGCATGGACTTCCAAGAACTATTATGAGTGATCGAGCTGGGAAGTTTCTAAGTGTCTTTTGGAGAGTCTTGTGGAGCAAGTTTGGTACCAAGCTTATGTTCTTTACAATTTTTCATCCACAAACTGATGGCCATACTGAGGTGACTAATAGGACTTTGATCACAATACTTAGGGCCATCATTCAAAATAACTTGACAACTTGGGAGGAATTTTTACCATATGTTAAGTTTGCTTATAATAGGGTAATGTACAAAACCACAGGATTTTCACCTTTTGAAGTTGTTTATGGTTTTAGCCCACTAAACCTATGGATATAATACCTTTGCCTATATATGACATATCTAGATTAGATGGAGCTAAGAAGGCCAAGATGCTCAAAGGCCTGCATGAAAAAGTGAAGTTGTGAATAGAAAAGAAAACTCAACAATATGCAACCCAAACCAACAAAGGAAAGATGAAAGTTACTTTTGAGCTAGGAGATTGGGTTTGGGTTCATATAAGAAATGAAAGGTTTCCTTCCCAAAGAAAATCAAAGCTTCAACCTCGAGAAGATGTACCTTTTCACATCTTTGAGAAGATCAATGAAAATGCCTACAAGTTGGACTTAAGAAGTGAGCATAATGTTATTGCAACATTCAATGTTTCTGACTTATCTTTGTTTAATATAGGTGATGATTTGAGAACAAATCTCTTTTAGGAAAGGGAAGATGAAGGATGAAAATCAAGCTCAGGAGCTCTAAGGATATCTTCGAAACCATTAAAAATAATCATAGGACGGATAAAAAATAAAAAAGGCCAAAGACATGCAAAAAGCACTCTAAGCCCTTATTGTGGAGCACTTGGAGCCCTACCATTTCATTTCAGTTTACATCCAACCTATAAGTTTCCAAGACCCAAAGCATTTCATTTCATTCAATATTATTGATATTCAAGTGGAAAAGCCAAGAAAACTTGGCCATACATAGGATGCCCAAGCTAAAACCCTATAGAGCCCCAAGGGTACACCTGAGAGCCCCTTTAGAGCCCCACCTAGAATTTTACTATGCCCATGTGATTTTTCTGGTTTTTCTTAGTTATTTCATATTTTTACATGTTTTTAGGTTGAGGAACAAATTTGCGTCATATGGTACACATGCCACACAAATTGCATACATAAAAAGTGTCTAAAGCATGTTTTCAAGGCCTAGTTTGATTAGGTTCGGTTCTTTTGCTAGGTTTAGGGTTCCTAGTCCATTTAGAATTTGTGTGGCTAGCAATCCTAGCATATTTCCCATTAAATAGGACCTACAATTC
The DNA here is from genome assembly GCA_005392925.1 of Aquilaria sinensis. Lineage (NCBI taxonomy): Eukaryota > Viridiplantae > Streptophyta > Magnoliopsida > Malvales > Thymelaeaceae > Aquilaria > Aquilaria sinensis. The sequence continues at coordinate 240,024 of SMDT01003181.1, read as the reverse complement.
ATGGCTACAACACGGATTAGTAAGAATATAGGTTACTTTGAGCAATTCTTTACTTTCTTATTCTTTCTTATCTCCTTAGTGCATCAGCGCTTCAAGTTCTTCTCTTCCAATCAATTTTATTCTAAATTCCCTTATGCAATTCTTTTTCTCATCCTTGAATCTATTTCTAACTTCCTTTCTTTTTTTCTTACTCAATTTCTTGTTCTTGGATGAATTTTGGTGAAGCAAGCATTTGGGTACTATTTAGAACTTAGGATCCTCGGGCAATAGGCAACCCATCACCAAGATTCATTGACCCATATGAAATCCTATAAATGATAAGGAAAATGGCTAATATATTGGCACTACCACCTAGCATAGAACACATTCATAATGTGTTTTATGTACACATGCTTGAGAAGTATCTTAATGATCCTAAGCATGTATTACAACTAGAAAGAGTACCCCTAAAACCCAGCCTAAGCTATAAGGAAAGGCTACCCAAAGTTCTAGATAAAGATGTGATAAAACTAAGAACTAAGTTATTACTTATTGTTAAGGTAGAATGGATAAACCATAGTGAAGAAGAGCCCACTAGGGAAGTAGATTTAGGGATGATGGAGCAATATCCTCAAGACCTTCCAAGGTTAATGGAAAATTTAAGGACCAGATTAAATAAGGGGGTGCAATATTACATACACCTACTTAAGCCATAAGGTTAGCAATATATTTTTTGACAAATTGAACTCATCAACAAGATACTGATACCTAAATAAGATTTTAGGTATGTTTTAAGTACAAAATTTGGCTAAGTAAAGATGAAATTGAAGGCTCTCACATTTAAGATGCTCTTGGGTTCACTTAAGAACAAAGGCCAAATGTGAGCTAGTTATAATATACGGGCTCAAGTGTAACTAGTAAGAAAGATCCTAAACCAACTTGTAGTGACTAAACTACACACAGGCAGAAACTTAGTAACACAATGTAGTAAGCAACATAATTGAGAGAGACTGTATTGGGCATTAAACCTCACTCACACCCATTGACTTCTTCCTAAACTTACATAATTGGAAGCCATGCAATCTATATAAGACCACTCCCCGGTTTTCCTTTGGCACCATTTTTCAGATATCTAAGCTTTCTAAGCTTTAAAGGAGCAAAAAATAAAGGGAATTTGCCTCGAATGTGAAGATTTGCTAAAGACCTAGTCCCTAAACCACTAACCTGGGTTGTAAGTTGCTGAGTTGAGTTCTTCCTATTTTGTTTTTGCATGATAAAGGTTTAGGTTAGTTAGTAAGGGGTTTTTCTTGCTTGATTCTAAGACCTTAAACTAATCCTAATTAATTGTAGTGCAAATTGTAGGATGGCTTAAGAATGAAGTAAGATAAGGCATGTGATAGTCTTGAACCAAATGAACTAGCCTTAATTGAAGGGGAATTGATTGAATGATTTTGAAATAGAGCCTTTGGCTTTTATGTTAGCATATTGATTGAAAACATAAGTAACTAGGAACCCAGGTTGGGCCAAAACAAGATGGTTCTGCAGCTCAGTGTGTCTCAAATACATGGTTACTTGTATTAAGGGTCTCTAACCCTATTGGATTATTTGATTGTTTGTCTTACTGATTCTCATGTCTTATTCATGCATATTTATTTATGACTAACATGCCATTGTTTGCAGGACTACATTGACTCCGTAACCCCTTATTAACTTCATTGGTCATGAACTCACCCCTTATTATTTTCTGTTTCAGGGGGAAAAAAAAAAAGAAAGGAATTTGATTTGACCATTATTTTAATATTTTTTGTTTGATAGGTATGAACTTACCATAAGTTGGTTAGAGCTATAAAGAGTACCAATTGAGAACTCCTCTAGTAATTTATAGTGCATATAGGCAGGCATGATGTGCAAGTGTGTGCAACAAGGTTTCTGTGATTGGAAAAGCTTGCTGCAATATTTTAGTATCTGGTTCTAAATTGTACATTTGATGAACTTGTATCTAAAGTCTAGGTGCCTATATCAAAATTTTATTTAAGAAGTTTCATTTGTACATCCTTATGTGGATGGTAACCAATGTATGCATATGATGGGCTTATGTTGACTGAGAGTTGACTTATGGATAAATGCATCCTTTTTTGCTGTTCCTACGATGTTTCCTACTTGAACTGATTATGAAACTTGGTTTCAAACTGCTAAAATCAACCCTAACACATTAAGATAAGTTTTGAAGGAAAACTACATGAAAATAGAAGCTAAACTTGCTAAGTTTGACCCAACATTTGTTAAACTTAATTGATTAGTTTAATGCCTAGAAACCTTAGTCTTGATGTATGTAAGATGGAATAATGGCTAGAAACCTTAGTTTTGATGTATGTAAGATGGATTGATAAGTTATTAGTAGCTTTAGTCATATTTGGTCTCCTAGTTGCTTAAATTAGAGTTTTGTTGAGTACATGAACATTGTTCCATTGGAATAGTTCACTGAACTTTGACCTTAGTCAAATTAGAGCTCTTATGATGAATTGGTTACTTTTCCTATCTTATACATCTTAAAACTAGCACGACTATCAAGTTAGTTAGGCTAGATCCTGGGAATTCAGGAATAATGGATTTTAGACCTAGATCCAGGATGTTGTCTCACTGTACTAGCCTAAGTGCTGAGGTTGCTTGATGGGTAGGATTACCTCATTGAGTTATGGCACTGCATATTGCTCATAGTTTGCATAAGGGTTAAGCAGTGTTAGTGTTGTGCATAACATTAAATTTGTGGTTAGTATGAATTGATTAATTATCAAATATATGTTCATAAATCTTAGAATATGGATGACAAAGATGATGAATTTTAGTCATCCGACGACTAGGATGACCGAGGCTGAGGCTGTTCATCGTCCACCGGGATCACACATGATACATGGTGAATGACAGGATTGAGCCTCCATCAAGATCAAGTGGGTTACCACTAGGATCACTCATGACACAAGGGCATAGCGGGATGCAATAGCCTTATACTAGAGTTGCCTTTGGATTTCTCCACAGATTCAGCTTGGGAGTTAAGAACCAGGACATTTCCTAGCTTGAGCAGATGTGGCACTGATGCCAACTAGCCGGCTTAAGATCCTACATTTGATTAGCGTGAGGCTAGCAGCAGTGATGACTACTTCACTTTCGATTACACCCCTTGGCTTTAGTTTGTTTTACACAAAAACATTGTACAAAGTTAACTTTTACATTAAATCTAAATGAATTTCATTTCAATTTTAGTTTCATTATTTAATTAGTAAGTTTAAAATAATTCAAACAAGTCAATATTGATACCAATTTAACATTAATAATACCAACTAAATGTTAAAAAAAAAATCAATGATTGAAGTCGCTTTGTCTAGAAACTAAGGTCTTCAGTTGCTACATATAAAATAGTCCACACACTGTGACTAAAGATGGCAGTTGTTGTCAATAGTCAAAGTTTGGTTGCTTTTGGATAATGACTTGGAAAAAAGCCATTGTAGAGGTCAGTTGTTCTTTAGTCACCTGGCAAAGTATTTTTTGACTGAAATGTGACTAGAAGTGCAGTGGCTATCTTAGATCCCTTTTGTAGTGCTATAAATATTTTATTGTTCCTTAATATATCTATCTTCATGTTCCCTAATATGTTTAAGATCCTTGGTGTTTATTACATATTAATTAGTGACGATTCTACAAATAAAGCTGTGTTACTTAGTAACACTTTCAAGGATGTCAGAACCAATTTTATTATTTACTATGTTCAATAAACTTCATGTTTAGTATACTTTTATATTTTGGTTATTTCATAGTTAGGAATTAACTATCCTATTTGGGGCTTTCATATTTAGCAACTTCCATATTTATAGTAATTTCCCTTTTTAAGGTAGGTATGGAAAAAATTTCATGAGCTTATGTGTATATATGTTTATACTAAATATATATGTTTGTGTGTGTGTGTGTGTGTGTAAGCATATATGAACCAAAATTATATATACATATACATATACAAACATACATACATACATATATTGTATGTATGTATATAGACAATGTATGTATGTATGTATAACCAAAATTGAACTTATATTACCAATATATGTATATATATTTGTTAATATGTGTGTATATATAATTTTTTAAAAATTGATGACTATAGCCACTAGCAACTACATTCGTCCATAAAAGGCATTACCTTCAATGCACTAGCCACTATATTCAAATATAATACGAGTAACTAGGCCATTCACTTTGCCTATAATGGTTCTGTTGATTGAGGTCAGTCACTCTTGGTGGTGCAATTACCTTCCCCAGCATAAAATGACTAAAGTGTCGGTCACTATAAAAGGCCATAGTCATCTTTTCGAGTTGGTCAGTGACTGACAATATTAGTCGGAAGGCTGTTGCTCCATTCCTAGCATCTTTAAACCCTAACTCTACCTAATTCAAGCACAAACAACACCCATCTCCCATTCTAAATCGGTCATATAAGTTTGAACTCTTGTCACTTTTTATTTTCTATGTTATTTCTCATTTTTGGGTGAAATTGAACTTTCATGAGTGTTTAAGGAAACTTGTTACTTTAGTTAGCTTTTCTGTTGGATTTTTTTTTTAAGAATTCTATGGTGGTTATCGTGTATTTAGAGTTATTTGAATTAATTTTTTGTTGAATTTTATGGTCAGTTGTTGAATTATTAGCATATTGTTTTGCTACTTTTTTTCTCAATTAATTGTGATTCAAATTACTTGGTGGCGTTGTTAACTTGTGACTTATTATGTTGATTGTTAGAATTTTTTGTTATGTAGGGTAACATAATTATTGTTATATTAGCCTTAAATTTGTGTTAAACTTACTTTTTCTTTAATTTTAATTTTTTCTGACAAACAAAGTTTTTGAAATGATTGTTAATTTTTAAATTTATTTGTATATTATTGTTAATTTTAAATTTTGATATTTAAATTTATTGTTATGCAAGTGTAACATTGGTGTTAGTGTAGTGTTAAATTTGTGATTAGTGCAAATTGATTAATTCTTAAATGTATGTTCATATATCCACTACAAGAGAAATTTTTAAAAGTAGCTGACAAGGGTGATTGAATGTCGGTTGTTAGGTTGCTTCGTTAGGTTGCTAACGGTGAGTCTTTTTTGGTAGATTAAGTGCATGCTTTTTTAGTGATTATTGTCCATGGAGTATGATATTGAAGATTTTAGCTAGTTTTGAAGCTCTAACTCCATTTTTCCTTTGGTTTTGCCTATGGAGAATGACAGAGAAGCGTTTGCCTTATTAATGGAAGAAGAAGTTCTGAGATTTCTTTTTCTTGGTAATAAATGTACTTGATTAATTAAAATTTCTTCATTAATTTATAAATATAATAATAATAATAATAATTATAATAATAATAATAATAATAATAATAATAATTAATTTCATGTTAATTTTAATTCTACAAATAAAATAAAAAACAAAAACGAAATAGAGCAACTGGCTTCCACTCACTCCTAGGAGTAACTAACATATTTAGTTGCTCAAGTCCAAGATATACCCAATTGGAAGGACCGAGGGTTTCAGTCGCTACAGTTAGTCATTCTCAACTACAGACTAGGAAACAAGTGGCTGGCCCTTTTAGTTGCCTTTCAATTGCTCATTGTGACTAGCTAGTCAGTTGCTTTGGAGCATTTCTTTTGTAGTGAACTTAGGATATGGATCATGGAGACAACGAACGTCAGTCATTCGATGGTTGTGGCAATTGGGGCCGAGGCCACCTGTGATACACCGAGATCACACATAACGCACAAGCATGGTGGGATGGAGCCTCCATTGGGATCAAGTGGGCCGCCAATTGGGATTGCACATGACACACGAGTATGGCGGGATGCAGTAGCCTTATATTCCATAATTGCCCTAAATGTCTCAACAAACTTAGTTCGGAAGTCAGGTACATGAAACACAACCTACCCTAAGTGATTTGTGGTCCTGATGTTGAGCAGTAGGCTCAAGATCCTGCATCCAACTAGCATGGGACTAATGGGGATAATGAGTATCTCACTTTTTATTGCACCCATTGGCTTTAGTTTGTTTTACGTAAAAGCATTGTACTAAGTCGACTTTTTTATTAAATCTAAATAAATTTATTCAATTTTTGTTTCATTATCTAATTAATCTATTTAAAATAATTAAAATAAGTTAATATTGATGCCAATTTAATATCAATAGTAACAATTAAATTTTAAATGCAAAAAAATGGCAATGAATGAAGCGACTAAAGCTATATATAAGGCAGTTCACACATTGCAATGACTGAGTATGGCGGTCATTGTCAATAGTTGAAGTTCAATTGCTTTTAGGTAGCTACTAGGAAAAAAAAAACAAGCTATTACAGAGGTCAGTTACACCCCAGTTGCCTAGGAGGGGTAGTTTCCAACTAAAATGCAACTGGAAGTGTAGTGACTATCTTGCATCCCTCTTGTAATGTCATGCATATTCTTGTTGTTCTTAATATCTATCTTCATGTTCCCTAATATGTTTGAAATCCCTGGCATTTATTACATAAAATCTAATATTTAGTACATTATTACTTTATAAATGGGAAAGTATTAAACATACTTTTTTATGATAAACATATTTGAATTTGAAAGAACAGAATGTTTAAAAAATAAAGACAGAAAAAATGGTTAAAAGGAAAAGGAAAAAAAAAATAGAAACAAAGCCAAAGAAAAAAGGACTAAAATGCTAGAAAAAAAAACAAAAAGAAGAGGAGCAGGAACCAGATGATGCATTTTGTGGGCTTGGTCGGGGCACATATGATGCACCCAGGCCCAGTGCACTCTATCCTTGTTTTTCATTTTAAGAAAGATCTTGGTGTGATAATTTCTAACTTAGATCAAGTGTAAGATTTGTGTGAAAAATAAAGATAAAAGAGATTCAATGAATCGAATTAATCAACGTGCTATATAGTTGGCCAGTCACACAAGCCAAAAAATTCTGAATCTAATTGGTTAAAAAAATACAGACCAGATTCGTAGCAGCTTTAAATTTATAATTTGTTGCATACTTTGTTCCCCATTATGTTGCTCGTGGCTCCTTGAGGGTTGTCTCCCTACCTGTAAAACTAACTGCCAAACCTATACATAAATATATACTAATTTTTTATTAAGGGAATTATTTCATTTTAAAATGGGTTAAGAATAAATTAGTGCCTAATCCTATCAAGCATTTTCCATAATCTATGCTTTTTAAGCTTTGTATGCTTAAGTTCAATGAATTTGCTTAAACGACTTGGTTGCTTCAATCTACAATTTCTACTATTTTTCTATTCAGCAACATAGACAAAGTGCTTATTATGCAATTGATTTTATAGAGTAACAGTTATTGTGTTTGTTACCCACAATAATATAATCTAAAGATTGTTTTTGAATGTAAAACCAGCTGTTCCTTTCTTTTTCTTCTTCTGAACGAGACGTAGGACAATAAAAATTTCACATACATGAACAACCAACTGTGCATTGAGAAGGCTAATTCTACAAGTGTACAGGGTCAGTTGTATTAAGTTTTAATTTTTAGAACAAACCAAGGAATCAATCTCACAAAGAACAGATATTTAATTATTTATGAAAAATAAAAAAAATTAGTTTGAATTTTAAGGGAGTAAAATTAACTAAAATCAAACTAAGTTTAAACTAAAACAATGACGAGAATAATGAACCGGGAAGAAAGTAATTATGGGATAGCTATGACTTGAGTTTCACTTAGCTGGAGGTCTTCTAATTAATTATTTAGGCAAATTTTTAGTTGTCAACCATCACTTTTAGTATTACAATTCTCTCTCAAGCAATCGCAACGTATTCGATTAACGTACGATTATCTTTTGATCTATTGTATAATTAATCAAACTCATTAAATTCAAATTATCAAATTAACAAATCATAATAAATAAGTATATTTTTATCTTAATTATTGCAACTCTATTTTCCTAGTGCATGGATCAAATTTTCTCTTGATACTTTACTTAAATCTCTAAAATAAATTATATACTGTGATCATGTATAGACCATTGAATTAAATACTGAGGTATACCATGGTATACTGCTTATTGCGTACCTGCAGTATGCGGTATAAATGTTTTCGCATTTTGTCATTTTACTAAGTAGTATACCGCATACTGCGCATTTTTGTATGTATTTTGTTAAAAAACCACTGTATACTGCAAATACCACGTGGTACGTATCACGGTATTTAATTTTTTGGGCCCATTTTTTTATTTTTTTTATTTTACATCAAAATATAATAAATATATAAAACATTAAAATGAAAATAATACAAATATAATAAAATAAACATTTACTTTTAATTTTTTTTTTTACTTTTCTTAATTAATATAAAAAAAAAATTAATGGATGGTATTATTTATATTTATAGTATATCAATAAATTAGTTTTTTTTAGTATTATTTATTTTGATCCATATATAACATTTTTTTATTTTTTTGTATTAAAAAAATATCTTATCATTATATATATTTTATTTATATTAGGCAAATTATGATGAGAAAAATTAGAATACATATAAAATGTGTAAAAATAAATTATTAAACATATTATGTCATCTTAAAATAATATTTTAACATTTATTTTTTGTGAAAACGGTAACGGTATGCGGTGCGATATACCATGTAGTATATCTTAAAAATTCAGGGTGCAGTATACCTTACGGTAACGGTATTTAACACCTTGATATCGACAATACTCATTACTACAAAGAAAATAAATTAAAACGCAATCCAAATAAATTAATTAAAATAATTTGACGATGCTATATCCCTAACCTTATAATAAAAATTTAACCTCTCATACAAAATTCAATAATAACAATCAATAGTCTCAAGAGACAAAAACAACACATGAACAAATAATCCCAAATCAATTCGAAAATATATGAGAAGAAAGAAATAAAAAATCAGTTTCCTCTCTCTCTCTCTCTCTCTCTTATCTTGTCACCTTCCCCTGCTCCCAAGTCCCAATTTCGCTTTTTTACTTCCCAGTTGCAAATTCGCTCTGTTCCGATTCGTTCCCTCCTGTGCGCGGCCTTCTGCTCTCTTTTTTTATATTGGTAGGTTTCTAATCCTTAGCCCAAAGGATTTTAAATAATTAAAATATCCTTCATTAAAAATAGATCATAATATTAAAAATGAGAAAAGAAATATTCTTCCTCAACCAACTCCTTTGATAAATTCTTTAAGCTAAATAAAATAAAAACTAAATAAGCAACAATAATAAATCACTTAATTATAATAAAATTAACCTAAAATAAATATAAAAATTAACATATAAATTAAGCTGATCATGCATATCACTCATACCTAAAAAACACAAAAAGGGCATAAAACTTGATATCCGAGTCCAGTACCTCGGTGATTTTTATAGTAATCAAAAGTATTTAATAAGTTATCAAGTCGTGGTTATTTACAAAATTGAGGTGAAAGTCTATAAATAGGTTTTGGGTTCAAATGTTTCAGGTTATAGTTATTTTCATGAAGCAAACAATTGTCCCGCTAGCCTTCTCGGGTTGGCAAATGAGACATTGATCCCATGTTACAGATGATATCAAATTCTCACTCCTCCCATTCCCTCCCAAATTCTCACAATTTTTTGTTGTTAGGTTCTAACTTTAAGGTCCTAAACAAGTTGACATTTATCTACTATAGTTGTATCCCTTCAAACTTTATACCATATATTACTGATTCTAAATATTTAAAAAAAAAAAAAGCAAAAAGCATGCGTTTACAACCTGACATCAATTTTAAATAATTACAAAGGGTAAAGCAGAATTAATATTATATTCACATATATCATCTATTGGCTAGTTAAACAGAATAAATCATTAAATCAGAAACCAGATTCCAATTATGAATGATGCAGTATAATAATTCTTATATATATCACCAAAGCGTTGCATCTGCCTGATGTCGATATTGTGTTACGAAATTGCATGTTAATTTGTAAAATTTATGTGTCGTCCCTAAACTATTTTTAATATTGCTTAATTGTCTAGAAAATATGAAGTGTTGAATTGATCATCCTGAAACTACTCAATTATTACTTTATCATTTTGCTATTACACTAGACATTAAAAGGTAATAAAAGTATGAGAGAGTTTATAGTTAGTCTTAACACTTAGAAACTTTTCTATTTAAATTCTAAAACTTTATAATTTTGTAGTTTAGTCCTAAAACCAAAAAGCTATGAAAATACATATATTGTTTCATTTCATTTCATGCGTTCTATAAATTGTTGAAGACCGGTGTTCATTACAATTTACATCTTAACCTAAGCTCTCGAACAAATTGGGTGCCTCCTAACTATTTCCATGTTCCCAAATCCAAAATTTTTTTTATGAAGGCTAGTTTATGGTTCGTGGCTGTATTTTGGAGGTCAAAATGGTTTCTTTGTTTTCCTCAAAAAATAAAGTGGAGACTGACTTTGAATCGGAAAACACCAAAAAAGTGGGTGGATAGCAACTTGAACTTTAAGGACTGGAAGTAAGACTCTCCTACAATATTAAAGTTTAAAACTCATGTTTATATGTGACAACAACATATAACAACTACTTATTAATCTCGCACGTTTTTATTTAAAAATGAGGGTACACTTGCACACATATATATACTTTTTACTTTACTCCCAAGTACCGACATGAAGATTAGAATCCAAAAGTTATGGGACAAGACTCTTCGAGCCAGTGACCTGGAATGACTATTGGAGTTACTATGTAGTCTAGTTTTATAAATATTTTCATAAAAATTTACTGTTAACTTGAGCATAATTGAGCTTGAAAAGTTGACACTTCCCTTTCGCTTCTTTCTTCTCATGCTAAAACTTTAGTGAAACTTGTATTACCTTTGCCTTATCCTTTCACTTAAAGTACCTAAAAAGTTGTAGCACAAAAAGTAAGAGGGCGGGGAGAGAGGGAGAGCTAAAGAAAATTTTTTAAAAACCAAGTATATCGGTAAGATGAAGAATCAACAATTAGGCAGTTTGAAAAAAATGATATAATACTCCATAATTTTTAGGACGATTAAACGTTATTAAAGATAGTTTAGAAATGACACGTGGCTTTTACTCTTGTTATTATGATACACAATCCCAAACTTCATATGGTTAAAAGTTAAAGCATACTTTATTGTACTCATTATTTTTATGTTTAATATATACAGTTTTGTGGATAAGGAACTGTCGGTTGGTTCATTGAATTGAACTTCCAATGACTGGATTAGGTTGGTAGTTGACTGTTGGCTAAGTTTTCGTGCTGCCAAAAGTTACATTCTGCACCTTAAATTTGCAATTCTTGTTTTTCCAAATATGCACTGATCAACTTTGTTTTGATTAGATTCGCACCTTCATCAATGTTTCTAGACCAAGGATGGCCAACGGGGTGGACCGGTATAAATTCACCACCTCTACTGCCTAACAGTCAAGGTTGATGGACAAAAACTGGCACCCGTGCTCGTCTCGCACCAGGGGCATAGCATTCAAGAAGCATCCTCGGGGGTAGGGGGGAATTGTTAAAAATTTTTTATTAGGGTTGGTTAATGTGATGTAAATTGTAACAATATTAAAATTAAGTACTTATTTATAATGTTTGAAGTTGATAATGGACAAGTGTACATTTTAGCCTTTTGTGGAAAATAGAGAGAAACTTGTAGAAACTTCTCCAAGATTTGGCCTAATTTACACTTACGCTCATCTATTTTAGAAAAATTACACTTCACCCCCAATAGCATCTCCATATGTTATACTAGTAGATTCAAATGCTTTGATTGCCTGCAAATCATGCAAATCACCACATGGCTCATCTCATATCACCTGTAATCCAATTTAGTATAATATCTTTCTAATAAATTTTTTGTTTCTAAATAATTTCTATATGTATAAATTTACTAATAATTTATAAAAAACTATAATATATTTTCATTTTTATAAATTAATTTTATGTTTGTGATTAATGTTAATATTTACTTTTTGAAATCTTATTCAACTTTTCAATTAGTTCTAATAATAGGGAATCTTCTTATTAATATTAAATTTATAGAACATACTTATGTTTAGCCCACCTAATGACTACTATTAATATTGAGTTTATAGTGCATACTTTACAAATAATAAGGAAGAGTTGTCTTAAACCCATTACACTTTTTATTATTTTTACATTGAATGAAAAAACCAAAAAAATCATATTAAATCAACCGTTAAATTAAAAAATCTATAATAATTGAAAATCTATAGCATTTTTATCTTAAAAGTGCACATTTATTTTTAAGTTTGATTAGTGTTAGAGAAGAAAGAAGTTACTTTCTTCATCCCAAATTGTATGAGCAATTTTTTATTTTGGGATGTACCAAATTAATGAATAATTTTCCTAAAGAAACAATAAATAGTCATTTGATTTCCAATATCATCATCAAAAGGTTAATTTTTTATGTTTGATTTTGATTTTGATTTTTAATTATTTTGATTTTGATTTTGCTTTTGATTGTTTTGAGCATGTAGTTTTGAACGAGTATTGTATTAAATTTTGAGTTAGAAATTTTTTTATTGAACTTAATCATTGTAAACTTTCAAATTTCATGAATTTATATCTAACATTATTTAATATTTTCTATTACTCATTGCAACTTTAAACATGTTAACAATTCTCTTTACCCCTAGACTTGGTTTCTGGCTATGCCCTTTTCTTCCAAAGTTGTAGATACCCTATGGATTGCCCACAAAATTGACAATCCGTTATAATGGATATATTGCTCGGCCATCGAGAAGCAACGATATGATGAAGTAGTGGAAAACTGCGATGAAGGATGGTTCAGTTTATTGATATAATCTGAGTCATTACAATCCATATTCTAGACCCAATCAACTCTAATAAGTTGTTTGTGTATGAGCAAGTTTTTGCACAAATTGTTATAAATAAGGGTAGGGAGAGTTACTAATCTAGTCATTATTAAGAGATAAGAAAAACTAAAGTGAAAAAGTTTGCATAAAGATTTATTTTTTTATATGAAGGAAATATAAAGAAAAGATATAGTCGCCCCACTTCTTCTCAACGTTTTTAACCTTTTTCCCAATCTTTTGTGTATTTGGAAAGGCTTGACTCTCAGTCCAAGTCTAGTCGGTCAAACTATTATCCTATATCACTCAATTACCTTCATTATTAATATTTTCTACGTGTTTGCTTCCTTTCTTGGTGATTCATTTCTTTCTAAACATGAGCTTGTTGCCAAATATCAAGCATCGTGGTTTGCTTGCTAGGAAATATGATTCATCATTTCATCAATGGTAGCTTCACTAAGCCTAAAGAAGATGACATGGAGTTTGTAGCGGTGGTGAGCAACACCCAAATAATAGGTCAAGGATTTTGTGTTCACTTTTATTTTATTTTTATGTTTTTCTTTTCTTTAGCACTCGTTCAAGTATTATGCTTGGATTATAGTATGTTAGTCTAACAATATGTTGATTCCAGTTTGTGTGCTGGTAAGTCCAATTAGTTTGTTGGTTTATTTCTCTTTTTGTTCTTTAGGTTTATCTCTTTAGATCTGTAGCCATGTGATAGCTGAGGAGATCATAGGGACTTAGGCCAAAGGTGTGGTGAACCTTGCAAGCAAGTCTTGCATACAAAGATAGTGTCAGAGCCCTAGTCTACATCAGACTTGTTTCCTACCAATAAGCCATCTCCCAAAGAAAATGTGGGCTAAGGTCTTACAGTTTCTTAGATGTTGTCGCTTTGAGAGGCGATCTTCATTTGTTACAAAAAGGGGAAATGATCCCTCTCTTTTCTAGAGTTAAGTTATACCTTATTCATCACCATTTTGCCAGTTGGTGTGATGCCCTCTTGGGCAGCTTCTTGAAGAAGGTGTCAAAATGTCATCATTTGCATCAATAGCTCCTTTCATCCTATGCTGTCTTTATGCATGGCAGGCCCAATGATCAAGGGAAGAGATGAGGCAATGTCTGTTTAATGCTCCTGAAAGAAGTGACCAGGCGTGATCATCTTTGACGATTGTTCATGGCCACATGTACTCTTCTTAGTGGGTGAAAATCTTCAATGATTACACCAACGGTTTCAAAGGGTAACCTAAAGGTTATAGGTTCGACTATATACAGTAGGGTTTCATTTTTCTTTCTCACCATTTGACTGCTCTCTGTCCCAGTGCTTCTATTTACCCTTATTTTCTTAGTGTTTACTGTTTTTATTGCCGAATTTTCTTGTAAACCTCTTTTCCGTCAAGCTTTCTTTGAACAGGAAAAAGTTTTTCCCTTTTTCCTTTTTTTTTTGTTTGTAATAGTTGTATAGTTTTTTTATATTTTTTTTTAGGTTTCTATAGGTTTCTTTAATTTTGGGTTTGGGCATTGTTGGTCATTTCTTTGCTGCCCACCTTGTGTTAGTGGTAGCCTTAGCATATTAAACAATAGTTTTTCTAGATGGCTTCTCTAAAATCATCATTCAGGGCTGCTGCCGGTGTGGCCAATTCGTTGAAGGCATCATTCTTTCCTAATGTCAGAGTAATGAAGGGTGTCATGATGTAACATGACCAAAGGATACTACTGATGAATCTGCAGTGGTACTACTGGCCTAATGGTGTCATGGCTATCCTTTCTTGTGACCAAGTGTTGAGAGATAGGGGTTTGAATGGTGGCAATAAGAGGATAGACGTCCTTACGGTGTACACCGACAAGCTCTAAGTAGGGCACTGCTTTTCTCTTCATCCTCTAGTGGAGCAAAATCTGTGAGCATTACTAAGTACCGCTATCATAGTTAACCCCTAATTTATTTGTACATATCAATGGATTTATTGTCTGTTGCAAGTTGGCGATGGTGAGTCCCCTGCTTAAAGTTTTCCTCGAGTTTTGCATGTTGGACTTAAAGAATGATTCCAGCTTCTTCCATATTGGCCCCATCAACAGAGGAAGGAAAAATTTTTTTGACTTTGTCTCATGTAAAGATTCGTGGGCGGGCTAGAAGAGTCATTTCCTTTTTACTCAAAGGAAGTAGGCATGGGGGTTCCTGTGTAAATACACTAGCACACTGCAGTGTGCCTTCGTACAATGGCTGCCTTTATACGAGGGCTTTAAAAGCCATTGCTTCTATTTTAAGCTCGTTTTATGGTTCAACTATGTGGTGGGGAATAATAATTTTTTGGAGCTATTCCTTATTTACACTGACCTAAATAAGCCCACTCTTAAGTTGATGGGTATTAGTATAACCCACTAAAGTTACCCTAATATAAAGAATCCTTCCAACTGGGAAGAAGATCAAAATGGGAGTACAGTGGAATCTTTTATGGTTGCTTTTTGAGCACTGCAAGGCCCCTCGAATACAAAAAGTCATACTTCGTGCAGTCACTATTCTTGTCTGAGTACCCATATTTTCAATTTGTGCTAACCCCTGAATATTTTTGCAGGAATGAGCACTCGTTCCAAAGAGTACATAAAAAAGCAAACGAGCATCACCAATGCCTTGGTGGACACTTAAAAAATTTAAATCCTTCTGGTCGAGGTCTTCCATGCTACAGGGGTAGTTGATAAGTCTACGGGAGCTTCTACTCCCAAACCAGTCTCCAAAGTGGTGGAATTTTCTAAGTCCCCCTAAAGGCCTAGCTAGTCTGCAAGAAGACACGCCTTGCGGCGCTAGTGGGGGCCAATGTATTTCAGGACGATAGCATTGGTAAGGCATTGATAGAGAACTTATCTTCCCTCCTAGTTGGTTTTATAGACTTGATGTTGTTTTTATGTTGATTATGGATCTTTTCATTCAACCCCTCCGAAAAAGTATGTGAAGAACCCCGGGTCTCCTTCGACCTAGTGGCACCATAAAAGTAGAAAATGGCCAACGAGGTAGCTTGAAAGAATAAGGTTATGGGGGCCTTATTGGAGAAGATACCTGGCCTGCTACCTCCCCCTCTTGCACAGGTCTCAGTGAGGGTTATTCCTGAAAGGGTGCCCCCTTCTTAACAGGAAAGATGCCAAAGAGTTGGAGGAGGGCGTACCAAAGAATTGGAGAAAAAGTTGGGGATGTTCTTAAGTCATCCAAAGAAAAGAAAGCGGAGGCCCTAAAATAGGCTAGTTGCCTGGTGTCCTTGTTTAAGGTGGCAGAGTCAAAGATCGATGCTATCAAAGTGACTCTATCGATGGATGAGTATGCGCCATTAGGCCTAAGGACTGTCCTAGCACTGCAATGCCTTTCATAGAGTGAATTGAGTAGGTTGGTTACATGGGATGCGAGAGCCATCTAGCATACCAGCATCTCTGAACTCAGGCTAATACCTATGTGAAGAAGCTCAGCTCACTTCTTTGGAAGGCAAAAAAAGGGCTCAAAAAGGATGTTTTTTTATGAATTCAAGGAAGGTTTTCTTTTCTTCCGCTTTTAGGTGGAATAAGCCAAGCTGGACCTGGACTTTTCATTTTTATCAGCCTACAAGGTGCTAGGTTCAAATTACAATGCATGGCCAAATGATGGAAAAGTAGGGATTCTTACCTTTAACGAGAATGCATGCGACAAACACCAATAAGGCTCCTGTTCCAAATGAATTTTAGCAAGCCCCGCCGCCTCAATAGTTCTAAATGCTATGCCTCAATGTGCATAAGTTATTTTATTATTTTGTTCATGGAGTGCATGAGAGTAGTTTGTGTGATGTTTTAAAATTTATGGAGAGTTTGTTTCACTATAATGCCTTGAATATCGCCTTCATAGACGACTGTGAGTTTAGTTAATCGAGAGGGCATCATAGAATTTTTTATAGAGTTGTTTGTGAAAACTATCAGATATGAGAGTTTTTATTTCTTTGTTAAGATAAGCGCAATAATGAATGACATACCGATCCTGGAAAAATGTGACAACATCATTATGCAAAATAATGTAACAAGTCATCTGAATGATAATTTCTTGGCAATCTCTTCCCATCAGGGTTGAATAACTAGTAAACTCCATCTCTGATTTTTGCTATAACCAAATAGGGTCTATCCTCGTTAAGTTATAGGTCTTCGTGTCCAAGGTTTCTCCTAGTCAGCTTCGCCTTAATGATGGCAATACCACCGATTTGTATATTCTTCTTTTTCATCTTCTTGTTATGAACGAGGATTGTTCATTGCTTAAAGGCTATCATGTGAACCCTCGTGTCTTCCTTCAATTTTTCCAGTAGGCCAAGGTTCCCTTCAAGTGCTTGGTTATTTGCGCTCAAGTTGTAGGCTTAAGTTCATAACATTGGCTAGGAGATTTCCACTAGAAAAAAGGCATCAGTCCTACAAACCATCATAAAATAAGATTCTCTTGTTTGCCTCCCAGAAGTCACTCTATAGTCCTACAATACACTTTGCAGTTCTTCAAGCAATTTACCTTTAGCCTCCCACAACCTTTACTTTATGTCATCTTTGATAGTTATGTTAGTCACTTTTATTTGTCCATTTGATTGAAGATGTGATACTGGCACAAAATAGAGGTCAATACCTTTATCCACTACAAATTGGCGAACTTATTTATTGTCAAAATGTTTGCCATTATCAATAATGATGGCTTTAGGGCATTCGAATCAGGAAATAATGTTTTTTCATAGAAACTTACTGACTTGGAGGGCTGTGATAGATGTCAAAGGCTCTACTTCTATTCATTTAGTAAAGTAGTCAATTACCATGATGCAGTATTTCACCTACCTCGAAGCCATAAGGAGTGCCCCAATCAAGTCTAACCCCCACATAGCACAAGGCCAGGGTCCACAGTCATTAAAGCATCAAAGGAAGGTAGTTTTTTGGATTCGTGAATTGAGCTAGTATGCATGGCATCACTGGACTAGTTTTCTAGCGTCTCCTCGGATTATGGGCAAAAAATAATCTTGTCGCAAGGCCTTGTGAGCTTGGGAATTGGCATTGATAGGGGCTCAACAATCTCCTTGGTGGATTTCTCGGAGGACCTCCTGCCCCTCAGAGGGTGTTAGGTATTGTTGTAAGGAAAATGTGAACCTTCATCTATATAGTTTATTTTCCAACTATGATGAACCTCCCAAATTGGATCTGAATCATCCTTTTTTCTTTAAGTGTTCCATCCAAGGCTTCGGTTTCTAAGTAGAGCCTAATTGGCTTCCTTTAGTCATCCTCGAGAGCCATGTAACCTATATGGTAAATGAAAGGTTCTATAAGTTCTTCTACCATGGCTTCTTCTTAGCTTTCGAAAAGGTGTTTACTTTTGCATTTTGGGCCCTTGGCATTTTCTAGACCTGCACGTGGTCAAACATCCTCATCAATTCTTATGCTATTTGGATTGGCATCAAGCCTTCTCTCAAAGACCATATAGCCTGGGAATTTGCCAATTCTTACCCCGAAGGTGCATTTTTTCAGATTAAGCCTCATGTTGGACTAGCAAATCATATGGTAGGTTTCATGGAAGTCATCAAAGTGGTGTCCTATTGTTCGACTCTTGAGAATCATGTTGTCAACATATGCCTCTAAATTTTTCCCCGGTTATTATGTAAAAACCCTATTCATGAGTCATTGGTACATCGCTCCGGGGTTTTTTAGGCCAAATGACATCTGCTGATAACAATAAATTGCTTCTGCAGTTATGAAAGTTTGTTTTTCTTCATCTTCTAGGTGTATACGAATTTGGTGGTAGCCACTAAAGGCATCCATAAAAGACAATATTTTGAATTCAAAGGTGGCATCGACCAATTGATCTATGGAGGGAAATGGATATGGGTCATTTCGGTAGGCATCATTGAGATTTGTGTAATCAACACACATGCGCTATTCGCTATTCTCTTTTTTAACCAAAACAACGTTTTTAAGCCATTCTGTATATTGTACTTCCAAGATAATGCCTACTTTTAATAGCATGTCAACCTCTTCTCTATGAAATGTTGCCTTTCAGGTGCCATACTGTGCTTATTCTGTTGTACCGAATAGGCGGTGGGGCTTACTTGTAGCTTGTAAGCAATAACTTTATAGTTTATTCCTGGCATTTCCTTAGGAGACGATGCAAAGACATCTACATTTGGCTTTTAGGAACTGAATGAAAAATTGTCTTACTTCATAAGGGAGGTCTTTGTCGATTTTTAGCATCTTTCCAAGAGCTGCCTCTACCAGCTCTACTTTCTTAGATAGTGTCACATTTGCTACATCTTCTTAAGGTTGTTCTCCATTTTTGTTTGCCCCTGTTGGCACAATTTGATCATCTTTTGGCCTTCATAGGGTGGTCACATATTTTCATTAAACTGAGGCCTAGTCAATAAAGATAGTGGAGTCCCTTATAGGGGTCACAAAAAGCATTATTAGCCGCCGAACATCGAGTCAAATGTGAAATCGTACCTGGGCTAGCCATCCAAGTATAGTGTTGTAGGGTAAGGGGACATCTAAGACCAAGAATTTTATAATATGTGAGTTATAAGCTACCCTTCTTTCTTTATCCATACCCACTAACATGAAGGACAAATTAATGGTTTCGAGAGTCAAGACTTCTTCTCTACCTACTTTGAAGGTTGGCCCTGATGTTGAGGATAATAAAAACTTTTTAACCTTGATTTTTTTCAAATAACTCGGTGAAAAGGATGCTTACTTTGGCTTCGGTGTTTAGGTAGACTCTCTCTATGTTGAAGTTGTTAATTCATGCCCTAAATACCTACGAATCCACATTAGGGACTAGCACCCTATGGCCATTGGACCTAGTTAAAACCTTATTAGATTAGCCAACTCCAGTTGAGCATTTTTTCACCCATGTCATTTTCTAGCTAGTGAAGGCTCTTCTTTAGTTATCATGTGGGTAACCCCAATTGGCAGTCTAGGTTTCCTATGATCCCTCAAGGAGGATCACTATCTTTTCAATCTCCATCCTCAATCACGGTTCTCATCAGCATTCCTTCTACATGGTCTTTCCTCCAGTTTTTGGCAAAGGGATGATTGTCTGAACAAATACTTCTTTAATTTCCCAGCTTGAACGATCTCCTCAAGTAGCCTTTTCTGCTGTCAGCATCCTCGGTATGTCCCTTGTCTTTGTGGTTCCTACAATATTTTCGGGTATCCTTCTTGTTCGAGAGCTGTATTGGCGGCAACTACCTTGGTACTTAGTTTATTCTTTCTGGTGCGTACAAAATGTTAGACCTGGTTTCTTTCAATGGTCGAAGGGCTGGCTCCATCCACATGTGCTCCTCACCTCTACTTTTTTTCTTAGTCTGGTCATTTCTGCTCCTTAGCTATTCCTATGGTCCTTAAGATTGATTAAGTTCCTCGGCATACATGTACTAAGTGGCTCAATCAAGAAACTCAACTATATCTTTTACTGGGTTCTTGTGAAAGTCCTAGGCCAACTTTGAATCTTACACCAGTTCTTGAGTAATAGCAACCAAGTGCAGCTCTAAGCATAGTCCCTATACCTGAAAGGCTTCAGCGTTGAATCTTCGAACGAAATCCTTTAGGGACTCATCATGGCCTTATTAAATCATCAGAAGGTAAGCCATCATCTTTGGAGTCAGGTGACTCCCAAAGAAGTGACACAAAAAGGCTTGGGAAATATCCTTAAATGAGGAAAAGTGATGCCCCTAATGAGTCCCAAACCTAGATGTAGCGACTCCCGTTAGTGTTAAGCTAAAGGCTCTAAACATGATCGCATCTATGGCTTGTTCCAAACTTATAAAGGTGACATATATTTGCAAATGGTTGACCAGGTTAGTAAGGCCATCATACATGTTGATTTTAGGCATGCGGAACCCCTCTAGGGGAAGTGCATTAATTATCTCATCTGTAAAATGCTAGAGTCAAATATGTTCAACATCGATGTTAAGGCCAACCTTCCCTCGAAGGCTCAGGGGCTCACATAGACTGCTCCACTGATCAAGCCTTTGCAAAATGACACTAATGTTACTACCTCCAGCATTGTTAGATCAATTTAAAGATATCAGGGATTTTGGGGCTTGCATCCTTAGAAATGGATCTCTAGTTGAGGCTGGGGAAAGCTCCTCTGGTACCAAATGGCTTTCTGAGGACTCTTCTAGGCTTGGGATAGGGCCCTCCGATTTTCTTACTATAACGTCGCCTCAAGTTGCTTAAACAAAGCATGCTATAAGGCCTAGAACTGGTCATTGTCTATAGCTGCAGGGCTTTTCCCTTTACAAGGGTCCCTTTGAGGGGCCATGAGCACCCTAAGGTTAGCCCTTTGGTGGGCCTCATCACCCATGAGCTCCATAGATTAAGCAGGATGACGGCTTTCCTATTCGTTATCCAGTTGTTCTTGGTTTTCCATGCAAGACCTCCAGGTGTTCACCATTCATTCCCACAAATGGTGCCCAGTTAATAGCTGAGGGAATTGTAGGGGCCTGGTTCAAAGGTATGGTGAACTTTGGAAGTAAGTCTTAGACACAAAAACAGCGTCATAGCCCCGAGATGTTTTACCGGGGGAAACCTTCCGACAATCAAGTTAGATTTCCGGTGAGCAAAGAGGAGTAAAAGAGTAGAGAGCTAGAATGCCATATCTTGGGATTAGTGATTGAAAGGTTTATATGGCTAGAGGAGATCTGAATAAATAGCTCTTGGATAGGAATCTTTTACCTAATCCCGTAATTTTGGGAATTGGTTTCCTTTTGAAAAATGTATCCATTTTTACCAGCTTGTTGCGCTTCTCTGAAATGGACTTTCCAGTGATTTAGCCATTTTGGGCCTCACATTGGTCTTGTTTCCTATCAGCATGAAGTTTGGGATTACTCTAATTATTCATGGAATTTTTTTTTTGAGTACAGTATCCTCAAGAAGGATTATAAGACCCATAATTAAGTCAACTATCCTCCGTACCTTAATATTTTATTTCTATTACAAATACTGTATGACTTATAGTTAGTGAAATGAATGAAATTCCATAAAAAAATAAAAATAAATTTAAACCGTCCAATAATTCTACATGTATAAACGCTACTATCTACATCCTTTGGGAAGCACCCTACCACATGAAATTTGGGATATGTGTAAATAGACAACTTTATTTCTGCCAATGTTTAATTTTAATATATGTACCGCAATATAAATTGCATCTTTTAAATTATCAGTATGCAGTAGTGTGTATCATTACCTTTTTACGTTGATGTTTTGTATTTGTATTTTTATTTTCATAATATAAATAGAATATACGTGAAATACAACATCATATTATATAAAAAAATATATAATTAAATATGTAATATATCAAATAAAATAAATATTATTAAAAAAAAAGAATAATCCAAATAAAATATTTGTACCAATTATATTTTATCATTTTATATATGTATGCATGGTACATTGATGTATATAATCTAACACGAATTAGAAAAAAAATTATGTATTTTTTATTCAAACCCATATATTGTGATATACCACAATAAATCGTAAATAGATGAAAAAAGAATTATCAATATGCGAAATGTCAAGTACCTACAAATGGTTGCCGTATGTAATTCTATGATTTCAAGTGCATCATATTTTCATCGACTTGGTGATTAAAGGGGCAACCATTTGAGTGTGGTCGCTTTATCCTTAAAATGAACGTATGCCCATGTTGCATGTTAATGTGTAGTGTAGATGTGAACTGAGACCTTAAAATGTTAGAATACTTAAGGGACCAATATCTTTTAAGCCAATTTATAGTAACCAAATTAATGAAGGTTTTATCTCAAATCAACCCAAAACATATGTAGAGGACTAACAATTAGCTGATGAGGTTGCTCAATTTTATAAAATAAATCTATAATAATTTTAAGACCGATATTTAGTATTGCCTCGTCTAGGAATAGCTTTTGTAATTAATGTTAAAGTTAGATAATTTATTAATGGTGCAGATCGAAATACTGAAGCTAGGAAGCAAACAGCTATTGTTAGATAATTTGTTCAAAACTCTAATACTAATCGTTAGCACTGGTATAAAACAAGCGCAAATTATGAGGTTTAGGAATTGTTAGATTTTCCCCCCGACAAGAATTTAGAAACGTTTTAAAAATTTATTGTCCAAGTTTCTCTTGAGACGTGGATGAAACTTATTTTTTAAAATTTTTTAACTCATGAACATTATAAATAAAGATTTGTTGTATTATAACTATGGGTCTGAATCTCAAACTCAAGTAAGGGACGAGGCAACCTGTTGTTTCTCTACCACTCAACTATAGGGTTGGGAATATATTTAAAGTTCAACAACTGTGCTTGGGAATATATGTAAAGTTCTAAATTTGGCCCTGCCTACCAGCTCATCTGGGAAGCACATGGGACATCCACAAGGGTGGTCTGGGTTCAAGTAGCAAGTGCAGCATTTTCCTTCAGCAAATTGCAACTGAAGTGTTCCAAGTTTTGTACAGCAGCCACTTCCCCCTAACTTTCTTACAGCACTCTCTAACTCTCTGTACTTGTAATATATCTAAATACAAAAAAAAATGCTCTAAATATAAATAAGATCCACTTACCTCAAAATGTAAGATTTTTTATTACTGATTTGCACCTTATTAAGTAAGATTTCTTTGGATTCGATTCTAAACTAGAGAAAAAGGAGGATAGGAGAAGCAAGAAAAGGAAGGCGACCCACACTGACGCCACCCCTCAACAGTGGAGAATTCAAGGTATGCGTGTTTCAGATTTAGGGCAACTTGTTGGACTTGCTTGTGTGGTTAAAGCAGATGAAGGTTAATGTGACGGCATCGAAATCTACTGCAGTAGCCCAACCTAAAATCTACTACAGTGGCCCAAAAATTCAATTTTCTTGAGGAGTCCCTTGTCATCTCGTGGAGAATGAGAGATATCGGTCATCGGTCATTGCCCATTTGCCCATTCAATTGCTAATTCACTATAGAAAATGAATTCGAGCCCTCGATCATTCGACCATTCAATTCATAGAGGTTGACGACCGGCCCTAATCCTTAACGGTAGAGCCATCAGCTGAGGCCACCATCTTTTTGATGCCGATAAGAATGCTCATAAAGATGTAGTGGAAGAGGTCAAACAGGGAGGGGATGATGAGAAATAGCAGATTTGGAGCTGAAGCATCTTCTGTCGCTTGGTGAATATGAGGACAATGAATTTGAAGAGGACAATGACAACTAGAATTTACTCCCCGATGTTTGATTTTTTGTTGATTTGGGTTGAATTTGTGTTGATTTCCAGGAAGTTTGCTCCCTGACATTAGATTTTGGGTTGATACAAGGATGACAAGGCGATGCCTATAGCCTCAACACCGCACATCAATTGATAACTTGGAACATCAAGTTGAAGCCTAAATCATTTAGCATGTTAGCTTTGGAGTTTATGAACATTAATCCTAAATTTATCCAATTTGAGCCAAATAAAAGAAATTGAAATCCCATTAGACAAGTTTTAAGGTTTGCCCATATCAATAGGGATGTAAATGAATAGAATATCTGGTGAAATGTTTATAAAACATTTGATAGGGAGTTCATTTATATTTATCTATTTAGTTAAATGGTTATGATTTAAACAAAATTTTATGTTTGTTTAAGGTAAATAAACATGCATGAACAAAGTTTCATTTATTCATTTATATTCATGTGCAGTTTGGTTAATGTTTGTTTATTCATCCATTTACTTGGTTATTTGTTTGTTCGTTCGTTCATTTACTCATTTATTTATTGTTTGTAAGTTTTTTCATTCATAATATTTGCTTTTGTTCACTCATTTCTTTGTTAGTTTTTGTTTGTTTATACTGTTTACAAACCCATCTATTCATATTATTTGAAAACATGCTCATTTAATGGTATTTACAAATCTGTTTGTTTGTTTTGTTTGTCTGGTTCATGATAATATTATTGTCAATGAATGAACACGAACATGTTCATTCATAAACATACAAACGAATAAAGAAAATGCGTTCATTTTATTGTTCATATTCATTTAAAGTTAAAAAAATGAACACGAATATGGTTTGTTTATATTTATTCAGTTTGTTTCCAGCCCTATATGTCAATGGTTTAGTCCTTAATCATTCTTGGCATCACACAAAATTTGGTGCCAAAGTAAGTTTGCAACCAAAGGAGGCAAGTGCTAGCACAACTGGTCACTAAGCACGTGCAAGACCTAAGTGAATATTTGCCAAATATCTATAAGTTCAATGACTTCTCTATGATTTATACTTGCAAAACAAATACTAGAATTTTCTTTTTCTGATATTACACAACCTACTACGGCCAATACGGGTGCTAGCAGGTGTTAACTAGTATCAAGTAGACTGCTAAGAACTTAGTATCTTTTATTTAAGGCAATAATATTGATTTTTTTATATTTGGAAATATTTTTTCACAACGTATAATAGGGTATAAAGGTTACCAATAAATGTTAAGGGAAAATTTGTCTGCTTCTTAAAATTCGGAGGACGCCAAGCCACAATTACCATTGTTTAGAGCACAGTGTGCCTAGTGGGATTTGATCCTGGTTAAGGCCAGGTGCATCCTGCAGATAATATAAACTTTTATTGAAAAAATAAAAAGATAAATTAATGGGTAAATAACATCTGTCGTCCTTGAACTAAGACTTATGTTGTAGATTCATCATGAAACTACAAAATGTTACACCGTTCATCCTTTAACTATGAAAATGTTACGTTATTTGTCCTCCCATTAACTGCAACCGTTAAAATGGACAGAAAAAATTAAAAAACTAGTTTTAACCTTTCAAAACTATCCATTTGCCTTAAAAACCTCCAAACTTTTGTATCTCACAATCAAACCACCTTTTTCCTAGCTACCATCCTTCCTTTCACTCCCTTCTTCCATGACTGTCATCTTCTTCTACTATTCCACCGTAGGCTTCCTTTAAGAACCCTAAACCCTCTACACCAGAAACTACTCCGCCAAAGCATAATTCAATTATTCAAGAAATAATGCATGATTCATTTATTCAAAAAATGATGCAAAATTGAGCAAAATATGGCTAGCTTAGGTTAGGGCTCCGTTGATTAAGGGGGACTTCACTGTCATTGCCATCCATTACATTACCCATCCGGTTCTCGTGTCCTCCACCGTCAAATATTTTCCATCCCCAATGCCCATCCACTTAACAACCTCAATTAGAAAGTCATCATTTACAGTGTTGAACCCAAATGGAAATAAGGACTAGAACAATTCCAAACTCCCATGTCATTCATGTCAAGTCCGATTACCTTCAGCCTAATCTCGATCATTGATTCCAAGCCCTCGGGTCAAGGCCTTACTCTATGCCCTGTTAGTCACCGGCAAATCAACAACAAAAGCCCCGCTCAATGATGTAGACTAAAAATTGAAAAGTGTGGTTAGCAATGATTTCTAAGCTTGATTCCTTTCTCTTAAGGTCTTATCGTCTTCTTCCTATTCAGGAAATAATGATAACAATGGGAAGGATGAAAGTAAAGTAGGTTCAGGTAACTCAACAATAAAAGGTGGATTGATTGTTAGATATAAAACTTTTAAGACTTAAATAAAAAATTTTACTAAGTTCAGGACTAATTATGCACTTCTCCCCCCACCAAATGCTCATTTCGTTACTTCCTAATGAGTCAACCTAGCGGTAGGATGAATGTTGTAATATTTTCATTGTTAGGGGATGAACGTTGTAATATTTGGTGATTCTAGAATAAATCCACAACATAGGCCTTAGTTAAGGGATGATGGATGCTATTTAACCTAAATTAAAATAAGAGATCTCTAAATATGTGACACACTGGAGCACTGCGTAAATATAAGTTATTAGTTGTCTTATTCCGCACCAAGAATATAATACTCTTTCTAGTTTCTACTAACACTAGTAATGACCGATTTTCCCAATATCAAGCAATTAGTGGTATATTTGTATATTTGACATGATTAGTTGCCAATCTATCCACTCAACATAGAATTAAAGGCATATTAGGTAAATTGATTGCATATTATTGCAGCAATTTGTTATTAGGAATACCTATCATAGTAAAGCTAAGGTTGGAAACCAAGATGATATAGAAAATTACTTAGAGACTTAAATTTTACAAATTGGATGACATAATGGCAAACAATAAAGTTAAAAAACTCGTAAGGCAATGTGTTAGAATCGAGGGACGTTTTCCATGATCTACCTTTTTCTTTTCTAGATAGTTTTTTTAGTTGGGCATATATTGTTCATTTTTTTTGCCCAATAGATTACTGTGTTGCACTATAGATCTATAATGTTTTGGACTTTCTTTTAGTGTTTATATGTATATATGTGCATATATGTAATTCGCTCTATTTTAATAAAATTTTGGCAAATGAAAAAAAAAAGCAAAACAAAGCAAAAATGCTTTAGGTAACATTAAGATCCTGAAGGTACATCTCCAATGGGCTTGCCAATGCCCCCAAGAAAGCTTCTTGGGATCCCAAAAAGAGCAAACCTTAAGGGAGCATGAGGAAACAACCCTCATGCATCATGCCATCAAGGCATAAGCCAACTCAGTCGTCACCATTCCAAAACAGCTTTTGCTAATGGACCAACCTTGGATCACCACTAAGCTCATTTACACCTAAGCATGTCTCTGTACGAGTAGGTGGGGAAAAGCTGGCAAACCCTGTGGCAGGCCATAACATTAGTGTGCTTGCCAGGATATGGGACATGTGGCCAAACCAACTAACACTCTAGATCAACTCAAGAAGACCTATAGAACAAGTCCTCTATCAACCTTTTCAGGCATGCTATGATTACTGTTTACAGTTTACTGCACTTCACTAGAAAACACACTTGAGTGTCGGAGACTCCCTTTGGAAAACACCCAAATGGCTCCTTCCTTCATTCTTTGCTTTTTATGTCTTCATTTTGCAGGTGAACCACTATAACTTTACTATTCTAGGAACCTAAAGAGCGTCCTGCACCAATCTTGTGCTTTGTGTGGGAACGATGGCAGACCCTATGGTGAGTACTCGTAAATGTAGTGAAAATGATGCCCAAACCTTATAGATGATGAACTTGTCACCCTCACAAAAACAAGCCTGATAAGTCTTTAGCAAACCATCATGGAGAAGATATATAAGAGGTTGGAGAAAGGCTAGCCAAAGGAGGCATTCCGAAAGGCTAGCCAAAGGAGGCCTTCCGAAAGGCTAGCCAAAGGAAGCCTTCCAAAAGGCCCCTGTACAACTCAACCACATGCGAGGCCACCTCGAGGGCAACAGTAGACGAGGGCAGACCAAACTTTGCATGGCCGTCTAAGGATTCAAAGTCACAACTGGAGATCCAACCAGATAACATCCTTAAAAGGTTGGCAAGGATGGAATAGTAGATCTCATAAAAACTGGTGTGTTCTCAGATGACTAGCTAGAATATTGATGTACTCTTTATGAAGATCCTCTCAAGGCTTAAGAACCTAAGGAGTAAATTAAAACTGATGACTAAAATAGCTTACAGAATCAAGCTAGAGGGATTGGCGATCTTAGGATGGATATAGCTCCCACATATACTGATTGAAAAAGTGCCAGATGACAAAAAAGAACTCTACACCTCCACCATCATAAAATTCACAGTCATCAATGTACCATCCCTAGTAATGCCCTCCTCAAAAGAGGGAACTAGGGCATACTCCACATGCATCTTAATGTGTGGTACCTGACCATGATGTTCACATGAAAAGAGGTAGACAAGTGCATCTACATCAACCATAAGGAAGCTTGATAGATGTCTTCATGCTCTCTCTGGATTGAAAGTGCAACCAAGAAGGCTGAGGACCAGCTTGAGATAGTTAAGGGGATCCAGCTTACAAAATGCACTAGCCACATTAATGTCAAGCTTGGTAAAGAGGTTAGTTATCATCAACCAAAATCTTACATATAAATATTTGTGCATTCTCCATATGAGTACTGAGAATTAGCCATAGTGTTGTATAAGTAAAGCTTAGTAACACCTCTGGCACATCTTTGCCTAGTAGAAAGGAAGAGTTAGTAGTGGCTTAGAAAGACCAGCTCCACCATAAGGCACCATAGTGTGAAGGGTAAAGTAAGCATAAAACTAATGCGAAATACCATGGAAGTGGTCCTGGTAGCCTTCATAAAAAACTAAACTAAAATGTTTGTGGTAAACTAAGTAGAGCATAGAGGGTACGACTTATCATATAGAGCCCAAAAAATAGCAAAGTTTGGCTTAATGGCAACATAGCAGCACGAGCAATCCTCGATAGGGTTTGTGCACGCCAGGAGAAACTTTAGCCTGATCAAAGGGCAAGTCAGGCTGCCCATATGCTTACTGAAACACAGTATGGCACATAGAAACACAAGCCACTTAGCTCAACTGATGCCAGCTCAGTGATAAGGACACTTCTTGGTAAAAATCATGAGCAAAAAAAATTACCTATGGGCTAGCATAACCCCAACCAAATAAAAGAGTATATACAGCCAACCCCCAAGCATATAAAGGGCATCAGTACAAAAGCCTAAAAAATGGCTGGCAGCAACTAGAAATGGGGGAGAAGTCACAAAGTTGAAAAACACTATGTCAAAAGGCAAAATAATGACTTTGTGAGCATGCTGACAAAAAAGCCAACCTTGTGCAAGTGAAAGTTATCCCGGTAGGTAGACAAAAGAAATGCATGATGAAACATCCAGGGTAGGCAGAAAGAAAGACTTGCTGGAAAAGGTGTTGGAGAAGAAGGCAAGGAACTATCTTCTTGGACCCAAAAAAGTTAAGTAAGAACTTGAGTTGGGTCCAAAAACCTCGGTTACCTCTTTGTGATATTTTGCAAACATCTATAAAGCTTTAGAAAAATAGAAATTATTTTTATCTTGGAAAACTCGCTCTTGAAAACAATACAAATAATTATTGATATTTTGGGAAATTTTTCTCAAAGCATGATTAGAGCTTATGTTTATTTTTAATTTGAGCTTATTCCAACTTCTATGTTTTTGTTCACAAAATGATTTCTTGAGCATATAATTAAAACAACAAATTAGAAGATTCACACAGGAGCTATTAGTAAAATGCAAAAAATAAAATCTTACATAGGGCCCTAAAAAGGGGCGCACGAATAAAATTCTATGAAGGATCGGTGCAAAGATTGGAAATTTACATAGGCTTTCAAAATAGGAAGTCAAGAATGAATTCCCACATAAAGCACAGGAAAAAGACTTTGGAAGGATGCTTGGCATAATGGTGGGATGCCATCATTAAGAAAAGAACAAAATTGTAAATTTAGACATATACTTTTACATACCGAGTTAACTATTTGAAAAGCCATTATGCTCTGTGAACACATGAGCTTAGTATTGCATGCAACATGATGGATATTCGGGCATAACTACCCAAAGGGGGCCATGCTTCAGGTTGATTCCGATTTTTTGTGGGACCAAACCAATTCAAAATAGTCTAAAATCTAACCTAATGAAAGAACCGAAAATCGAACAGAACCATAACCATGGTTCTGGTTTTTCAGTTCTGATTCTTGGGTTTTCTGTTTATCCTATATACTTTTAACAATACCTAAATCTAATAAATTGTATCCAAAACCATTGCTTAATAATTTTCTGTAAAATTAGGAATGCGTTTGTGGAATGAGATTGGGATAGTTAACATTTAATTAGGATTAGCTTTAGAACTAAAAAAAAAACCCTTCAAATATAATTTTTAAAAATAATTACATATTTAAAATCATAAATTTTCTAATATATTAATACATATACCTCAGGTTAGCTCCAAATGAAGTGGATTTCATATGAAATCAAAACCAATTCAAAAATTGATGGTTTTTCCAAATTTGGAACCAACCCACTAACCATGATCAATTTTTACCTAACCTAACCCAACCCACCCTTATTGGGTTAGATAAACTTGTGGTTTAACCTAAACCAGTTCACCCTTATAATTGACACTAAAAAAGTGTGACAGAACCCATAACTCATCCAAGTCAGACTGTTTTTCTAGTGAAGAACAACTTGGAATCAAAAGGAGCAATAAAGGTTATAAGATCAAGTAATAGTTAACTTAGTAATACCCTCAACGACATATGGTAGGAAACATATTACAGCAAAAGTAGTGACAAAAAGACAAATAAAGGCCAAAAAAAGTGTAAAAGTATAAAAGTACAAGCTTCCTACTGTTGGGTTTTGGGAGCCAAACAGCGTAGCAGAATTTAACCGAAACCCTCCAGGATCCAAGTGAAATAGGTAAACCGGGTGTTTGAAAATTTTCATACTTAATTTTTGGTTGAGATCTCTCACTTAACTGTAGTGCCGAATCACAAATCCTGAACAGTTGACGTATTCAAGCTCTCTATGGTATCCACATGAGCCTCTCGGGATCACCACACTTCCACCATGTCCCGGCAGATGCGTTTCTCTTGCGCTCGTAGTGCTAGCTTACGTCCTCCAAGGAATTGCAAGAGAAGAGTGCGGCTGTCCTTTTGGGAGGCTAGGGCAAGGAGACCTGCGAATTTCTCACTAAAACTTGTATTTATACTGAGACTCAACTTCTAGGCCTAATGGGTTTCAAAGCCCTAATCCAATTAGGCTTCAATTTCGGGCTTAATAATGGCTCAACTATTGGGCCCATTATTAATACGAAATTATTGTGAAACCAAAACCCAAATTCTTAGCCCATGCACTCTAATGATCCAAATAGCTCTATGTGTGCGACCCAATAGGCTCTTACCACATTGGCAATGATCATAAATCACATTTATGATCATAAGCAATGAGCGGTGTCTAGCAACACATTATTGCTACCCAAGTGACAAGATTGTCGGTGATCATCACCGATATATGTCATTGTCCCTTTATCCAAGATATCAAGATTGAGCACGAGACATGGAATGTGTCACTCTCGTATAGCCCAATCTTCGGTGTCTTGATTACTGAGTAGACCAACTTAAACTGATGACATTGATATGGTATATCAACTCATCCAAGCATGGCCATGCATTTTTCTAAGTCTTACTCTATCAAGGGGCCCGAAGATATCACTCCCGTTACATAGGAGGGACAAATCCAATCTTGATCATACAGATCCCTCCGCTGGTGAGATCGAGGTTCCTTAGCCTGTGCGATTGCTCCATTGTTGTCACAATAGAGCTCTATCGGGTCGGCAATGCTTGGAACCACTCCAAGTTCAGTGATGAACTTCTTGATCCAAACTGCCTCCTTCGCAGCATCAGAGGCGGCAATGTACTCAGATTCTGTTGTAGAGTCAGCTACTGTCTCTTGCTTTGAACTCTTCCAGCTCACAGCACCACCACCAATACAAAACACATAACCAGATTGCGATCTAAAATCATCCTTATCGGATTGGAAGCTTGCATCGGTGTAACCCCTTACAACGAGCTCATCTTCACCTCCAAAGACCAAGAATGCATCCTTAGTCCTTCGTAAGTACTTAAGGATGTTCTTAACAGCTGTCCAGTGACTCTCACCAGGGTTCGATTGGTACCTACTCGTCATGCTCAAAGGCATATGAGACATCGGGATGAGTACATATCATGGCATACATGATAGATCCAATTGCTGAGGCATATGGAATCTTACTCATGCGCTCTCTCTCCTCGGGTGTACTCGGACACTGAGATCTAGAAAGAGTTATACCATGTGACATGGGCAAGAATCCTTTCTTGGAATCTTGCATGCTAAACCTCTTTAGCACCTTGTCAATGTATGTACTTTGACTTAGGCCAAGAAGCTTTCTAGATCTATCTCTATAGATCCTGATGCCTAACACATAGGCTGCTTCACCCAAGTCCTTCATAGAGAAACATTTCCCTAGCCAAGTCTTCACAGACTGTAGCTCAGGAATGTCATTCCCGATGAGTAGTATGTCATCTACATACAACACCAAGAAGACAATAGCGCTCCCACTAACCTTCTTGTAGACACAAGGTTCATCTTCATTTTTGATAAAACCAAACTCTTTGATTGCTTCATCAAAATGAAGATTCCAACTTCGAGAAGCTTGCTTCAGTCCATAAATGGACCTTTGCAACTTGCACACTTTATTGGCATTCTCAGGAGTGACAAAACCCTCAGGTTGTGTCATGTACACATCCTCAAGTAGCTTTCCATTTAGGAATGCAGTTTTGACATCCATTTGCCATATCTCATAATCATAGTGTGCAGCAATAGCAAACAAAATTTCGGATGGATTTAAGCATAGCAACTGGTGAAAAAGTTTCATCATAGTCAATACCATGAATTTGCTTGAAACCTTTTGCAACCAATCGTCCCTTAAAGGTAATCACATTACCATCCATGTCAGTTTTCTTCTTGAAAACCCATTTGCACCCTATGGGTTTTACCCCTTCAGGTGGGTCAACCAAAGTCCATACTTGGTTTTCATACATGGATTCCATCTCGGATTTCATGGCCACTAGCCACTTCTCAGAGTCAGGCCCCGACATAGCTTGTTGGTAGGTTGTGGGCTCATCCTGATCCATGAGCATCACATCACCAGTGTGAGTCATGAGAAATCCATATCTCTCAGGCTCACGCCGAATCCTACCAGACCTACGTGGGCTCTGTGCTACAGGAACAGACTCTTGAACCACAACATCTTGTGGTGTCTGTTCAGGTTCCATTTCAGGTTCGATGTCTCCTTGTTGTTCTTGAATTTCTTCAAGTTCTACTTTCCTCCCACTAGTTCCTTTAGAGATAAACTCTTTCTCTAAAAAGACACCAGTTCGAGCAACAAACACTTTTTGCTCAGAAGGATTGTAGAAATAGTAACCCTTTGTTTCTTTGGGATACCCAACAAAAAGGCATTTTTGAGATTTGGGCCCTAGTTTGTCAGAGGATTGACGTTTCACATAAGCGTCACAGCCCCAAATCTTCATAAAAGACAAATTGGGACGCCTCCCACTCCATATCTCATATGGTGTCTTTTGAACCGATTTAGATGGAACTCGGTTTAGTGTAAAAGCGGCTGTCTCTAGAGCATGTCCCCAAAAGGAGTTTGGAAGGTCAGCTTGACTCATCATAGAGCGAACCATGTCTAACAGAGTTCGATTTCTCCTTTCAGATACACCATTCCATTGAGGTGTACCTGGTGGAGTGAGTTGTGATACTATACCACACTCCTTCAGATAGTCAAGGAATTCTCGATCCAAGTACTCTCCACCTCGATCTGATCGAAGCACTTTGATACTCTTCCCGAGTTGATTCTCTACTTCATTCTTGAATTCTTTGAACTTTTCAAAGGATTCTGACTTGTGTCTCATGAGATACACATAGCCATATCTGCTGAAGTCATCAGTGAAAGTAATGAAGTATTGGAAACCTCCTCTAGCTTGTGTAGACATAGGGCCACATACATCACTATGTATGAGTCCTAGTAAGTCATTAGCCCTTTCACTTTGCCCTGTGAATGGGGCTTTGGTCATCTTGCCCAACAAACATGACTCACATGTCTCATATGATTCAAAATCAAATGAGTCCAAGAGTCCATCCTTATGGAGCTTGGATATGCGGGTCTCATTTATATGGCCCAAGCGACAGTGCCAGAGATAGGTCGGGTTTCGAATCATTTAATCTGACCTTCTTGGTATTCACATTATAGATTGGATCTTCGAGGTCTAGAACATACAACCCATTGCTAAGTTGAGCACTACCATAAAAGATTTCATTCAAATAAATAGAACAACATTTGTCCTTTATTATAAATGAAAAACCTTTCTTGTCCAAACAAGAAACAGAAATCAAATTTCTACTAATAGTAGGCACAAAGTAGCAGTTGTCTAATTCTAAAACTAATCCACTAGGTAAAGTGAGAACATAAGTCCCTACGGCTAAGGCAGCAACCCTTGCTCCATTTCCAACACGTAGGTCCACTTCACCTCGGGCCAATCTTCTACTTCTACTTAGATCCTGCACATTTGCACAAATGTGAGATCCACATCCAGTATATCCAATACCCAAGATGAGGAAGTAGAAAAGTTAGCCTCTATAACAAAAATACCTGAAGTGGAAGTCTTACTTCCCTTTTCCTTAGCAAGTTCTTCAAGATAGAGCTTGCAGTTGCGCTTCCAGTGTCCAGGTTGCTTACAATGGAAGCACTCCCCTTCCTTTGCCACACCACCCTTTGGTTTCAGTGCAGCTGAAGAAGAATTAGCATTGGACTTTCCATTAGCTTTATCCTTCTTCTTGTTGGCTTTTCCCTTTCCCTTGCCCTTTTGAACCATCAAAATGGGCTTAGCCTTCTTAAGGTTTTGCTCAGCAGTTCTCAACATGTTGAGCAATTCAGGGAGGGACTTGTCAAGGTCGTTCATGTTATAGTTCATGACGAACTGACTGTAGCTTTCAGGCAACGATTGCAAGACTACATCAATAGCCAACTCTTTCTGAAGAGCAAATCCCAAACTCTCAAGATTCTCAATGTACCCAATCATCTTGAGCACATGAGGACCCACGGGACTTCCCTCAGACATCTTGCACTGAAACAATGCCTTAGAGGTCTCAAACCTCTCATGCCTAGCTTGCTCTTGGAAAAGCATTTTGAGATGTTCGATCATATCGAACGCCCCCATGTTCTCATGTTGCTTCTGAAGCTCAGATTCCATGGTAATAAGCATGAGGCATGCAACATCCAAAGCATCATCAGAATGCCTCTTGTGAGCATCCCTTTCAGCTCTTGGAGCAGTGGCAGCAGGCTCATTCGGAATGGGCTGCTCTAGGACATAAGCCTTTCTCTCTTGCTTGAGGACTATCCTCAAGTTTCGGTACCATTTGAGAAAGTTGGTCCCATTCAGTTTTTCCTTCTCAAGGATCGATCGCAACGAAAGTGTCGATGTGTTTTGTGCCATGGTTATCTACAACAGTAAATATGCAGTGTAAGAGTCATGTATTTTAATTCATTTAATAAGGACTTTTATTAAACGATACTCCCACTATTTTCCTCAAAATAATAACCCTCGATATTATTTCGGAACACCTCGGCGCTAAGGTATTCTAGTGGGCCAAGATCCATATTTGACCACAACCTTGAGTCAGCTTTGGCTTTTCTCTCAAGTTACAGCTATTTAGGTAGGCAACTTCATTCAACAAAAATGCATGCCAATTGACGCGCGTTGATTAACCAGTTTTTATTTATGTGGCGCTTTGCATACGGTGGTCCCGCTGGCCGGTCAGTGGGCGGTGGTTCCACTGACCAATTAGCCCGGACCGGACGGGGTCAAGGGGGGCCGCCCTTGCGGGGGGTTGTGAGGGGGCAGCGCCCCCCTGGCGCAAAAAATTGTCTTACAATTGCTTTGCCCGAGATCTTCTATTTCGAGCAAGTAGGCACCCGAGACTCCTCCATTCGAGCCACCAAAAATACCTTACTTTCGGTGCCCGAACAGGCCGAATCCGAACCAAGCTAGGGTTTTTGCAACTATTGCAAGAATCCTAATCCATATAGGTATCTCATACCTATCAATTTTGGGTTAATCTCATTAACCAATTAGTGTCATTTCTTCATATATGTCATATGTTCATTACGAGTTCCGGTTTCATGCATCATGAATCAATCTAATTAATCATGGCCGAAAGCAACCGAACACATAACATCATGCGATTCAACATTCAATCCCGATTTAGGGTTTCACCAGTAGCTCTGATACCACTGTTGGGTTTCGGGAGCCAAACAGTGCAGCGGAATTTAACCGAAACCCTCCAGGATCCAAGTGAAATGGGGTAAACCGGGTGTTCAAAAATTTTCATACCTAATTTTCGGTTGAGATCTCTCACTCAACTGTAGAGTCGAATCACAAAACTTGAACAGTTGACGTGTTCAAGCTCTCTATGGTATCCACACGAGCCTCTCGGGATCACCACGCTTCCACCACGTCCCGGCAGATGCGTTTCTCTTGCGCTCGCAGTGCTAGCTTGCGTCCTCCAAGGAATTGCAAGAGAAGAGTGCGGCTGTCCTTTTGGGAGGCTAGGGCAAGGAGACCTACGAATTTCTCACTAGAAGTTGTATTTATAGTGAGACTCAACTTCCAGGCCTAATGGGTTTTAAAGCCCTAATCCAATTAGGCTTTAATTTCGGGCTTAATAATGGCTCAACTATTGGGCCCATTATTAATACGAAATTATTGTGAACCCAAAACCCAAATTATTAGCCCATGCACTCTAATGATCCAAATAGCTCTATGTGTGTGACCCAATAGGCTCTTACCACGTTGGCAATGATCATAAATCACATTTATGATCATAAGCAATGAGCGGTGTCTAGCAACACATCATTGCTACCCAAGTGACAAGATTGTCGATGATTCGACTAAACCTTTATGATCATCACCGATATATGCCATTGTCCCTTTGTCCAAGATATCAAGACTAAGCACGAGACATGGAATGTGTCACTCTCGTATAGCCCAATCTTTGGTTTCTTGATTACTGAGTAGACCAACTTAAACTGATGACATTGATATCGTATATCAACTCATCCAAGCATGGCCATGCATTTTTCTAAGTCTTACTCTATCAAGGGGCCCGAAGATATCACTCCCGTTACATAGGAGAGACAAATCCCATCTTGATGATATAGATCCCTCTGCATGATATGTGACATACCCAATGACCTCCTTCAAGTTCACTCAGTTACGAGCAACAAAGGAAAGTATCAAAGTATGTGACTCACATGTAGAGAACCTTGATGGTCTTAGGTCGAAGGACTACATATAACATGATCACTATGAGAATCACTTATGACACTCATATAACGATCCATGTACTATTCTCATGGTGGGTCGGTCCAGTACACAAGTTCTCCCACTTGTACCCATATGTAGACTACATATCTCATATTAGTATCCACATATGCTAGTCGTTATGTATTATTACAACCCGCTCCACAATAATACTAGACCAGGGACGTTTGAGAATATCATTATTCTAGGGTTATAATTATGTTTATTATGTTACGCAGAAACAGAACAACAAACATAATTGCTGGATTAATGTCTTAATAAAATATCATGACTCAATGTGCAAAAAATACAATCATCTCATGGTTGGCTTTTGAGCACAACACTAACACCTACAAGCTGTATGCAAAAACCAGTAGCCTAAAAAATTTTCTTGGAGAAATAGAGTGAGCTTTTTAGAGAAAAATAGCCTATCAATCAACTACTCTACCACCTCTTGAGTATAATTGGCATTTCGATCCGCCATCAACTATTCAATCTCTACTTTTTCTTCTTTTCAAGTTCAATGAGGCAGTGCTAGTACTAGGCCTCGAAAAAGCTATTAGCTTTAGAAAAATCAATTCTCAGAGAATGGTGCTTGACTTGGTAAGAGAGTCTTCACAGCTCTACCCAGCTCCACCCAACATGTTCTCGTCATCCACAGTAAAAGTTGTCCCTAGCTCAACCCAGGGACAATTATGAGGGTATTATCTGGTGCAAATTCTCCAGGGCTGGTTGCCTATAGAGTATCCCCTACCTCTACAGAGGATAGAACTAGAACCTTAGGCCTGGTAAGTTCTTTCCGACACCACTCACTAAAAGGCACATGTGGATTGAAGGTTTCGTCTATAAAGTCCATATCTAGGCTGGGATGCTCCTTCAACGTTTAATAGCAAGCATTATAGAGACCCCACCTTAGCTTCCAAGTATGATAGCTTCTACTTCTAAGCTCGACAATTCTTCTTAGGTTTCCGGAGTGATTCCTTAAGTTCCTAGATGCTCGCCTAAATGGAGGCTTGCTTCGTAGCCTAAGCTTTAGATGCCTTTTGGGTGGTATTCACCTTAGCCCAGTAAGAAATCCTTGAAGCAACTCTCTAACCTTGAGATTGTCCATCACAAATGCCATGAAGAACCTCTTTCTATCTGGTGTACCCTATAATCCCCAATGAGAATGCATGCCATGTTAGCCGTCAACAAAATGTGCCAATGGAAAAAATTAATAACCCTTTGCTCAACACATTGCCTCTCAAGATGGTTAGTTTTGATGACATGAGTAGAGGCCAGCTGGATGAAAATGAAAAAATTATAGTGTTTGTTACAAAAAAGAAAAATGAAGAGAGAAAAAAGAAAGGAGAAAAAATAGCAGGTTAGAAGAGGAAGTAAAATTCCTCACCTAAGTAAGATCGACATTAAGTTTGTGTAAGCGGTCTTCAACAATAAGGTTGCCATCATGGATGAATCGATAACATCCAAAAGTCAACATCGTTTGGAAAAGGCTCATGCCTAACTACATCAGCTTAGAAGTGTTTGAATCAATGTTTTCAAAACCGTGAATTTCCAAGTTGAGCTCATGTGGGATGCAACCCATATCTATAGTTAGGGCATCCCTTATCTATAGTTTACTGTGTAGTAACTCGAACAACCTAAGGGGATACTCAAATAATGGTGGAAAATGACCTGAATGAAAAACCCCATGTTTGATTGAAATGGAAATAAAATTTGAAGATTGTAGCAAAAAGTTCCTTACCTGTGATGATCCATGGATCTGACATAGAAGGATTCTCAGGGAGAGAATAAAGCCCAGAAACTGCACTTGTGTCACCCAAAGCCTTCACCCTCAGGGCATAGTTAAACTCTGAAAATAGCCTTTACGTGTGAGTTGGACGTATTACCAGAAGGCACTTAGAGCATCCTTAATCGGCACCCCGTTATTGCTGCTACACCTCAGAAACCAAGGTGGTGTTAATCCAAACATCTATTCCTTTATAGTAGCACCTATAACTACAATATCAAAGGCCAAGATGATGGCCACAACTAGTAGAGCTGTGTTTGAAGCTACGGTATCTAAAGGCCCGGATAACCCTCGTACCATATGACTGAGGAGCTCCTTTGCACCACCCTCTAAATTCTCAGATGAAGAGTTAGTAGAAAGTATTTTCCTCTTTTGATAACCACACCTTCGAGTAATTCAAGCTCAGATGGTTCATCCTAAAACTTGGGGAAGAGGAGAATCAATCCAGTAGCTAGTGCAAATGTAAAACTAGTAGCTAAGGTAGTGACAACAAGCCTCACAACAGCACGATGAACAAAGATGTCTAGTCGAACAAAAATTGACTGAGTTGGACAAAAAAAACTTCCCTCGTGCAGTAATTCTACTATGAGTTATCCTTGGGGAATAGTTAGGAGTAAAGGTCTTTAACCTCTTCAAACTTTCAGCTCTCTCGAATAGAGTAGACCTCTTCTCCTGGCTAGAAGCTTGCTAATAGACATCTGACTAGAAGAGAGAATAAGTTGCAGGATAAGATATATGGTAAGGACTTGCCCAAATAAAGAAGAAAATAAACATGTAATGGAGTAGAAAACCATGTGAGGTTTTTGGAACTTAGAAAAGGTAAGGGTCTCAATCAATACGCCAATTAGCACCCTTTCCCTGTAACGGCCTAAAACGGGCAATGTACCCCATTAGACTACCCTAAACTCCCTCAAGATATCCTCGATCATATGTTTGTACATAAGGGAAACGGCAGTCCTGAGTCCTTGGGATGAAAGCCCTTAAGGGCACCCTACATGAACAAATCCCGGTTGAAAATGTCTTTTTTCTCCTTGGGAGTAATCAAAGAAGCCTTCAAATATCATCTCAGCAAAGACTCCTCTAGCAAAGCTGATTTCTAGGACCTTCTTTGTTAGGAGGGGGATGTAGATATGAAGAAAAACCATTCATACCATCCCTTTAGAGGCTCCCGGCACTGCCATAACATCACAGGTTCCTAACTGTGTAGAACTTGATAGAAAGGGCCAAAGAGAGAAGGATTGCTGGCATACTAGAGGAAAAATATTGGTAGTAGGGGTAAAGACTAAAAAAAGAATTAATGCCCAAATAGCTCTAAGGCTAAACCGATTGACGCAAATCCCGAGGTAATTGCCAAGGGTAACCAGGAACTCGGCTGGAGGAAGATGAAAGATTAGCTAGAGTTGGGCCTTATATACAACTATCTCCCCTATCTAAGAAAGAATCACTCTGTCTTTAGGACTGAGGGCCCTTAGGGTGATTTCATTCTGAATATAATGCATTGCATGAAACCTCGCCAGGTTGGATGGCTTCAGCTGTGAAGCATAGTTTAAGAGCCCTGGCTAAAGGTCCTTGACTTTTTGTCTAGAGGTTCGAGTTGCCGTCCCACTCTTAGGGCCCCATCAGTAAATGCCAGAAGCTTGGAAGATCTGCCAAGATTCCTAAAGGCTATGACCTGAAAGGACAACATAAGTTTAGAATTGGCAAGAAACTGCCATAGGGCCACTTTTGTATGGCGAATGAAAAAAATAAAAGGCCACATGTGAAGGAATATATTAGAAACCAAAGGAAAAAAGGTATCGAAAAGGAGAATTATGACAAAATACAATTGGCATACCTAAATGTTTCCATAATTAATAATGTAAATTATTAGGAGAAAAACAATACTAGAAAAAATGCCAAAAGGAACAAAAATACAATAGGAAAATATGAAGAATACCTTAAGAACTAGCAAGATGTAAATTGTGAATCCGTAGCTAAACAAAAGGTTGTGCGATGGAAAGCAAGAAATGAAATGAGAGAAAAAAATGATGCACCAAAGATCGTATGTTGAAAAAGTTGGGACTTTAAAATAGGAGAACTAATAAATGGCCTTTGACTAAAGTAACTCCCATGCATCCAAACAATCATGAAGAGCTTACTTTTCTTAAAAGTCCTTGGGAAAAAGATAATGAAATGCCAAAGTATCAATGTGATCCCTGTTAGTATTGTGCCCAAAAAGCCAATCATGAGATGATTGTATTTTTGCACATTGAGTCATGATATTTTATTGAGGCATTAATCCAGCAATTATGTTTGTTGTTTTGTTTCTGCGTAACGTAATAAGCATAATTGTAACCCTAGAATAATGATATTCTTAAACGTCCCTAGTCTAGTATTATTGTGGAGCGGGTTGCAATAATACATAATGACTAGCATATGTGGAGACTAATATGAGATATCTAGTCTACATATGGGTACAAGTTGGAGAACTTGTGTACTGGACCGACCCACCATGAGAACACTACATGGATCGTTATATGAGTGTCATAAGTGATTCTCATAGTGATCATGGTATATGTAGTCCTTCGACCTAAGATCATCAAGGTTCCCTACATGTGAGTCACATACTTTGATACTTTCCTTTGTTGCTCGTAACTGAGTGAACTTGAAGGAGGTCATTGGGTATGTCACATATCATGCGGAGGGATTTGTATGATCAAGATGGGATTTGTCCCTCCTATGTAACGGGAGTGATATCTTCGGGCCCCTTGATAGAGTGAGACTTAGAGAATGCATGGCCATGCTCGGATGAGTTGATATACGATATCAATGTCATCAGTTTAAGTTGGTCTACTCGGTAATCAAGAAACCAAAGATTGGGCTATACGAGAGTGACACATTCCATGTCTCGTGCTTAGTCTTGATATCTTGGACAAAGGGACAATGGCATATATCGGTGATGATCATAAAGGTTTAGTCGATTCACCGACAATCTTGTCACTTGGGTAGCAATGATGTGTTGCTAGACACCGCTCATTGCTTATGATCATAAATGTGATTTATGATCATTGCCAACATGGCAAGAGCCTATTGGGTCGCACACATAGAGCTATTTGGATCACTAGAGTGCATGGGCTAATTATTTGGGTTATGGTTTCACTTTAATTTCGTATTAATAATGGGCCAAAGAGTTGAGCCATTATTAAGCCCGAAATTAAATCCTAATTGGATTAGGGCTTTGAAACCCATTAGGCCTGGAAGTTGAGTCTCACTATAAATACAACTTTTAAGTGAGAAATTCGCAGGTCTCCTTGCCCTAGCCTCCAAAAAGGACAGCCACACTCTTCTCTTGCAATTCCTTGGAGGACGCAAGCTAGCACTGCGAGCGCAAGAGAAACACATCTGTCGGACGTGGTGGAAGCGTGGTGATCCCGAGAGGCTCGTGTGGATACCATAGAGAGCCTGAACACGTCAACTGTTCAGGTTTTGTGATTCAACTCTACAGTTGAGTGAGAGATCTCAACCGAAAATTAGGTATGAAAATTTTCAAACACCCGGTTTACCCCGTTTCACTTGGATCCTAGAGGGTTTCGGTTAAATTCCACTGCACTGTTTGGCTCCCGAAACCCATCAGTGGTATCAGAGCTACTGGTGAAACCCTAAATCGGGATTGAGTGTTGAATCGCATGATGCTATGTGTTCGGTTGCTTTTCGGCCATGATTAATTAGATTGATTCAAGATGCATGAAACTGGAATTCGTAATGAACATATGAGATATATGAAGAAACGACACAAATTGGTTAATGAGATTAATCTCAAATTGAATGGTATGAGATACCTATATGGATTAGGATTCTTGCAATAGTTGCAGAAACCCTAGCTTGGTTCGGATTCAGCCTGTTCAGGCACTGAAAGTAAGGTATTTTTGGTGGCTCGAATAGAGGAGTCTCGGGTGCCTACTTTCTCAAAATACAAGATTTCGGGCTAAGCAATTGTAAGAAAATTTTTTGCGCAGGGGGGCGCTGCCCCCCACGCCCCCCGCAAGGGCGGCTCCCCTTGACCTCGTCCGCTGACCGGTCAGCGGAACCACCGCCCACTGACAGGCCAGCGGGA
Source organism: Aquilaria sinensis (assembly GCA_005392925.1). Classification (NCBI taxonomy): domain Eukaryota; kingdom Viridiplantae; phylum Streptophyta; class Magnoliopsida; order Malvales; family Thymelaeaceae; genus Aquilaria; species Aquilaria sinensis. The sequence goes on along the minus strand of SMDT01003181.1, from coordinate 196,565 downwards.
CCGCCATATGCGAAGCGCCACATAAATAAAAACTGGTTAATCAACACGCGAAAATTGGCATGCATCTTTGTTGAATGAGATTTGACATGATATGCTGATTGGTGTTTGAAGCATGGTGCATGGTTATAGCCCTTGATTGGTTGTACTTGTAAATACGGCCTGCGAGTCGTGCCTTTTCTTATCACTCTCATTGTACATTCTCTTCTCACCTTACTCCCCTCGAATGTAACTCGAGGTTTCTATTATTGATGTAATGGTGCATTATGGGATCATCCAAGGTGGTATGTCCAAGGAGGTGACAACAAAAGGGCAACCAAGAAAGGAAGAGAAGGAGCTTGTGAAGACTCTTTTCTTTTCTTAGGCTTTTATGATATTCTCATTGGCTTGAGAATATCGCATAGTTTGGGCTATAACCATGTCACGTTTACTTTCTTGTAAGCATGAGATGCATGTTTTATATTTGTATGTGATGCATGTATAAGACAACCGGAGATAACAAATTGGTGAGATCAAAAGAAAAATCCCTCAAACAAATATTAAGTCATTAAATGTGATGCCTTCCAAATGTTGGCACTCGTCAAGACTTTGATCAACATTAGGTGGGTTTGCCAAAGCAAAGCACCTATGTTCATCTTGGTAAGGCGCGATGGGATAATAGTGATATCCAAACTGCTAACTTTGGGTTCGACTTAACTAAGTCATCCTAATAGGATTAGGGACTTAGAGGCATAGAGTTGGGCTTAAGCTCATGAGATGAGCTTGGACAAGTGTTGTTCACCCAACTATCCAAGAGTTGCATAAGATGCAATTGGCAAGGAGTTGCCTACCTAAATAGCTGTAACTTGAGAGAAAAGCCAAAGCTGACTCAGGTTGTGGTCAAATATGGATCTTGGCCCACTAGAATACCTTAGCGCCGAGGTGTTCCGAAATAATATCGAGGGTTATTATTTTGAGGAAAATAGTGGGAGTATCGTTTAATAAAAGTCCTTATTAAATGAATTAAAATACATGACTCTTACACTGCATATTTACTGTTGTAGATAACCATGGCACAAAACACATCGACACTTTCGTTGCGATTGATCCTTGAGAAGGAAAAACTGAATGGGACCAACTTTCTCAAATGGTACCGAAACTTGAGGATAGTCCTCAAACAAGAGAGAAAGGCTTATGTCCTAGAGCAGCCCATTCCGAATGAGCCTGCTGCCACTGCTCCAAGAGCTGAAAGGGATGCTCACAAGAGGCATTCTGATGATGCTTTGGATGTTGCATGCCTCATGCTTATTACCATGGAATCTGAGCTTCAGAAGCAACATGAGAACATGGGGGCGTTCGATATGATCGAACATCTCAAAATGCTTTTCCAAGAGCAAGCTAGGCATGAGAGGTTTGAGACCTCTAAGGCATTGTTTCAGTGCAAGATGTCTGAGGGAAGTCCCGTGGGTCCTCATGTGCTCAAGATGATTGGGTACATTGAGAATCTTGAGAATTTGGGATTTGCTCTTCAGAAAGAGTTGGCTATTGATGTAGTCTTGCAATCGTTGCCTGAAAGCTACAGTCAGTTCGTCATGAACTATAACATGAACGACCTTGACAAGTCCCTTCCTGAATTACTCAACATGTTGAGAACTGCTGAGCAAAACCTTAAGAAGGCTAAGCCCATTTTGATGGTTCAAAAGGGCAAGGGAAAGGGAAAAGCCAACAAGAAGAAGGATAAAGCTAATGGAAAGTCCAATGCTAGTTCTTCTTCAGCTGCACTGAAACCAAAGGGTGGTGTGGCAAAGGAAGGGGAGTGCTTCCATTGTAATTGTAAGCAACCTGGACACTGGAAGCGCAATTGCAAGCTCTATCTTGAAGAACTTGCTAAGGAAAAGGGAAGTAAGACTTCCACTTCAGGTATTTTTGTTATAGAGGCTAACTTTTCTACTTCCTCATCTTGGGTATTGGATACTGGATGTGGATCTCACATTTGTGCAAATGTGCAGGATCTAAGTAGAAGTAGAAGATTGGCCCGAGGTGAAGTGGACCTACGTGTTGGAAATGGAGCAAGGGTTGCTGCCTTAGCCGTAGGGACTTATGTTCTCACTTTACCTAGTGGATTAGTTTTAGAATTAGACAACTGCTACTTTGTGCCTACTATTAGTAGAAATTTGATTTCTGTTTCTTGTTTGGACAAGAAAGGTTTTTCATTTATAATAAAGGACAAATGTTGTTCTATTTATTTGAATGAAATCTTTTATGGTAGTGCTCAACTTAGCAATGGGTTGTATGTTCTAGACCTCGAAGATCCAATCTATAATGTGAATACCAAGAAGGTCAGATTAAATGATTCAAACCCGACCTATCTCTGGCACTGTCGCTTGGGCCATATAAATGAGACCCGCATATCCAAGCTCCATAAGGATGGACTCTTGGACTCATTTGATTTTGAATCATATGAGACATGTGAGTCATGTTTGTTGGGCAAGATGACCAAAGCCCCATTCACAGGGCAAAGTGAAAGGGCTAATGACTTACTAGGACTCATACATAGTGATGTATGTGGCCCTATGTCTACACAAGCTAGAGGAGGTTTCCAATACTTCATTACTTTCACTGATGACTTCAGCAGATATGGCTATGTGTATCTTATGAGACACAAGTCAGAATCCTTTGAAAAGTTCAAAGAATTCAAGAATGAAGTAGAGAATCAACTCGGGAAGAGTATCAAAGTGCTTCGATCAGATCGAGGTGGAGAGTACTTGGATCGAGAATTCCTTGACTATCTGAAGGAGTGTGGTATAGTATCACAACTCACTCCACCAGGTACACCTCAATGGAATGGTGTATCTGAAAGGAGAAATCGAACTCTGTTAGACATGGTTCGCTCTATGATGAGTCAAGCTGACCTTCCAAACTCCTTTTGGGGACATGCTCTAGAGACAGCCGCTTTTACACTAAACCGAGTTCCATCTAAATCGGTTCAAAAGACACCATATGAGATATGGAGTGGGAGGCGTCCCAATTTGTCTTTTATTAAGATTTGGGGCTGTGACGCTTATGTGAAACGTCAATCCTCTGACAAACTAGGGCCCAAATCTTAAAAATGCCTTTTTGTTGGGTATCCCAAAGAAACAAAGGGTTACTATTTCTACAATCCTTCTGAGCAAAAAGTGTTTGTTGCTCGAACTGGTGTCTTTTTGGAGAAAGAGTTTATCTCTAAAGGAACTAGTGGGAGGAAAGTAGAACTTGAAGAAATTCAAGAACAACAAGGAGACATCGAACCTGAAATGGAACCTGAACAGACACCACAAGATGTTGTGGTTCAAGAGTCTGTTCCTGTAGCACAGAGCCCACGTAGGTCTGGTAGGATTCGGCGTGAGCCTGAGAGATATGGATTTCTCGTGACTCACACTGGTGATGTGATGCTCATGGATCAGGATGAGCCCACAACCTACCAACAAGCTATGTCGGGGCCTGACTCTGAGAAGTGGCTAGTGGCCATGAAATCCGAGATGGAATCCATGTATGAAAACCAAGTATGGACTTTGGTTGACCCACCTGAAGGGGTAAAACCCATAGGGTGCAAATGGGTTTTCAAGAAGAAAACTGACATGGATGGTAATGTGATTACCTTTAAGGGACGATTGGTTGCAAAAGGTTTCAAGCAAATTCATGGTATTGACTATGATGAAACTTTTTCACCAGTTGCTATGCTTAAATCCATCCGAATTTTGTTTGCTATTGCTGCACACTATGATTATGAGATATGGCAAATGGATGTCAAAACTGCATTCCTAAATGGAAAGCTACTTGAGGATGTGTACATGACACAACCTGAGGGTTTTGTCACTCCTGAGAATGCCAATAAAGTGTGCAAGTTGCAAAGGTCCATTTATGGACTGAAGCAAGCTTCTCGAAGTTGGAATCTTCGTTTTGATGATGCAATCAAAGAGTTTGGTTTTATCAAAAATGAAGATGAACCTTGTGTCTACAAGAAGGTTAGTGGGAGCGCTATTGTCTTCTTGGTGTTGTATGTAGATGACATACTACTCATCGGGAATGACATTCCTGAGCTACAGTCTGTGAAGACTTGGCTAGGGAAATGTTTCTCTATGAAGGACTTGGGTGAAGCAGCCTATGTGTTAGGCATCAGGATCTATAGAGATAGATCTAGAAAGCTTCTTGGCCTAAGTCAAAGTACATATATTGACAAGGTGCTAAAGAGGTTTAGCATGCAAGATTCCAAGAAAGGATTCTTGCCCATGTCACATGGTATCACTCTTTCTAGATCTCAGTGTCCGAGTACAACTAAGGAGAGAGAGCGCATGAGTAAGATTCCATATGCCTCAGCAATTGGATCTATCATGTATGCCATGATATGTACTCGTCCCGATGTCTCATATGCTTTGAGCATGACAAGTAGGTACCAATCGAACCCCGGTGAGAGTCACTGGACAGCTGTTAAAAACATCCTTAAGTACTTACGAAGGACTAAGGATGCATTCTTGGTCTTTGGAGGTGAAGATGAGCTCGTTGTAAGGGGTTACACCGATGCAAGCTTCCAATCCGATAAGGATGATTTTAGATCGCAATCTGGTTATGTGTTTTGTATTGGTGGTGGTGCTGTCAGCTGGAAGAGTTCAAAGCAAGAGACAGTAGCTGACTCTACAACAGAATCTGAGTACATTGCCGCCTCTGATGCTGCGAAGGAGGCAGTTTGGATCAAGAAGTTCATCACTGAACTTGGAGTGGTTCCAAGCATTACCGACCCGATAGAGCTCTATTGTGACAACAATGGAGCAATCGCACAGGCTAAGGAACCTCGATCTCACCAGCGATCCAAACACATACTCCGACGCTATCATCTCATCAGGGAGATCATCGAGAGGGGTGATGTAAGGATATGCAGGACTTCGACAGATAGCAACATTGCTGATCCACTGACAAAGCCCCTTACGCAGCAGAAGCATGATAGCCATTCTAGGTCCATCGGTATTAGATACATGGATGATTGGCTTTTAGTGCAAGTGGGAGATTGTTAGTGTTGTGCCCAAAAAGCCAATCATGAGATGATTGTATTTTTTGCACATTGAGTCATGATATTTTATTAAGGCATTAATCCAGCAATTATGTTTGTTGTTTTGTTTCTGCGTAACGTAATAAACATAATTGTAACCCTAGAATAATGATATTCTTAAACGTCCCTGGTCTAGTATTATTGTGGAGCGGGTTGCAATAATACATAATGACTAGCATATGTGGAGACTAATATGAGATATGTAGTCTACATATGGGTACAAGTTGGAGAACTTGTGTACTGGACCGACCCACCATGAGAACACTACATGGATCGTTATATGAGTGTCATAAGTGATTCTCATAGTGATCATGGTATATGTAGTCCTTCGACCTAAGATCATCAAGGTTCCCTACATGTGAGTCACATACTTTGATACTTTCCTTTGTTGCTCGTAACTGAGTGAACTTGAAGGAGGTCATTGGGTATGTCACATATCATGCGGAGGGATTTGTATGATCAAGATGGGATTTGTCCCTCCTATGTAACGGGAGTGATATCTTCGGGCCCCTTGATAGAGTGAGACTTAGAAAATGCATGGCCATGCTCGGATGAGTTGATATATGATATCAATGTCATCAATTTAAGTTGGTCTACTCGGTAATCAAGAAACCAAAGATTGGGCTATACGAGAGTGACACATTCCATGTCTCGTGCTTAGTCTTGATATCTTGGACAAAGGGACAATGGCATATATCGGTGATGATCATAAAGGTTTAGTCGAATCATCGACAATCTTGTCACTTGGGTAGCAATGATGTGTTGCTAGACACCGCTCATTGCTTATGATCATAAATGTGATTTATGATCATTGCCAACGTGGCAAGAGCCTATTGGGTCACACACATAGAGCTATTTGGATCATTAGAGTGCATGGGCTAATTATTTGGGTTATGGTTTCACTTTAATTTCATATTAATAATGGGCCAAAGAGTTGAGCCATTATTAAGCCCGAAATTAAATCCTAATTGGATTAGGGCTTTGAAACCCATTAGGCCTGGAAGTTGAGTCTCACTATAAATACAACTTTTAAGTGAGAAATTCGCAGGTCTCCTTGCCCTAGCCTCCAAAAAGGACAGCCGCACTCTTCTCTTGCAATTCCTTGGAGGACGCAAGCTAGCACTGCGTGCGCAAGAGAAACGCATCTGCCGGGACGTGGTGGAAGCGTGGTGATCCCGAGAGGCTCGTGTGGATACCATAGAGAGCCTGAACACGTCAACTGTTCAGGTTTTGTGATTCGACTCTACAGTTGAGTGAGAGATCTCAACCGAAAATTAGGTATGAAATTTTCGAACACCCGGTTTACCCCGTTTCACTTGGATCCTGGAGGGTTTCGGTTAAATTCCGCTGCGCTGTTTGGCTCCCGAAACCCAACAGTCCCTCCGATCCCCGTAACCTGACTTAACACAATTCAAGCTAGGGACGACTTAAGATGGTACATCTTTTGTAGGCTTGATTCTTCCCCAAAGGAAACTACACAAAATCCAAAGAATAGCACTTTTGGAGAGCATGAGGAAAGTGACCCTCATGCATCCTACTTGAGGGACCAAGCTCAGTTTATCATAGAGGTCCTTCCTACGCAAGAACATCTCTATACAAGTAATTGGGGAAAGCTAAGAAACCTATGGTGGACTACAATGTCAACGTTCTTGCTAAGATATAGGACACATGGCCAAACTAACCAATGCTCCAAATCAACCCGAAAGGCCTTATACAATAGGTCCCCCACCAATCTTCTTAGGTATTTTGTGATTACTGCCAATAATTTTTTACAATTCACCAAAAAACTCACTTAAGCATAGGAGACTCCCCCTGGAAAACACCCAAGGGAATCCCTTCTTTTCTGTTCTCTTTTTGTGTCCTTGTTTTGCAGGTGAATCACTATGGTTTTACTACTCCAGCAACCCTCATAGGGCATGTTGCACCAGATCCATTTTTGTTCAAGATGGATCCCTTTTTTTCTACTAATATCCAAACAACTAGAAATGCATGAAATTATTGAAAATAGAATTAGATAGATTGTGACCTTGAGTAATGACAAAATATAAATTAGAATGGAAGCCAACGTCGATTGGATGAACAGACTTCATTTATAATCTTCCAATAGTTGCTTGATTTTATCTACAAGGAGCTGAAAAGACAAAGACTTGGACATATCTTCGCAAAAGCAATGGAAGTCAAATTTGATATTGATGAATTTATTTGTTTTAGCAATTGCCATTAGAATATCTATTTGCAATTCAACATGATATCAATACAGTAAAAATTGGTAGAATGTGCTTTTGGTCCTAAAGTTAAGTTAAATTTTAATTGAGCATCTGAATAATTAGTTGGCCACATCGGGAAAAGTTTAAATGACAACTAAGCACATAAAAAAAGTTAAGGGCCAAAAGTGTAGTCAAAACTTAAACTTTTTTTAATAACTAAAGTATCCCTCTAGTGATTAAAATTTGTGGTTATTACCAAAAGATGAAGATTCAATTTCTCACTACTCGTTTTAGTCACAATCTCATTTTACTAAATTGCTACTTCTAAAAGTTTAATGGGCCAACATATGACTTTGTTCATTCTTGTATTCAGCCAAAAAAATGATGGCATGGACGCTGGTAAGTTGACTCTCATGCAATCAACTTTGACTTCCATTCCAGGTTATATAATATCATTATTCAAGTTCACTAGTACTTTATCTAATTCTATCCCTAATAGTTCCATGCACTTTTGGTGGTTTGAATATTAACAAGAAAAGGAATCCATCATAAACAAAAAGGGACCCTAATGTTACCTAAAGGCTTTAATGCGCTAGGTATTAAAGATCTTTGGTTATTTAACCTTCTCTTCTTGCTAAAATTTTTTGGCAAATATTCTTGGGTGATCACAATAAACTAATTTATCAGGTCCTAACAGAAAAATATGATAGTACACATTCCATAGGGTTAGTGAAAGCTATGTCTCAAATATAGTGAAGTCTTTTACATGGCAAGTTCCTCTGTTGGATAACTACTAATGGAAAATTGGTAACGAACTCTTAATCAAAATATAAGAAGACGATTAGATTTTAAGGATCTTTCTTGCTCATCTAGCCAATCCAAGCCTTCATATAATTCTTTTGATTTTTCCTGGTATATGATGTAACATTGCTTAATGATTCCAACTAGAGTCTCCCCTTTTTGTAGTCTATTCTCTAATAGTCTAGGCCATCAAATTTTGAGTATCGCTCCCTAATATGGAAAAAGATGAAGGGCACTATTTATTTATCCAAACATCAATAAGGAATGTTACAAAATAAGGGTACTATCAAGAGCTAATTGCCAAATGTAGAAAGTTACTTCAGCTGACAAGTAGAATGGTTATTCTAGTGGCTAATCAGGTTAGGCAAAGGGTTATGAAGAGAATTTAGTATCTTCCTATCCCCTAAAAGTTCAAAATCACCTTGTGAAAATGCCTCCTAAATTCCCTTCTTGCTGTAGCTAAATTCGCCTCATATGGTGGCTTTTTGAATTCTATCTATGCTTGGTGCAATGTTGAAGTTGAGACATTTTTTCATTTTTCCTGGTGTTGCCATAGTTGTAATGAAGTCTAGAATGATTTCATGGTTAATTCAATATTAGTAAATTTTCATTTGATGGCTGACTTATTTATCTTCTAGCCAACCATTCTAAACGACACCAAAATTGGATTCTTGATTTAGTTTATACTTTTTTGTCTTTATGGTTGGGACTAAATGAATGTGTGTTCAGAAGTGCTCATTTTCCATGCCTAGTCAATCATAGATAGGAGATATGTTCTCCTTTAGTCCACTTTAAGCCAAATCCTCCTAACCTCTTGTGCAATCTTAGGGTACTAGGAAAAGGATACCTCCCCTCACATTTTGGACAAATTAATTGTTGATGTTATGTAGCAGTACTTATGAAAAATCACTTATAAATAGTCCCAAAAATGCTTCAAACTCTACAAATATGAACCAAACATACTAGATAGATGACTTGTTGCACAAAGATCACATAATTCCTTGCATATCAAGCGAAGTACACATAGAATTAAAAAGAGAATGCTTCCCAAGAAAAACTTATTAATCATAAAATTTGAATAATCTATATGTAAAGGACATACAAAAGGGCTTATTTATTGTATTTTTAGGCCAAATGATGAGATCCCTAAGTTTAAATGGAAAAAAAAACTCCTAAAACTAAAGGAACCCTAAGTCTACTTGAGAATGGGCTCCTAAACACACAAAAACAAACTTCAAACACTCAAATTCAACCTAATCAAGTATACTTAAAACATGTACAAAATAATGTATTCCTACTATAGGACACAAGTCCTAGTCCATTTAGAACTAGAAAACATGTATTCAAACCATATTGTACAAAATGCATGTGTTATGAGTGTCCCAAACTTGTACAAAACGTATCTAGGCTACTGCTTGATTTCCTTGCATATTTTTATGATTGAAAATGCTAGAAGAAAGCATAAGATAAGTCCTTAGAACCATAGATGTAAGGGAACCTTCCCTACCCTGGTAAAGAGTGCTCTCAGGATCTTAAGTTAATCAGGATTTAGCAATCCTGCTCTTAGTTGCAAATGGCTAAGCTAATACTTACATTAGTTAAAAATTTACATGCTGTTAGTTGATTATCCCATAACATGAGTCAATGCATGTGCAACTTTAAAATTTGAAAAAGAATTAATAAATAAAATCTTTCAAATACTTTCCATGGCATTTATAAAATATCTTGAAACACATAATGAAGTCATATAAACCCGTTTACTTAAACTTCAAGTATTAACCTATATACATATATTAACTTAACTTATGTACATCCCTAAGCAACGTTAATGTATATACAAACATATACACTAAAAAAGTCCATGTACACTAGTTTACTAAAGGCACTATCTTAGTACACAAGTGCCAATAATTAAAAGGATTGAGATGACCAAATAACTCCCAGCTAAGCATAGCAGATCCAAAAATGAGGGGTTTAACTTTCCTTGTGCACTTGGCCTATATTTGTTAAGGCTATAGTAAATAACTTAGTTAGTGCATTCGTATCACTAAATAGTATCTTAAAACTATTAAAGATTCATCATACTTTAAATACCTGTACCAAAAACTTTGCTTAACAATCCTTTGGTGGGTGTTAGGCTCTACACTGTTAATATCTGCATAATATGGCACTTGAAGGTTTGAGAATTACAATTTCTCTGTAAAGGATCAATTACCTGCAAGAAAAATCTTTAGGGCCCAACACATATAACATATATACACATCTTAATGTGAGTTCAAAATGTGTCGAGGTCTTAACTAATGGCCACTAGCATGAGTTCTATAGCGAGAAACCCATCCTCAATCTAGTCTTAACTTTGCAAGAACTTTGTCTCTGGCTTAGCAAGTTGCTGCTTGCAACTTCTTTACTTTCCTTTATCATAGTGTACAAGAGTATAAATTAATTTTAGTGGCTCATCTTGCTAAGCATGATAGCTTAGGCAAGCTACTCTTGAGATTCAAGACCTCTCTTACGCACTTAGCACTAAAATGCTTACTTAAGGTCTCTTTTGTTTCCTTGAGCCTTAAGCTCATTTTTCCTTATCCACCACTTACTCACTTAATTAAAGCATTGTAAATAACTTATAATGCATCAATTTAAATTAGTTGAACTTAAAATCCTTTACCCAAAATAATTCATGCAAGCAAACACCAATTTTTAATGTCCTTATGGTCTCAGGTTCATGCTCTTCTTTGTACTCTTTATAGTAGCTTGGGTATTAAACCTCTCATACACAACTAAACCAATAGCTTTGAATACATTAACCCAGCTGGTAGGTGGTGCGTGGAAGAAACAGGTGTTAATTTAAGGTCTTACTCATTAAGCACCGCATACACCTTACATTTCACACATATGACACATAGCCAACGCCTTAAATAGGCAGCCACAAACTGTGGTCTCCATTTGTAACACACCTGAAATGTCAAGACTAAAACTGGTATTAAGCTTTGTTTCTTCCCCCTACACTTTAATTACATGTCTAGTTCCCAGCTTCCAAGACCTTGTAATTTAGCTCCTTTATTTCTTACGGTGACATTTAAACCATCCCCGAACAATTTAGCCAATTCACAATTTCACGAAGATATAGCTGGAACCACAAAAAAATGTGATATCCTAAATCTCGTATTTTTCCATTCTATATCCAATCATGCAATAAAAATGTGTCAATATGTGAAATAACTAAAAACCCTTATTGTCCCGATTTACTTAAATGACAAATTTTACTCTTTTTCAAGCTACTATACTTCATTAAATTAAGACTTTGCTTACATTAAATATTCTAAGCATAATACATTACTAAAATAACCAAAGTTACCTTGGTAGTTTTGGTCTAGATTATAGAGAACAGTAATATTCTCCTCACCTTTGTGAAATTTAGTTCTCCAACTTTCATTGTAACTGAATGAATTATCATGGATACTACACTTGCATATCCTCCTTTGTTTCCGAAGTGTCTTCTTCTTTATGGTTTGACCACAAAATCTTGACCATACGTATCCATTTTGTTCTTAACTTTTTTACTTGTCTATCCAAGATTTTAACTAGGAATTCTTCATAGGTAAAGTCCTATTTTATTGGGACAAAAGATGGAATTATCACTTATCCTAGGTTTGTAAAACATTTATTTAACAAACACACATGAAACACTTTAAGCACATAAGACAAGTCAGGTGGCAAAGCCAACTTATAGGCCACTTTCCCTACTTTTTCGAGGATTTCATAAAGGCCTATATACCTTGGGGTGAGCTTACTCATTTGACCAAATCTAGTCACTCCTTTCATAGGAGAAACTTTCAACAGGATTTTGTCTTCTATATCAAAACTTAGTTCTCACCTCTTTATTTTACATATCTCTCTTACCTATCATTGGTGACTTTGATCCTTTTTTGAATCAACCTAACCTTTGCTGTTGTCTTTATAATGATTTCAGGTCCATCTTGAATTCAGTTTGTCTAGTCTGCCCAACAATGGGGAGTCATGCACCTTCGCCCATAAAGAGCTTTATAAGGTGCCATACCTCTAGTCCCTTGGTAGCTATTGCTATAGGCAAACTCAATACGTAGTAAATGATGATCCCAATTACCTTTGAAGTCCATGGCACACATCTTTAATATATCTTCCAAGGCCTATATCACTTTTTCAAACTGGCCATCAATCTGGGGATGTTAGGCGGTACTTAGGCTTACATTAATGCCCAAAGTCTTTCGAAATGCCTCCTAAAACTTAAATAAGAATATCAAATCTCAATATGATACTATATGATTAAGGATGCCATGTAACCTCACCATTTTCTTTACATATAAATGAGCCAACTTCTCCAACATGTACATGACCTTGATCGGTACAAAATGAGCTGACTTAGTCAGCCTATTGACTATTACCCATACTGAGTCATGTTGGTGTCGGGTATTCAGAAACCTTATTAGGAAATCCATTGTTTTGGGCCTCTATTTTTTTCTGGTAATGAAAGACTTTGAATTTTTCCTATGGGCTTTTGGTGTTCGACCTTTACCATCTAACATGCAAGACAATTACTGATATGTTTAGTGATGTCTTTCTTAAGTTTGGCTCTACCCAAAGTGAGTTTTTAAGTCATGGTACATCTTGTTAACACCTGGGTGGATACTTAACTTACTATTATATGCCTCTTGGAGAACTTGTTTCTTAGTTCATCTACATTAGGCATATATAGTCTTTCTTTGTAGTGTAACGTCCCTTCCTTGTATCGAAACCATTTTGATACTACACCATGCTTCCCTTCCCCTGAGATCTTCTTTAAATTAGGGTCTTTACCCTGAGCATCCTTAACCTTAGTTAGCCATGCAGACTGGATCTCTAGAGCACACACTTGGGCTTCTTCCCAGGTTTGCCATAACCCATATAAAACTGAGAATTGCTCTCTCCAAGATTCCATCAGAGGTACTAGACACTTGATTTTTAGATAGAATCACCCCTGTGTACTTCTTATTTAGTGCATCCATTACCACATTGCCCTTTCCTACACAATATTCATTCACGCAATTATAGTCTTTAATATACTCAATCCATCATCTTTGTCTCGTATTGAGTTCCTTTTGAGTAAGTAAGAAATTTAAACTTTTGTGGTCCATAAAGATCTTAAAAGACCTTCCTAGGAGATAATGTCTCAAAAGTTTCAGTGCAAAGACCACTACAGCCAATTCCAGGTGACGCTTCAATAGTTTAGGTCATTACGTTGAAATTATCTTAAACCATAAGCAATCACTTACTTTTCCAGCATAAGCATACATCCTAATCCCAATCCAGATGTATCTATGTACATTTATGTCTTATCTGGTTCAGGCAGGATCCAGATAGGTGTAGAAGTAAGCCTCTTTTTAAACTCTTGGAAACTAGCCTCATCCTTGTTTTACCAATCGAATTTTTAAGACTTCTTGGACAAGGTTGCTAGTGGGGAAAATATCACAAAAAACTTTTCTATGAACCTTCAATAGTACCCAGCTAAGCCCAAAAAACTCCTAACTTTTTTTTCTATGGTTGGTCTCTTCCACTCAATCATAGCCTAAATTTTCCTAAAGTTGACTAACAGTCCTTGAGCATTTATAACATGCCTAAGAAAAAGAATCTCTCTAGCCCAATATTGGCACTTAGATAATTTCACATAGTACTAATTTTCCTTTAGCATTTTCAAAACTATCTTAAGGTGTTCCTTATGTTCTTATGGGGACTTTGAATATATCAAAATCTCATTGATAAACACTTCAACAAACTTATCCAAATATAGACTGAAAATCCTGTTCATGGCATCCATGAACATTGTTAGGGCATTTGTAACTCTAAATGGTATCACGGTGTACTTGTAATGTTCATATCGAGTTCTGAATGTAGTCTTAGGGATATCCTCCTCTTTAACCCTTATCTAGAAATAACCTTAGGTCAATTTTTGAAAAGACCTTTGTCTCCTTCAATTTGCCAAACAGATTGTGAATCCCAAGCAACAGATACTTATTTTTCATTGCCACTACGTTCAACCTCCTGTAATCGACACATAGCCTCAGTGTGTCATCTTTCCTCTTAAAAAAAAAACACTGGCACCCTTTAAGGTGAAATACTAGGTTATATAAAACCTTTTCTAGAAGTTCTCCCTATTGCTTCTTTAATTCATCCATTTCAGGAGCTGACATTCAATATAAGGGTATAAAGATAGGTTCTGCACCAGGCTATAAATGAATAGGAAATTCAATCTCTCTCTTGGGTAGTAAACATGATAAGCCTACAAGAAACACTTCATAGAACTGATTGATAATTGGTATATCCTTGAGTTGCTCCTTGAAAGCCACTCCATTTAGTGCATACAAATCCTCTTCTTGCACTATAAAAATAGTATGTAGAATCTTAAGTTGCACACTCTTGGCATTTCTTGCCAGACCTTATATACAAATCACTCTTACCTTGACTCATTCTCAAGGGTCACCTTATGATCTACATAGTCGATTCGAACCTTATGCTCTCTTAGCTAATCCAACCCTAACACTATATCATTGGTCTTTAAATCCATGACCCACAAATTACAAGAGAACTTATGGTCCTTTAATTCCACAAGGTACTTCTTAACTAGTTCATTAGTCATAGCCCTAATAAATTTCATTCTTTCATGTATTCCTTTTACAATTTTAACTTATCCACAAGGGACAAAGTAAAAACATAAATAGTAGCACCAGTTTCAAAAGGAACTCTAACACTGTTATTCTAAAACATAAAGTTACCCTGCACTGTAGATGGCTCATTAGCCACTTGGCTTGCCAAAGTGAGCACGTAGGGTTGAATCACGGTGTATGTTGGTGTACTCCTAGTAACAGGGGCTGAGTACCCCACTTGCCCTTGATTAGGCCAGTTCTTTGGGCACTCTTTTTACTAGTGTTCACTTTGATGACAATTATGACAAAGGTTCGTTTCATAAGTACACGGCTTAGAACCCATGAAATTTATGGTATTTGGGACATATCCCCTTGCCATACTTCTGGCCCTTTTTGGTTGGGCCTTGGCTCCCTTCGACTATAGGCCTCTTGCCCAAAATTTTGCTTTCGTCAATCCCAGAAGATTTAGTACTTTTTCCCTTAGACTTAGGTTCACCAAGCTATATTTCCAAGGCCAATGCCTTTTTCACAACTTGGTGGTAACTCTTGATTCCTGTTGGAACTATAAACTTTTTCAAGACCGGCTTAAGTCCGTGAATGAAATTATTGGCCTTTAATTTCCCTGCATTTGAGATGTATAGAGCATACCTTATGAGCAAGCTAAACGGTGCTCATATTCAACTACAGTCATCTCTCTTTGGACTAGTTCCTTAAACTCAATCCTTTTCTGTGCTTGAGCATCTTCACTTATATACTGCTTCCTAAATTTCCACTATAGGTCCTCCCAATCTAGAACTTTCTTCTGCTACTCAGCGTTTAGTAGTTTTGCCTTCCACCTCAAAAAAGCCTTACCTTTTAAGTAGAAGAATGCTAACTTCAATCTTTGGCGAAAATCTAGATGGGCGTGTCCAAAAGATCATTCATGATAGAAATCCATTCATCAGCTGTATCAGGATCTCCACTCCCACGAAATGTTAGTGGTCCATAGCTTTGGAACTTTGTAAGGAATTCCATCTATTTTGGAATCACATGCCTCTTTCCCCTTCAAGGGTGTACATCCTCCTCAAAGTCTTCATCGTCTTCATCATACTCCTCTTCAATTTCAGGCTTTTGGGGTGGGTTTTGCCTCCCTTGACTTTGGTGTTCATGTTCACCCTGAAGCACTTCGGTCCTTAACTTGGCATTGTTGTTTCCTTGGGAAACATTTCCAACATCTCGAACTGCTAATGGTAGCTTAGGAGAACCACCATTCTTTAGGTTAATTGCTCAAGGTTATTATTCATACCTTGTAGTAACCTTGCCATATCCTTAAGCATACCTAGCACTGGGTCACTTGCAACCTCATTAGGGTCTTATGTATTTTGCACTTGCTTCCTCCATTATACTTGAAATCCAAAATCAGAAAACATTCCTAAAGCAATTCATATACATATATCATAATATTACTATACTTTGCACAATGACTTATGTGTGATCTCAAACACTTGCCTCTAGTAAGACACTTACGAGACTTACAAGCCTTGCTTTAATACCATTATGAGGGAACCTTACTTACCTCAGTGTAGGGTGGTCCCAAGATCTTCAGTTAATTA
The DNA here is from genome assembly GCA_005392925.1 of Aquilaria sinensis. Classification (NCBI taxonomy): domain Eukaryota; kingdom Viridiplantae; phylum Streptophyta; class Magnoliopsida; order Malvales; family Thymelaeaceae; genus Aquilaria; species Aquilaria sinensis. Next base: position 180,250 of record SMDT01003181.1, on the reverse strand, counting down.
GGATTTAATAATCCTGCTCTTAGTTGCAAATGGACAAACTAATACTTGCATTAGTTAAAACTTTACATGCCACTAGTTGATTATTCTACAACACGAGCCAATGCATGCGTAACTTCAGCATTTGAAAGATAAGTAATAAATAAAACCTTTCAAAATCTTGAAACACATACCAAATTCATATAAACTTGTTTACTTAAACTTTAAGTATTAACCTATGGACACATATTACTTAGCTTATGTACATCCATAAGCAACCTTAGTGTATATACAAACATATACACTAAAGAAGTCCATACACACTAGTCTAACTAGAGGCACTATTATGGTACATAAGTACCCAACATGTATGAGGTTTGACAAGATCAAATAACTCACACTTGAGCACAGCAGCTCCAAAAATGAGAGGCCTAACTTTCCTTGTGTACTTCACCTGTATCTGGCAAGTTTATATTAAATAACTTAGTTAGTGCATTCATATGATTGATCAGTAACTTATAACCATTAAAGATTCATCATACTTTAAATACATGCACAAAAAACCTTGCTTAACAACCCTTCAAGGGGTGTTAGGCTCCACATTATTAGTATCTACATGATATGACACTTAAAGGGGTAAGAATTACAAATTCTCAGTAAAGGGCACTAAAATTATAAGATTTATGAACATAAAGGTAGTCTATTTCTTTTGCTTTTGATAACGAATAAAAAAAAGTAAACCACATTACAAGTATTCAATTATTCATTTTGGAACAAAAATTATAAGATTTATGAACATAAAGGTAGTGCATCTGAAGTTTACTAGTTGTACCAATGAAGAGTAAAAAAAATTCTCTATTTTAATTGTGTAATTCCCTTTATGAAATTTTTTTCAAACTACTGTAGAAATTCTATATCCTGGTTTTAACAGATTGAGTTATTTTGGTTTTTGCACAAAACTAAATAATGGTTATCCTATTAATTCCACAAAGGGAAAATGTGCAAATTTACATGACGTATTGGCCATAGAGCGACTTTGCCATTGAAATTTTTTTCGTCTCAAATTTAGCATCTATCTTTACAATTTGAGCAATTTTATAATTACCTGTTAAAAATGCCAAGGTAGCTAACGGAAAATATGACCTGGCAAAGAGACCGCTAAGTCAGATGAGTGATGTAGATTTGAGACTTTAGCCAATTCTTCCCCAATTAAGAAATAGCACCAAAATTTTAAGCTGAACTGCCACGGATTCCAACTATGCACCTAACTTTCCTTATTGGAGTCACTTTCTTCTGGGCATTTCCTTATGAAGGCAGCCTCAAGTTTCTCTTGCTCAAATCGATCACAACTAGCATGAGTGTAAAGACATGAATAATGAGATGTACGAGCTACTTAGTATCAAGCTGGACCATGTTTATGCTTTCAACATCTCACAAAAATAGCAATGCTTCTAAATCTGATAATCGACTTAAAGTGGGTGGGAGTTGTGTTCTTTCTAGTGGGAATTTCTAAGAATTTCAACTACCGCTACCAGCTATCCAAACCTAGGCCATCCAATTCCGGACCATGAATGGAGCAAAACATTGTCCACCATCCAATTCCCTTGTGAACTCATTTCTAGTCATGAATCTCCTCTTAATTCATGAAACACAATCTTAATTTAGAGCTTGTAGGACACCTAAATCCCTAATCCACAATTCATCCTTCCCAAATCATTGATTTTTAAATTTACTCTCAACAAAAAATGTTGATGACAAATTTATGAAGGAAAAAAAAAAAGATTGATGATAAAATTGTTGTATAGGCAAAACAATAATGGTCAATTTGTATCTTTTCCTATCTTTAAATATTCAAAATGATTTGCATTTTGATGGGTTAGCTATCATTTTAAGTATCATATGCCACAAAATTCCATTTTTGAAAAAATATCCTCTCCTTCTATGAAATATTCTCACCATTAGCTAATGGGGTGGGCACTTTGCTGCAAAGTATAAATTCAATGGTAAAATTGCTCCAATAAAAAAATATGGATGACAAATTTGAGACAAAAATGTTTGATAGTAGAATTGCTCTATGGCCAATATGCCAACGGTAAATTTGCACCTTTTCCCTTCCACAAAAGAAAACTATTTAAAGGAAAGGATAGTGGCCTATTTTACATGTCAATTATTTCATGATATCTCTATGGTTATTCCACCAAAATTTTTATGACCTTTTATGACATGGTTTGCTTATTTGACATCAGGAGGAAATTTGTTTCTAAATCCTATATGTGGTCAATTTTGATATAAAAAGAAGTGATTGATGAATCAAATTAAAATTCCAAAATTCAGAATAAACCCTTTTGGTGCCACCTACAGTTTCATTTTTAGGAAGAGGATAATATCTTTTTTTGCCTTTTTTAAAGTAGAAAAGTGAAAGTAAAGAGGAAGCATTTTGGTAAAAATACTGGTAAAATTATTGGAATTTTTTTGAAATCTCTTTATTTTCTATTTATATTTTGGTAACTACGGTAGCCTAAAAAATCTCTTTGTGAAAGAGAATGATTTGTTGTCTTGTACTTTGGAAATGAAAAATAAAGTCTCTTTGAAAGAGAAAAAAAACTTGTTACCTTAAATTTCAATTGTGGGAATTCAAAATTTGTTACCTTGAATTCTAGCTATGGAAATTTAAAGTTTGTTGCCTTGGGAAACTTTTTGCGTGAAGAAATTGGTTAAATAGTTAGACTTTATGAGTAAATCAAGGCATAAGAGTGGTGAATCATGAAATGTTATTATGGATATTGTGGCTTGCATATGCTATATTTACTGCATAGCCATGTAACAAGGGACAAAGACCCTAAATAGATAGATGCTCCAAATAAACGTAAGAATAAGATAGGCCCTATTTGTGCTTAATTGAGAAACGCAAACAATGTAGAGGAAATACGAAAAAAATGGACCCCTAGTTATGCTCATTTGATCAAATGCTCACCAACAGAAATACATATGAAAAATTTACTAGACCCGACTTACATGTGTGCATACTATCAAAGGGTATTCAAATATCCATAATATGAAAAATCATGAATGTGTGCATAATAATTAAAACATATTTCAAATTCCACAAGATGGGAATCATAAATTTAAATATATAAAAAATTTATTGACCACATGATGTAGGTTGGTTGAAAATAAACAAAAAAGTAGTAAATGGAATTTGAGCTGAATGCTCACCAACACCTACAAACATAGACATCATTGCTAGCAACTTATGGTATATGGCTAATACACTCTAAGTAGGAATGTCAATATGTTATGGCCTTTCAGAAAGTGAACCTGCAGCAGTCAGGTAAGATTTTTTAGGTATACATCCCTAGTTGAATGCCTCAACTAGTTTGTTTTAGCAAGTCAAATAAGTGGTTAAAATGGTAGATGGCTCATGGGATGTTTTTGAACCAAAGTGTCATTAGGGGCAAAATGGTCATTTTGCATACTTGAGGTGATAGGTTTGGTTTTAAAAACTCATAAGTTGTTCTTTTCAACCTAAGTGACAAGAAACCAAAGTTGGGACAAACTTTGCCTAAGTTAGTGTCACTATTTGAGCATAAGGTCATTTTGGCAAAATTAATGAAATTGTGGGGCTAAAGGGAGTAGATGGATTTCTTAAACCAATTTTGGAAAATTAGGAGGCACTATTTGTCATCCTATTTATCTCTCCTATGAAAATCCATGCCAAAATCTTCACAAAATCATTAGTTTTTCATTGAAATCAAAGCCTTATGAAGTGCTCAAGTGGAAAGTAGCTTGCTTTTGGATAGGTTACCTGGTTTGAGCTCAAAATCATTTTTTTTAAGCTAGTTAAGCTTTAGATTCAGGTTTCCCTTGTTCCTTGATTGTTTTTTGTTTCTTGAGCTTCAATGAATTTGGGTCTAGCTTGGTTGAGCTTATTTTGATGCAATTGGGTTGAATTTACGTTAGAACCATAGGATGCCGTAGTGGAACCCAATTGCTTATATTGGTTTCTTGGTCTTACAAATTGCGGTAAGGGATATAGTTATTTGTGTGCTAAATTAAAGTATGTCATTTTTATGTGGCCCATGGAGCTTGTTTTAGCAAGTTAATGCTTGAATTAGCCTTAAGAAAAGACCCTATAGGCATAAATGTAGTGAGGAAGCATGAAAATTGGCTATAGGAGGTGATGCAATCATATCCCATACATGGTGCCTAGTGTGCTTGAAATGCTAGCTATGATCGCATCTGGTTTGCAATGCGATCATATCGTACTAGGCTACCAACTTCAACACCCTCTAGTATTTTCACCATAAAGTTTTACTTGGGTGTCCAAATAAAGTGATTCAAGAATCCACACAAAGCTAAGAGAAATGGCTAAAACTTTGATGTTTTCACCAAAGCTTAAATGTGCTTAGAAAAGATCAAGTTTTCATCTTGAACTCAGTGTTGTGAACTTAAAGTGTGCTTATGGGTGGCCTACGGGGCTTAGGGGCCTTAGGTCACTTGTTTAACTTTCTAGGCACTTCCATAGATAGTTTATACATTGATTTAATAGGTTAACAAAGTAATGGTGGATGTGAGAGTACATTTGGTGAGATCTAATATGCTTATGACTTAGGCAAAGCATAATATAAGTCAGAAGCAAATGCCTTGAGCACTTTGGTTAGGTTGGGTGAAGGTTAGACACTTGTTGCATAAATATCTCATAACTTAATGTATAAGTGAGAAACGTAGTGCACCCAAGGAACCTTGGGTAAAGGCTTAGTGTGCTTCTAGGCTAGACAAGTGCAACTTAAGGAACAAGTACAGGCCTAGCATATCCTTGTAGGTAAGTTAGGTAGAGGCTTAGTAGTACACTAGTGACCAAGGTAAGCTAATTATTAGCTTGAGGCATTAAAGCCTAAAGGCTTGACAAACTATGTGAAGGCTTAGTATCCTAAGCAAATTCCGTGGAACTCAAAAAGAAGCATCCACCATTTTACCTATGTAACAACAAAGTGAAAGCTATTTAGTGAGCATAGCTCACTAGGAGGTTAGTAAGCCGAGGCTTTCTAGGAGCGAGTTAGGAGCCAAAACTCGCTAGGCATGGATTGATGTCCGTGTAATGAATAGAAGATGAGGGGTCTCAATGGACCCAAATATATGCATATATGTTAGGCCTCAAATTGCAAGTGTAGTAGACTTCATATTGTATATGTGTATGTGTGTGTGTCCTTAGGTTTTTGTTTGTTGGTACCCGAATCCCTTATTGGGAATTTTTGGATTCTCACTTCTTTTAGTGTTGCTGTGCAAATTTCATTTGTAAAGAGTCAATGACCATAAAAGGTTATCAAGCTAGTATTTTTCATGCAGGTAAGCACATAGTGAATCGTTATCGATTCTAGTTTATTACTGGTTATGTCTTTCTACTAACAATACTGTTTACAACCTTGTTGTGGCTAGTGGTACTAGAAATGACATAATGGAGCTTGGATCTTAGTATTCACTCCGGACATATATTTGTATGATAATTAACATCCAATGTTCCTAGGTCGGGTAGTTATTAAATTGCTTTTTGGCATTTGTATAGTCTTTATTTTTCATAATGATGCAAGTGTATGGTTATTACTATAGTTAAATTCACTGCATTTTTATGCTTTGACTTGTGTTTTAGTAATGTTTTATAAATGCTGGATATGTTTTGATTTATTATTCCTAATATAAAATTCAAGTCAAAGCAAGTGCTTGTATAGTGCATTATAAGCTAACAAATAAATGTATGAAAGGTTTTAAAATAAAATAAATAATTAACTAGCCAGTTGTAACTAGTTTGGGACTACGGCTCCATATTCTTCCTAGAAAGACCCTATTTAGGGTAGGATTACTACAGATGGTATCAAAGAAAGGCTTTGGACACGAGTATGAGTCAATGAAGGCTTAGGTGACTAAGACTAGGATGTTGTCATTGTCGTAGGATAGTTAGCACTAATAAGTAATTTATATATTTCGTGTGCACTATTTGGCTTTAGTTGTAGGTTGTGAAGTTGAAACTAGGTCAAGGGTGGTTTTGGATGTCATAATTCTAGGAATTGATCCTAGCAGTCTAGTGAGGCAACATTGGGTAGGCAATTTTGCTTGCTTGAAGGTAAAGGCAACATTTTGGTTCTGGTAATGGGATGTAGCCACCATCCTAAGGGAAGCTTTTACAGCCTCGAAATGAGATAGACGACATAATCTATAGGATGGAGGCATGGAACCCCTAAGAGGGAATGATTCACAGTTTCAAGGGTGAACCCACCATCTTTTCATTGGTTACGCTATTATGAAAGAGGCAAGGATGCTCTGGTCGAGATAGAGAACTCTTAGCCAAGCAGGCTACATAACAAAGTATAGGAGCACTCTTGTATGATTTTTCTATAAGATTAGAAGCTTAAGGCCGAAACCATCAAGGCTTTAAGTTAGTGCTGTAATGTTCTTAGTGAGCATTGATGTTGAGTTGCCAGCAAGTGGTTTCGTAAGGCATTAGCTCTAAAAAAAAAAAGTTACTAGAGTCGGACATATGAGCAGTAAGTTAGAGGTTGGCTTACACAACCTAGTAAAAGCATGAGGAACATGCCCATAGTGAGGAAGTTGGCTTAAGGACAAGAACAAATTATAAAGGAAAAGGGCTTATGCCGAAGGTGTAAGAAGTTTGTGGTCCTACACCTTGCACCTAAGAAAATTAAGTTTAGTATTCTTAGTGTTCATCACACAAAAGATAGCTATCGACTCGGATAAGACAAAGCTGGCCTAAGAATAAGTCCTCAATATCAAATGCTACAAAGAGTTGGACTTGTACACTAGCGTAGTAGTTTGCATTTGCACCTTGACAGTTAGGTGGTCAGGTTAAGCAGTCATCATACAGAGGCTGTACTTGATAAGTAGCCATAGAAGACTCACTATTATGGCCCTTTAGGCACCGAACCCATGATGATTTGGTAAGACTTGGTTACAAGGTAAGAAATCTTGTTAAACATTTATTATGCATTTCAAGCAAATAATAAGGGTTAGAAAGGTTCCTAGAGCACAAATGGCACCAAATTGTCATTAGGGGCAATTTGGTAATTTTGCTTTAAGTGAAGGCTAAAAGTGTAATAATTGTATAATCATGGTCTAAGAGGTATAAATAATCCATAGGCTAAAAATCATAAGTTTTAGAGCTCACTGGAACTATTGAACTAAGTGGAAAAACCTAAATTGCACTAAGTCTTAAAATGTGTGTTTATGTGTTTTAAGTGCATAAATGGCCAAGGACCTAGCTTGGGGCTCAAGGGGAAAACTTTTAAAACTTTTGCTTAAGTCACTAAATCATGGCACAAGAGGCCAATAAAGGTCCAAGTGAAAAAAAAAAACAAAAAGAAGGCTTTGGGCAAGAGTGAAAAAGGGCCAAGAGTTAGAGAGGAAAGAGAGCTTGGATAAGATTTGAGTGAGAGAGGTTGAGAGGATCACCATTCCCTCATCTTCTACCTCTCATTTTTATCCCTTTATCTCTACCTCCATTAATGCATAAAATAAAGATTCCAAAGTACCAATTTATGGTAAAATCAAGAGCCCTCAAGAAAGTATATCAAAGCCCAAGCTTGGTAGAAGCTCTTTGGGCTACAATTTAGAGTTCCTAAGGATTTCAAGCTCAAGAACTAAAAGTAAGGTCCAACCCATGAATTTATCATGGTTCTAAGTTGTTTGTGAGCTTGTAAATGTCTTGATTTAGCTTTCTTGGTGCCGATTTATGAAGGAAACTTGCTTGGAACATAGGAAACCCTTAATGGATCCTTTAAAGCTTGTGTTGATTTGCTTGCTTAATTCTTGCATAATTATGTTTGAGGTAAGGAGATTTATTTTTTGTTGATGCATTTTAGTTTGTTTTATGATATGGGAGTGAGATTTATGGCGCCCATGGAGATTTGAAAATAACTGAGGCAAAATTGGTGCAAGAAACCACAAAGAATTTTATCTCACCGAGGTGGTGCGACTGCACCACATTTTCCGTGCGACAGCATTAAACTTACAAGCCCTAAAATCTAGACAAACAAGGAAGATGAAACTACACCAATAATGAGGTATAACCACACCAAATCCATAAAACTGGATAAAAATGGTGGTGCGACCACATCAAGCTTGGCCACAATGACACCCTATAGTAATTTAACCATAACTTTCCACTCAGATGTTTGATTGAAGTGATTAAGAACGCATTTGAATCTAAGAAAAAGGAATAAAACTTTTATACTTCTAGCCAAGCCTGAATCTGCCTAGAAATGATGGCATTTTGCATTGAATCAAAGGGTATGAAAAGGCTTGGAACTTGCACCTAACGGGCTTTGTGGCCTAGGTAAGGCATGGGCATTTTCAAATAGGGTATCATGAGACTCCTAGGTATGATTCCATGCATAAATAATGAGTAACTAAGTAGTTTAAGTAAGGATCATGGTGGGCTAACATTGGTGAATGACCTATTTAACTAAGACACCAAGGCATGGTTAGTATGGATATGAAGTGGCGCACCTTGTTATAGTTAAGAGAATGAAATTAAAGAAGTGAGGCATTGACCCTAAGGTGGCTAATGAGCCACAGAACTACAGCAAGTTAACTATAAATACCTAAGGGCCAAAGAGGGCACTATGAGGCTAATTGCGGCACATAGGCGCATATGGGAACCATATGAGCCCTAGGGCTCATAGAAGGCATAGATTGGATAATGTGGAAGCTTGGAATGACATGGGAGATTAATTTAAAGCCAAATAAATGCAAGCTACCCTTATGATTGAAGAGAAACACCAAAGCTCATAATAAGTAAGTGAATTGGAATTCAAGCTAAGTAACTAGAGTACTTTGAGGGTCCTTGGACATGCAAGGGAGTTAGGCTACTTTAGTACATATAGGAACTTAGTATACGCTAGGAAATATGAAGAACACTTAGAGCAAGCATGATTTCAAGTGATGGCCATCACATTGGGGTGTAACGAATGCCAAGCTAAGTATTATTCAAAGTTCACCAAATAAGGTGGAGGCTTAGAAATAGTTGGTCACCTTGGCAGGTCTTAGACCTAGGGACTAGAGTGGGAGCATAGTACACTTAAAGGCAAAGGTTTAGTACACCTAGCTACTTAGTCGGGGTCTTAGACCCAAAGAGCTAAAGTGGGAACCTAGTATGCCCAAACTAATAGGCCATGAGCTAGTTAAGGTTCAACATAGAAAAGGTAAAAGGTTAGTGAGACCTAGTGACCTAGTCTGGTCTTGGACCTGAGGGACTAGCATGGGACCTTAGTACACCTAACTTGGCTTTGCCAAGTAAACTTGAATTGCTTTTACACATAATATTCAAAGGGAGGTAATTAAGTGCCTAGCTGATGACCTTGCACAATTTGGCAAGTAAATATTTGCTAGGGCGAGTTAAAGGCCAACACTTGCTAGACATGGGACAACATCCCATATGAGGATTAAGAAGATGAGAGGTCTCAAAGGACCCAAATATATGCCTATATGTTAACCCTTAAACCATAATGAGCTAACGATAGATTTGTAATATATTTATTGTCACAATGTCCTCCAGTTTTTTGTTTTACAGGTCCCTCGAAAGTCATTTACTGGGAATTTATGATTCTCACCCCTTAATTTATGTGCTCAAGTTTTGGTTGTTTGGCCAACAACTGGAAGATGGTTGTTGAGCTAGATTGAGCAAATATAAGTTATACTTGATAGTTATGTTCATTGGATTATTGGTTATGTTTTGTACTGACTATATGAATTGACCTTGGGTAGCAATTGATCTAGAAGCACAATGAAAGTCGAGGCTATAGTGATTTGAGGAACCGAACCTAAGTGGTTAACTTAGTATGTTCATCTCAATAGTTTATGCCGAAAGTACTTATTCGTACTAGATGCCTTTAGTAATATTGGTAGTCATGTGTTTTTGTTTTTATGATTCAGGTACATAGTTTATTAAATGTACATAGGGTTGATAATTGAACAAAAAATGTTTATGATTTTGGCTAGTTTTATAATTATTTTTAAGTATGGTACCGCCAATGCTTTGAATGTTTTATTTTAATTTTAAAATCTATGCCAAAGTGACTCATGCATCATTTAATGTTAATGTCTAGGTTAGTAAGCTTAAGTCATGTGCATCAGTTTTTATCACAAGCAAAAAAATCACCAATTATAAACCAAAACTCAGGAATTTCATAAATTCCTAGTGATCTTTGGGCAGTAAGCCACCGTAGGTGGCTTAGGGCTATCACATTCACGGGCAGGGCGAGGTTAATGTAAGGTAAGTTCCTAATCTTTCAATAGTGGTTTAGTTTTGGTTGATAATTCTAGCATCAATGTAGTTGCAAAGTTTTGTTGGCACGTTGAGTAGTATTCTTGGTAGGGGCTAAGGGTTAACCTAAGAGCATTAAGACTAAAAAAATGAACTAAGTATTTGGGGTGATACCTAGAACCTTATGATCCACTACTAGTGTGTAAAACCACATAAGTAGAGGCTTGAATTCCTTAGATTAGAATGTGTGCTAAGGTTTAGTAGGTGACATTCTTTCATAATTAAATTTAGTCGGCCTAGGTAGTATCAAGAGCTGGCTAAGTAACTGGATGAGTTGCTTAATTTAGTTGAGCAGTAGAACAATTCAGTCCGATACTAAGAAGGTAAGTAAGCAAGTTTTAAATTTCATTTCTTTGTATGGGATGTAGGTGAATTAAGGAACTTGTTTAAAGGGTAAACGAATCAATAGCCTTATTCATCCATTAGTTGCATACCCTATTTTATAGCCAATAAAGAGTAAAATAGTTGCTAACGATTGATCTTGGCTACCATGTGGTATCAAGAAAACCTGAGCAATAGGAATGACCGTCATGGACTGAGGGATAGTCAGTAACCACAATCATCATCCCTAGGATAAGTGGGGTCGAGGGTCACCTAGGTAACTTGTGGGAAAAAAGTGCTCAACTAGTAAGGCTAGCCAAGTAAGTGGTGGACTAAGTCCTAAGTGGAACTAGGGAAGTTATAATAGTCGTTGGTTGCATTTAATACCAGTAAATTAGTAAGAAGTTAAGCCATAAATCAGGAACAATCGAGTAATGTCAAAAGGAGGAGGATTTGCCTAGACCCTTCGAGGTAGAGTGGAGTATGCCCGTGAGGAGAAGTTCACTATGATCAGTTAAGAGACAACTTGAAATAGTTGTAGTGTAATCTCCTACCTTGCTAAGTAGTTCACTTAGTAGTTAAGATGACCAAGTTTAGTATAGGTATAGTGTGCTCAAGTGGTTGTGTGGTGACTCTCGTAGTTGTTGGTGTCCACCAAAGCAAAGGAAATTTTTGGTTAAGACTCAAATCGGCAATGGTACAATAATCTAGTTGAAGGCCCAAAGTTAGTGTGAGCTTTACTAAATCCTGGTACCTCATAAAAAAAGGACTAATGACTTCTAAGATTGGATTATGGCTTAGCGGTTAAGAACTCATAACCCTAGGGGATAAAACTCATCCCGAGGTGCATAAGAAACATTATGGTGCACTAAGCGGACTTGTGGCAAACTTGACATTTGAGAATTTTTTTCATAGCAAACCATTTCCCGATAGTGAATTAAATGAAATGACAAACTTAGTTCTGCCAATGAGGAAAAAAAATGAGGTCATCATAATAGATTGCAATCATGCATTGCCCAAACAAGAGGTCGGCCCATTGTAGTTCATGGTATGGTAGTTGATCAAAAAAGTAGAGTCGAACCTCCTATGGTCATAGTTAAACCAATTAATTAATGATTACTAGAGGTGCCAAAGTATTTAAATAGTAATGTCAAGCTGAGAGGCATAGGCAAGAAGATGAGATTGGAAACATGTCGGGGCATAATGGATAGGGCCAATGTGTATAGTCGGCTTGTAAACCGATGATATCTAGGTGAAACCAAGATCAAGTATTAGATTTTGACTTGGCTAAGAACCTTAGTGGTGTTTTGAGGCACAAGGTAGGCGTTGGTGACAGAGTGTGCGAAGGACATATTCGAAAAGTAAATCCAGTATGTGTAGTTATTGATACTCTGAGAGTAAGCTAGAAAAGACCTAGTGTGTAGGTTTCATACACTAAGGATGCTCCCAGTGGAGTGACTAAAGCACCAAAGCCTTGGCTCAAGTAGCATATTGGTAGCCTTATTGCCGGGTGTTATAAAGCCTTAGCTGAGGAAACACAGACAAAGCCCAAGGACTGCTAACTACTTGGCCGTTTTGGCACTTACGCTGGGAAAATTTTCTTTTGTAGGAATGTAAGTGTAAAGAATTCTAGAGTAACGAGGGCAGTAGGTTTATGATGCTTAGGTAATGCACATATCTTACATAGTGTAGTAATGTGCTTGATGCATAGGGGGCCACCGGAGAGGAGCATTAAAGACTTGTACTCTATGGTGCACTGAGACTTATAGCTCTCAATAGGCTATTTTACAAATAGCTATAAAGTATAGTGGAGTATGAAATAGAGTATGTCTTGTGTACTAGGGGTGTATTATGGCAAAGCCATAGTACATTAGTGACAAACTTAGTTTAGTGGTTGTTTACAATGCTGAGTACTAAACCTAAGTGAGGAACTACCAGTGTGAGAGTTAGTGAACAAGTTTGAAGCTTGTTAAGCTAGCTCGTATTGTGGGGGTTATCGCACAAAAGTGTTAGGTATTGGACTTAAGTTATAACTTTTTGGGTGCAAGTGCTTGTGGACATGCTTTAAACTAGCTTGTGCTAGGTTTGGGCATAAGGGGAAAGAGAGAAGGAAGTTGTTGGTCACTATTCATATTAGGAAAAATTTGAGTACTTGGAGAACCTTGAATGCCATATTATTGTCTTCAAAGAGGAAGTTACATTAAGGTGCATTAGACTGTGAAAGGTTAGTCTAAGGTGGGGAGAACAGTAAGTGGTAGTGGTTGCATGCTAATAGGCATGAGTACAAAGTATAGCATTGGCTATAATACCTATAGAGGTGAGGACTTAACTTGAATGCTAAATGGAATTAGTGGAGCAAGTTGGGTAGGTAAGCACTTAGTAGGTTGTTATGGAGTCAACACGCCTCGGTAGTTTTAGTCAGGGTACACTGGCACCATATCCAAGGTTTCATATCAAGGTAGGGATATTTAATTTAGAGGATCAAATTCTCCAAGGTAGAAAGAATGTTATGACCCTCTAGGAAATAGGCCCACAACGGTTAGATAAGACTTTTAATTAAGTCAAAATCTCTAACTTAATGCCTCAATTAGTTTGTTTTAACAAGTGATGGTTGCTAGGTTGTTTTCACACCTAAGTGTCACTGGGGCAAAATGGTTACTTTGTATCCTAAGGTGATAGGTTTGGTTTTCAAAGCTTACAAGTTGTTATTTTAGACCTAAGTAACAAGAAACCAAAATTGGGACAAAATTTCCTAAGTTAGTGTTACTATTTGAGCATGAGGTTTTCTTGGCAAATTTAAAGAATTTGTGAAGCTAAAAAGAGGAGATGGCTTTTTTGAACGAAGTTGGCACATTTGATAGGCACTATTTATCATCTTCTTCATCTCAAACTTGTAGTTCTCCCCCTCCTTTATATATACATGCCAAAATCTTCACAAAATCATTAATTGTTTATGGAAAATCAAAGCCCTATGAAGTGCCCAAGTGGAAAGGAGCTTTTTACATGAGTTGCTTGGTTTAAGCTCAAAATCACATTTTTTAGCTAGGTAAGCTCTAGATTCAGGGTTGTCCTTATTGTTCCTTGATTTTTCTTGGTTTCTTAAGCTTTTCATGTGTTTGGGTCTAACTTGGTTGGGATTATTTTGGTGCCATTGTGTTGAATTTGTGTTGGAATGATAAGATGTTGTAGTAGAACCCAATTGCTTGGATTGGATGCTTGGTCTTGTAGAGGGATTTAGTTATTTTTGTGTTAAATTGATGTATGTGGTTTGTATTTGGTCCATAGAGCTTATTTTGGCAAGTTAGTACATGAGTTAGCCCAAGGATGGCACCTCATATGCATATATATTGCTAGGGAGCATGAAAATTAGCTACACAAAGTGATGCAATCACATCCTATGCATGGTGAAATCACATCGATTCAGTGGGAAAAATGGCTTAAAATGACTGGTTTGATTGCATCTGATTGGTAATGTGATTGCATCGTGTTAGGCTACCAACTTTGACACTCTATAGTATTTTCACCATAACATTTTGCTTAACAGTCCGATTAAAATGATTCAACAATCTACATGAAGCTAAAAGAAAGGGCTATGACTTTCATGTTTTCACCAAAGCCTTAATGTGCCTAGAATAGATCAATTTTTTGTTTTAAACTAAGTGTTGTGAACTTGGAGTTTGCTTATAGGTGTCCTAATAGGCTTGGGGGGGATTAGGTCCCTAATTTAACTTGCTAGGTGCTTCTATGGATAGTTTATACATTGATTTAATAGGGTAACCAAGTAATGGTGGATAAGGGATACTTTTACCAAGGGTCTAGTATGCTTGTGACTTAGGCAAAACATAATGTGAGCTGCATGTGAATGCCTAAAGCACATTGGGTAGGTTGGGTGAAGGTTAGTCATTTGTGGCCTAGGTATCTTATAACTTAAGGTACAAGTAAGAACCTAGTGTACCTAAGGCACCTTGTGTAAAGGCTTAATGTACTTGTAGTCTAGACAACTATGACTTGAGGCACAAGTAGAGACCTAGTGCACCCTTGGTATGTAAGTTAGGTGGAGGCTTAATACAGTAGTAACCTAGGCAAACTTATTAGCTTGAGACACTATGTGTGAGCCTAGTACGTTTATTATGGGTGGGGGCTAAATACACTAGTGGCCTAGGCAAGCCTAAGGGCATGAGGCACTATGTGGAGGCTTAATACACCTAGTGAGTTCCTTAGAACTCAAGTAAGAAACATCCACCATGTTACCTGTGCAACAACAAAGGGAAAGTTATTTAGTGAGCTAAGCTCACTAAGATGTCAACAAGCTAAAGCTTGCTAAGAGCAAGTTAAGGGCCAGAACTTACTAGGCATGTAGTGGTGTCTATGTGAGGACTAGGAATAAGAGCGGTCTCAAGGGACGCAAATATATGCACATATGTTAGCCCTCAAACTACAAGTGCACACATTAGGTTTCACATATTGTGTGTGTGTGTGTGTGTGTGTGTGTGTGTGTCTTTAGGTTTTTGTTTGCAGGTACCCGAATCCTTACCAGGAATCTTTAAATTCTTACTTTTTTTAGTGTCATTGTGCAAATTTCATATGTAAGGAGCTGATGAACATAGAAGGTTGTCGAGTTAGTATTTTTCATATAGATAACCACCTAGTTAATTTTTATCAATTCTAGTTTGTTACTAGTTATGTGTTTGTGCTAACTATAGTTGTTTGCAACCTTGTAGAGTAGAGTGGCATAAGGAAGGACATGGTGGAGCTTAGATCTTAGGGGTCACTTTCGATCTACATTTGTATGCTAGCTAGCCTCTAATATTCCTACGTTAAGTAGTTATTGAGTTGCTTTTGGGTATGTGTATAGTCTTTATTTGTATATTGATGCACATGCAAGATTATTACTTGTAATTAAATTCATTGTGTTTTTATGCTTTAACTTGTGTTTTAGTAATTTTTTATAAATGCTGGCAACATTTTGATTTATTTTTCTTAATCCAAAAATCAAGTTAAAGCAAGTGTATGCATAGTGCATTATAGGTTAACAACTATATACACTAAAGGTTTTAAAATAGAACGAGTAACTAGCTAACTACAACTAGTTTAAGACTTTGGTTCCATAGTCTTCTTAGGAAGGCCACATTCAGGGTAGGTTCATTGCACAATGAGTTGAGTTTGGGGCAGGCAAAGTCATTCTCGACATCTCCTTGCAAAATAAAAGTCTTATCCAACCCTCCCTGCAATTACAATGAATAGAGTTTTTTCACCCAAACCTTTCTTACAATGAGGGGTAAGGTCAGGTATTATATCCACAATACTCTCACAAATAATTCACATAATAGAAAATAAATTAAAAACATTAAACTACTGAGTTAAGTAGCAAAGGTTGCTATTGAAGGCGACATTGTTGTTGTTAGATGAAAGTCAAGGCAACGTGAGCAATCTCATGAAAAAACCAATTTCTTCTTGTTTGTCTTTGATTGTCAATGTAGGAATGGGAAATAAAAAAAATGTAGTGGAAACAAGAATGAGTTTGTGATTTATAGGGATTTTGAATTAAATAATATTATAAATTACTTATAGGGATGATGGATGCCAGGTTCAGTAATGGTAGACTCCTAAACCTAAACCTTCTTCATACTCAACAAGTGGATCCACAAAAACTACTTAAACCCTGCCAAACCTACACAGTTATAAAAAAAACCCTAGTTGTAGGGTAAGGTAGGGTTCTCGCAGGTTGAGAAGATGAGTTAAGCCCAAATTAATGGAGCTTTTTATGAGGATATCCAATTAAAGAAATTTGAGATTATGAGGCTTGAGTTTTGAATGGTAAGAACGAATCAAAGAGAAGTCGGGTAGAGATGCATCATTTTAAACATAGAGATATTGTTAGTGTTATGCCCAAAAATCAATCATGAGATGATTGTGTTTTGCACATTGAGTCATGTGTTTTATTGAGGCATTAATCCAATAATTGTGTTTGTAGTTTTGTTTTTATGTGACATAATCAAACATAATTATAACCCTAAAATACTAGTATTCTTAAACATTTCTGGTCTAGTATTATTAGTATTATTGTAGAATGGGTTGCAATAATACATAAAAGACTAGTATGTGTGGAGATCAATATAAGATATATAGTCTACATATGGGTACAAGTTGGAGAACTTTTGTATTGGACCAACCCACACTGAGAATGTTACATGGATTGTTATATGAGTGTCATAAGTGATTATTATAGTGATCATGGTATATGTAATCTTTTGACCTAATGTTATCAAAGGACTCTATATGTGAGTCACATACTTTGATATTTCCCTTTGTTGCTTGTAACTAAGTGAACATGAAGGTAGTCATTGGGTATGTCACATATCATGCAAAGGGTTTTGTATGATCAAAATGTGATTTGTCCATCCTATGTAATGGAAATGATATTTTTGGGCCCCTTGATTGAGTGAAATTGAGGAAATGCATGGCCATGCTCAAATGATTTGGTATAATATATCAATGTCATTTTAGTCAGTTTACTTAATAATCAAGAAATCTTAGATTAGGTTGTACAAGAGTAACATATTCTATGTCTTGTGCTAGATCATAAATTTAATTTATAGTCATTGTCAATGTGATAGGAGCTTATTGGGTCACACACTTATAAGCAATTGGATTATTTGAATGCATGGGCCAAATTGTTTAGTTTTGGTTTCATGATAATTTTGGATTAATAATTAGCCCAAAGGTTGAACCATTATAAAGCCTAAATTAAACCTAATTGGATTAGGGTTTTAAAACCCATTAGGCTTGGGAGTTGAGACTTACTATATATACATCACATAGTGAGAATTTTCACAGCCCCAACCCTAGCCACCTAAAGGACAAAATAAAAAATGTTTTGAAAGGTTTCGGCCCCACTCTCATCTTGCCTTTCCTTGGAGGACGCAAGCTACCACTGCAGGCATAAAAGGAACACACCTATCAAAATGTGGTGGAGGTGTAAGAGGTTTATGTAGATACCATAGAGAGCTTGAACATGTCAACTGTTCAAGTTTGTTGACTGTTCAAGTTTGTGATTCAACTCAACAGTTGGGTGAAAGATCTTATCTAACTAAGTATAAAAATTTCGAACACCTGATTTACTCCATTTCATTTGGATCCTAGAGGCTTTTGATCAGTTTTCATTGCATTTGTTTGGCTCCTGAAACCCTATTGATACATCATTTTAGAGATTTATTTCTCATCCCATCAGTATAATGTAGATGCATCTATCTTGTAACGATTAAGAGTTAAGTATTAGCTCTTAGTGAGAATCTATAGCTCTTTTTTTAGTGGAATGTTAAAGTTAAATGAGCACCTTTTATGACTTTTCAACTATATGAGCATTGAAGTGAAGTCGCTCATTAGGCTATTCTTAAAATCACTCACAAAAAGCCAGGATATGCACATACCATTAATAGTGTAGGCTTAAAAGTTCAATGAACACATGGTTTATCATGTGTTTTAGTGAAACTTGTGCCTGCAAACAACCCTAGTTTAAGGCCATACTACTATTCATTATGAAACAAAGGAACTGACTCATTAAGTAAAGGTTAAAAGTATCACCACCTTTATTATGCAGAATAATATGTTTTTACCCATCAATGTATATTATTTTGGTTTTTTATTGAAATGGAGAAGCAATTGTTGGAGTATTTTTTTTCAATAAAAAATAATTTGTAGCAGTTTTGGCCTTATAAATGGCTCCTCATAAATAATTTGTAGCACTTTTTATTTTCTTTGCAAGAGGCTTCTACATTAAGAGCCAATTCAGTTTATTAAAAGCTAGCTTCAGCCATGTGGCTTCTTTTCAACGGTCAAACATGTAGCCCCACCATTGCATTTTCCCCTCTTGTTTCTTTGCCAAATTCACAATATTACCATTAATTACCCTTCTTTGTCTACTACCCCCATCTCTCTCTCTCTCTCATACCAATTAGGCATCTTACTGACATTTTGGCTCTTTTTAAACTCTCTTATTTATCCCTTTCTTTCTTTAAACACCCGCATTGCCTTTCTCTGCTGAACTAAAACAATTCCTCCATAGATGCTCCGACAAGTTCGTTTTGCCATATTTGTGTACCATAAAGCTTTTTCATTTTCTTTTTGACTTGTTAACACATTTGTCTTCACATTACTTTTTCTCACATGGGATTACTATTTAAGGCTCTCATTTTCCTACACATTTTAGCAATTGGAGTGTAATTTCAAAAAGAATATTAAGGTTTTTTTGTACATTTATTCCCTCTCTAAAGCTTATTGTGTATAAAGAAAGCCCTCGTTGGCCTAATTCGAGTTCATTAAGCCAACTCAATAACCCCACTACTGCTTGAAGCTGCGTTCTCTTATCCATGCCAACTTTGACCCTACTCGACATTAACGCCCACCATCACACAGTTGCCTGTCCTTACTTGTACTATCCTACCTACCTGATTTAGGTCCATCTTAAGGTCATTATGCTAACTTTAACATTTCTTCCCCTATTTGTTTAATCCATGTTTAATCCATGTCAGAGAGAGAGAGAGGGGGGAGTAGTGGGCAAAGAAGGGTAACTGATGGCAATAGTGTGAATTGGCGTAGAAACAAGAGGAGGAAATGTAATGGTGGGGCTGCATAATTGAAGCTGGCTTTTAACGAACTGAATTGGCTCTAAGTTTCTTCCAACATTTTCATCTACCTTAGTTCTTCAAATAATATTGGGTAAAGAAAGGTATTGGTGGAGCTTCACTCTATAATAATGAATATGTGTATGAAGATAGAATTTTGTTGACTTGTTTTATCATGAGAATGGCGTAACCAAAGCCCTTGCAATGGCATGATATGAAATATCCGAAAAAGAGTTAATGTACCTATGACTCAACTAAATTTGTTTTTGATAATATATGAAATTTTCCTATTTTTAACCTAATTGCTAGTATTTACTAATTTTGAATTACGAAACAATTTATTTTCATGTCAATGGTATGATTAATATTTGCTCCAAATTTCATACAAATATGATACAAGTTTGTAATACAATTTATCAAAATTCAGTTTCAGTCTCTTAAGTTTAACATAAACCTCAATTGAGTCACATAATGGGACATTACATTGGGCACATTGTGAAAAGTTTTGGATCTAATTAGGTTCATAAAAAATTCTGTGGCCAGATGGGATGAACATGAAATTTAAGGGCTGATAAAGTATTTTGCGCATTTGAAACATTAAAAATAAAAATGGAAAAGGGTAACAATTGCATTTATATTCGCTCAGGCATCAGTGTGTAACACTAAAGGTCTCGTCTATAACATTTCTTGACATTTGGAAGGTAAACTTTTTTAAAAGGAAAATTTGCCTGAGTTGAATTGGTTAAGAGGATATCGGATTCCAACTCCCTCGATGTTAAATATTGGTTCAAATGCCTTTTCAAGTTCTGAAAAAACATACATTTCTCCATTTCTTATATCATAAAAGTATCCCGAATTATATATATGTTTTTCCTTAAAATGGTCAAGTAGTGTTTTCTATTAAAATGGACAAGGAAATATTTTCTCCAATAATGGCTGGATAAATATAACAATTATTTAAATTTTTTCTTTAGAAATATTTAGGAAGTCAATTTACACGATATGTTTGTAAGTAGCAAGAGTTTCTTCCTCTTTGACATGGCAAAAAAAAAAAGAAAAAAAAATTACCCTATTCAGACCTTCTAAGAGATTGGTTCATAATAAATCTTAAGCCATTATGAAATTGAGGATCTTACTTCAAGTGGATGGATTAGATTCTTCAATTGCTATAAACACTAATATTAGTGAAGTTACAAAAGAAGATGGTTCTTTTGGTTGATTATCAATTTTTCCTTTGCCGTCAAAGTTTTAGATTATAATAATGTATAACATAACTTGTATGGTTTTAAAAAAAATACATTTTCTTAAATTGAGAATTGAGAAAAAAGATGAATTATTGTTATAAGAATTTGTAACAAATGTTAAGCGATTACTAAATTCAAGGGCTCATTGGAGTGGCATATTGTATTTGGCCCATATGGTATTAATATCAGCCATTAGCCTTCGGGTTTAGAAAATTTATTTACAGTTAACTTTTAATTTTTAGCTCCAATAGTTTCATTTTTATCATTAAATAAATTATTCAAAACTTTAACACAAATTACATGTTCCTTAGGCCTTTATCCATCATTATCTTTTTATAATGAGAAACAAGTGAATCTATATGAAAACTATTTTTTCTGGTTGAGTATAACTTTGTTTCGGCAAAAAAAAAATGAATAAACTATATGTCTTGGGACCGGCTTGAATTGGCTACTAATTTTTTTTTCTTTCAGTCGAATAAATCACTAATGTTATTTAATAAGCCGCTAATGTTATTCAAATGGCGTAGTTTACCCACTAGGCTTTTGGAATATTACAAAACTCATTTATTTTTTTTAAATTCATAAAATAGATCCATTTAATTTAAAACAATCTAAATAGTTTAACTTCCTTAATTACACAATTCTATAATCTCTAGGCACAATACATTACGAATTCTCAACTATGACTGATTGAGGATTCTTTTGCTCCATTGCAATTAAGCTTGGTGTTTTTATTTTTATTTTTGGCCAACTTATCTCTACTGTAGAAAATAAGGTTGGTTCGATGAAGCTTTTCAATTGTGCAAGAAGAGGAGGCGATTCATCAAGCAAGCAATTTATTTCAAGTACTCTCTTGTGGTTGCCTATGTTTCTTACATCGAGTCTCTTAGGAGCATTGACACCGCTCTTCGTCAATCCACCGAGGCAAAAGTTGTTATGGAGTCCTTTCTATTGACCTCCATGACTGAGGTTGAGCTCGACAAGTCACCCCCTGTTCCTCCTAGCCTTCCCCATCTCCCTTGTATTTAGGTGCTCAGGTTTCTAACTAGCCATTGCAAGACATGATCCAAGGATGAAAAGGAAGACTTTTCTAAGTTTATAACTTACAAAGCCAAGATTTTTTTGTTCAGCAGAAAAAGAATATGGTACCAGACGGAGGCTACCAAAAGAGAATAATAAGTGGAGAAGGTGGCTCAAATGTTATATGCACAAACTTCAAAGGCGTTAGGAGTAGAAGAAGAAAATGTAGGAACTAAATTTGGTATTTTACATTAAGATTTTGTTAGACTCAGCAGTAAAAGTTACGAGAGTGACCAATTTCTGCTAATTTAGAAACATTAGTGATTTATTTGGCAAAAAAAAAAAGTTGGTGAATCGGACCAAATGAAAATATTAGTGGTTTAGTTGTTATTTTTTCCCATTTGCTTCCCAATTTTGAGAGTCAATCACTTGTAATATAATCCAAGTAACTTCAAACGAAAAATATATATTCTAAAACTTGAAAACCTTGGTGAAACAAGAAACTTCATTGCGAAAATCTATAACCAATGTTAATCATTCATAATTTTAAGTCCTAATTTGAGTGAAAGCATTAAATTCTTCTAGGAATAATTACATTTGACCCCTCAAGGTTTAGGTAAAATTATATTTTGCCCCTCATAGTTTAGAAATCTACACTTTGTCTTGTGCCTTTTTAATACAATTCAATATCAATTTCTAAAATCTTAATTTAGACATTACGGTAGTCATCTTCTAGCAATTTCAATCTGTATGGTATTTTTTTACAGTTAATGGGCATTTTAAATTGTCAATTTTTTTCTTTTTGCATTTCTTTAGTTTTTAAACCAATATTTTTTTAATATCAATTAATTGTAAAAAAAAAAACTATATAGATTGAAATTACTTGAAGATGACAACTGTACAGTCTAAATTAATATTTTAAAAATTACTATTAAATTATACTAAAAATATGGGGAGAAAATATATTTTTTAAATATAAGGAAACAAAGTATAATTTCACCTAAATATTATGAGCTAAATTATAATTAACCAATTCTTTTGACACTATCTTTTGATAGTACGATAGAGTGTTCTTAATGAAGTCAAAAGCAAACCGGTAATCCGCGTACAACTTTTTTCCTTTATGGATAGAGTTTTATATTAAATCCCTTAAAACATAATCTTTGCTTTTTTAACTAAAAGTTATATCTTTTTTAAACTTCAAAAGTTTAAGGAAAACAAAAAATTGTGTTGCGAAAATTTGTGGTAAGTCTAATCGTTTACTGAATTCACGAGTTCACTCAAGTGGACATTCTGAATTCATCCTTTATTTTTTTTTCTCTCTTTTGCAGTCATAGAAGATAATCTTCAGATTAATTTATTTTTATTTTTATATTTTAGAAAAACAATAAAGAAACTGCTTTTTTTGTTCTAGAATAATTTTTTTTCCCTGCTTGCAACATAGTATAATCTGCATTTTGAAGAAAAGCATATCTTCCAAATCTTTAAAAGCATTCCAAAAATTTGTATAAGCACCTTAAATGTACACCAAATGGCACTACTCACTTGAGTAAACGTACTAGATTTGTGTATCACTATCTTTTCATAGGTAAAAGATGGTGGTCTTCATAAAGTTGTAAAAAAACTGTTTTACTAGATAAATGGATATATTAGTTTTATCTACCACAATCTCTTAATAGTGACCGACCGTGATTTTAATAATACTATAAAAAAAACTGCTCCATCGGTTAAGTAGATGTGTTAGTTTTATCTGTTACAATTTTATTAGTGACCAACCATAATTTTAGTAAAACTATAAAAAAACTACTCTACCGGTTAAATGGGTATGCTAGTTTTGTCTATCACAATATCTTGATAGTGATATTCTGTAATCTTAGTAGAACTATAATAAAACTGCTCCATTCAGTTAAATATAACTATTTTTTTATCTTATTATCACTGTTTTAGATTCAGTTATTAAAAATTGAATCAGAATGGCTTTAAAGAAAAGTATATAATCTTAAACATAAAAATCGTGGAACTTTAGGCTATTTGGGTAAGGATTGTCGTACAAATCAACCCATTAATTGTTTAACGAAGCACCCATCTCACTCCCGTCTGCCTAAACTAAACACCCATTCCCAGGTTGGAGAAAACGTAAACTCTCCCTTTCAGAGCCTTCCTTGCGTTTTTTGTTGCCTTTTTAATTTCTCCTCCTCAACTCTATATATCCTTTAGGGAACTACTCGTATTTTCTACTGTACCGATCGCGTCTCCTTTCCTCCTTTCTCTCTCTTCAAGAGATTGGCAGAGAAGAAAATCCCAATATTTTTTTCCTCTTCCTATTTGGGACTGCGAGTTTACCTTCGTCTTCTCTCTCTCCTCTCGCTTTGCGCTTTCTCTCTCTATCTTTATGTGCAGGTAGATACTAACAGCTACATTAGCATCACAAAAAAGCCTCCTCAAAGATCTACTTTCTAACTCTGAGAAAAGTATGCAGAGGTTTGGGCCAGAAAAGGATAGGAGCCAGCAAACTTTCAGGTTCAACTCGACCCTCTAGGTATATATGGAAACATATTATCTTCTCAAACCCTAGCCTTCTTCTTCCTGGTGGGTCAATCAGATCCGTGAGACCCATCTCTGCTTCAGTATTATTTTCGGGATCAGGTTTAGGTATTTAGTTCACTGAGTTCAAGTTTTACTTTCTGGGTTGGTTTATGTTTTTTAGATAAGGATCTGAAGTGGGCCATGAGTTGGGGATTTCAGGAGTTGTTCTGTGATTTTTGGGGGCTTTGTTTTTTTATGGCGTGCTCTGGTACTTTATTGCCAACTTATTTTGTTATTAGCAGCGTGAAGCTAATACCTTGCTAATAAATGGAGCTTCTAAGTATTTGGAAGCCATTCTTTTAAGTGTATATGTGGCTAAATGTGTTGATGTAAAGACAATATCTGGGGGACCATGTTGATGATTTAATCTTTCTGAATTTGGACGTAAGCACATGTACTAGCCTAGGCTGTAAAAGATCTTAGGATATGTTTCTGGCCCTTGAAGTGGATATTTTATAATTAATGCATTTAATTGAGTAGTTAGCGAAACACTGTTTTTCCTAGCTGCTGTGGTTTAAATGTTGATTTTGTTGTTGTAACAAACTGTACCCCATATGGAGTGTTCAAAATTGTTGATGATAGTTGTGTTGATCTGGCAGATTTTAGATATTGATCACTCCCTGAAGGTAAGAGGAATCCCATCTGATTGTCTGGAACTCCGATTGCTGCCGGGTGGTTTGGTTCTGCGCTTGGTCCAACTTGTAGCATAAATATCAGGCAAACTGTTCATCTGCATTTGATAGTGAGATGAGCAGCTTTATTCAATTTAATGCAGGCATGCTAATGCAGTGATGTGGATTTCGTGCGAGCTCTAGTTGAAACTTGATTCGTGTCTGTGAAGCTGTGACTTGACTGCAGAGGAGAAGCATCAAAGTTGTCTTTAAATAGTGCTCTTGAGTTGCATGGGCTCAGGGCTTCCTAATGTGGAAGGCTTACAATGGATTTGTCTTCTTCTAACTAGGACAGTGTCAATGCAGAGAACCTGGTGCCCTTTTTGGCGATTTTTTTATTGATGCCCTTGTTCTTCCATAGGTTATGCGTCATTGAGCTGCCATGATTTTACGTTGAACCTTGTTCTTGGAAGAATAATTTAGGTCTCATACCACAGTGCCTTTTATAATTTATATGGGTATTAGCTAACAAGATGGAACCTGAGACTATGAGTGTTAATACTGAAGTGGGTTTTCTTCCCCGGCTGATTCCTGCTTTTGTGCCGGTGCTTTTTATATCGATTGGATATGTTGACCCTGGAAAGTGGACTGCTACAATTGAAGGAGGTGCTCATTTTGGGTGTGATTTGGCAGCATCAGTGCTTCTTTTCAATTTTGCTGCCATTTTGTGCCAATACCTTTCAGCTCGCATTGGTGTAGTAACTGGGAGAGATCTTGCTCAGGTAAAATTCCTTTCTTCTGGGGGATTTTCTCATTGGATTTTCTATTCCATTTTTTATTCTTTCTATTTGAGTAGGAATATGTCTTAGCATCCGTAAATGGTGATTGCTCGTTACCCTAATAATTCATATTTGTGCATTTCAAACGAGTGCCCCCTGCTGGATGGAGGGATCCAAGTTTTCTCGTTCTTTTCTCTTGTATGCATCTTGAAGCTTCATCCAGATGGTACAAACTTGTGCAACTTCTCTGTGAATCTCTTATCATTGGCTACAAGAACCGTACTTTTCAATGTTGAAATTCTCTTGTAAAGTTAACAAATCTAGTAGCGAAAGTTTTGTTAAATATTAAGTTTAATCTTGTGTGGTTCTCTTGCATAGGCATATTTTTCCAATAATTGACCATCTGCCTCATAACCAATATACATTCGTCCATTATGGACAATTGGGTATTAAATAATGTCCGTCTTACCAGTAGCATTTACAAGTTCTTATTAACTTCTTTTGCTGCAGAACTTTTTAGTTCACTGCAACTTGATTTTAGGTGTTTTTAATACCCTACTGTCAAATTCTACTCCTGGTTATTGAAAAAGAAAAAAGTTTGCTCATCTACAAAGTGGGCTGGTGATGGGGCATGCTGCATCACTTGTTCTGTGTTTCCTTTTGCCCTTCAGAGATCTACTTATGCAATGGAATTGATTTTCTATTTGAATTTCTCTTTCACCTCTTTCCTACAGATTTGCAGCGAAGAGTATGACAAATATACTTGCGTCTTCTTAGGAGTTCAAGCAGAGCTTTCTGTTATCATGTTGGACATTACTATGGTATATTCATTATTTATTGGTATTTCCTACCAATCTCTGGATAAAGATTTAGATATTCTTTTTTATACAAGGGCATTGTTTATTTACCAGGTGTTGGGCATTGCCCATGCAATTAATATTATATTTGGGGTGGAACTGTCAACTGGTGTTTTTCTAGCTGCTTTTGATGCTGTTCTATTCCCAGTTTTTTCAACCATCCTGGTAACATCTGATGCTTTCGTTTTCACAGTCTAATCCTGCAATTTATCATGGGAGTCTCATCAATTTCTGTTTACAGGGTTACTGTTGGAAAAATTCGCTATGCATATACACAACCGGTCTCATTTTGTTTTCTTATGTTCTGGGCGTTCTAATTAGCCAACCTGAATTCTCATTTTCTATGAGTGGGTTGCTAGTGAAGTTGAGTGGGGAGAGTGCATTTGCTTTGATGAGTCTCCTTGGAGCCAGTATTATGCCTCACAACTTTTACCTGCATTCTTCGATTGTTAAGGTACCTCTTTCAATTGTTGTTTGTGTTTGCACTTTGGTC
This sequence comes from Aquilaria sinensis, assembly GCA_005392925.1. Taxonomy (NCBI): domain Eukaryota; kingdom Viridiplantae; phylum Streptophyta; class Magnoliopsida; order Malvales; family Thymelaeaceae; genus Aquilaria; species Aquilaria sinensis. The sequence continues at coordinate 153,406 of SMDT01003181.1, read as the reverse complement.
TGTATCTCTTCATTCCCTAGTGTGATGTTATGGGCAAATGTGTGTTTGACACCTCATAATTGCACGTCAATTAATCAATCGATCAATTAACTGAGCCTTAATCCCAAATAGTTTCAGTTAGCTACATGAATCTTGTCTCACTCAGCTCTGTTGATGACAAGCTCTTCTGGAAGCCCTAAAAGGGCAAGATCCTTTTGCGCACTTTATAAGTGCACTTACATTTTCCCCCCTTTTTTCTCAGGCTTTTGTGTTTGGGGGTTTTTTTTTTCTTTTTTGGGGGGGGGGGGGGGGGGGGGGGCGGGGCCGTGGCTCTCAAATGTTTACAATTATTTTCCTAAAAGCCTAATTTCCAGAAGCAACCTGTTCATCTTGAGCTTCAAAAAGTTTCCAGTAGTAAAACTTTCAGGTTAAGCATTGTTAATTTGCAAAAATTACAGTTATGAATATTCCCTTTCCATGATGATTTAGAACAAAGGAGGCTGGATGTTCTCAATGGGCCTTGACTTAGGTGTTAAATTGGTTATCAGAGGCTTTGGCTTTGAATCAGGAATAAGGAATCACATATTCCTGTTGGAAGGTCTTTGGAGGTAGTTAAGAATTGTGGCCAAAGCAACTGCCTTCTCAGAATTTTGCCACCCCCTGAACCTATGTTGCGCATACTGAGTCCTGAGAAAGAAAGCAAGAGATAGTCAAACTCAACTGTAAGAGTCAGAGCCTTATATGGTGCTGAAGCTCCTTTTCTTCTAGAACTTTCTGGACTCCCAAACAAGAAAATTGGCAAACATGAAGATGACTTCAAAAACTATGAACAAGAACCCGAAAAACTCTTGGTAAGGAACTGGAGGAAAAATATTTGAAATTTTCCTTCAGTACGGGAAAATTATCAGAGTTACCTTTATTCATAATGGGAACAGGAAAAAGGGAAAGTCAACTAAGATATAGAGCTAAGATCCGAGACTACTGCAGAATATTTGTGCGAGCTTATTCAACCATCTAATGCTCTGGATATCATTGGCTAGACCTACTTGGATGGTAGAACATTTCCTAGACTGTTGCCTGCTTTGCCATCCGCATAGGTTTTCCTTAGTACTTTCTAAGCTGCTACATGCTTTCCCATCATATGGTTTTTATTTTTTGTGCTAATTATTCATAGTTCATGAACCATATCTGTGTGCTGACTTTCATTCACTGAGATGGAATATTATTGAAAATTATTGTTTCATACCTTTGTTGTTAAAGCATTCAACCTCAAAACCAATTGGCATTGGATGTTGATGCCCTTCTACCATCTAATGCCAACGGCTCGCCCTCAACTTAACTATGTTGGACATTCTTTCTACTAGCAAGAAAAATAAAATCATGAGCGATTCATATATCAGCTATAAATTTGTTTAATTAGAATTAAACTTTTCATTTGAAGGCCAAGCAGAGTGTGTGCGCACTAATATGGTTCTGCTTGTTGGTATATCTATTTCTCTATCTTTTTATGAATTTGAATTGTGACAATTCTTTAAATTTGAATATCTTGCAGAATCAGGGACCAGGAAATGTTTCAAAGAGTACCACATGTCATGACCATCTTTTTGCTATCATATGCATGTTCAGTGGCATTTATCTGGTAAATTATGTATTGATGACTGCTGCAGCAAATGTATTCTACAGCACAGGCATTGTTTTGCTTAATTTGCAAGATGTACTATCACTTGGGGAGCAGGTAATTCCTCCTCTTTTACATTTCATTGATAGTTATGATCTTCTAGACTTATCTAGAATTATGATCAAGATGCTTTTAGTGGTAATGGTCTTGATCTATGATATGCTGATGTACCCTCTTGTAGCAGGTTATTAAAAATGCAGTACTGCCCTTTGCCCTTTTGCTGGTTATGATTTTATCAAATCAAATCACTGCATCATCCTGGAATCTTGGTGGGCAAGTGGTATTGCATGGTTTACTCAGTCTTGAGATACCTGGTTGGCTTCATCGTGCAACAATCAGAATCATGGCAATGGTTCCTGCTTTTTACTGTGTGTGGACATCTGGTGCTGAAGGGGTATTTCAGTTACTTATCTGCACTCAGGTGATTATAGCTTTACTCCTTCCATCTTCAGTGATCCCCCTGTTCAGGGTTGCTTCATCAAGGCCAATTATGGGAGTTTACAAGATTTCTCAGTTTCTAGAGTTTGTCCTGCTGGTAACTTTTATGGGATTTCTTGGCTTAAAGGTTGTTTTCATGATAGAGATGATATTTGGGAACAGTGATTGGGTTGGCAGCCTAAAATGGAGCAGTGGACATACCATATCTCTCCTTTTTCTTGTGCTTCTCGTCATAGCTTCTGCTTCTTTTTCCTTTATGCTTTGGTTAGCAGCTACACCGTTAAAATCAGCTAGTTCTAGAGTTGATGCTCAGGTATGGAATTGGGAGAACGATTGGGAAATGGAAAAGGCTATTCCTGAGGAATCTACTCAGGAAGAGAATGATTTAATTGAAACCAAATATCTTCGGGATGAATCACTTCAGAAGCAGGAGATTTCAGGGGCAGGTAAGCCAGTTGATAGGTATCCAGACACATCTATTGCAGATTTTGGTGTGGACTTGCCTGAGACAATCTTGGAGTCTGAACAAGAAATTCAGTTAGCTACTGTAGATAGTTCTTCTGATATTACTTTTGAAAGCCCTGCAATATCTAGTCAAGAAAAATCAGTATCCTTTTCAGGATTGGATTCAGCTGTTCCTGAGGCTAGAAATCCTGATGTGCCTGAAATGAAGGAAGTGAAGACGGAATCAGATAGCTCCGTGGATAAAAAAATGAGTTTAGATGGAGGTTTGCAGACTGAAAAAGATGATGATGAAGGTGATTCATGGGAGCGTGAAGAACAATCTAGAGATGTTCCTGGGAGTACTTCATCTTTAGCATCAGACGGGCCACCTTCATTTAGGAGTCTTGGTGGAAAAAGTGATGAAGGTGGAAATGGAACTGGTAGTCTCTCGAGATTAGCTGGGTTAGGACGTGCTGCAAGGCGCCAATTAGCTGCAGTTCTTGATGAGTTTTGGGGCCAGTTGTATGATTTGCATGGTCGGCCCACTAAAGAAGTGTTATCAGGGATGGAGTATAAACCGTCATCATCATTGAAAGTGGGTACTGCTGGGAAGGAATATGTTGGTTATCTTCCTTTGGGGAGTGGTGGGGTAGATTCATCATTACATTCAAGCGTGTATGGCTCTCCCAAGCAGTCAAGAGCACAAACCCATGTCGATTCATCATTTGGATATCAGAAGTCATCATCATCCATATGGTCTAATCAAATGCAACTCTTAGATGCTTATGTTCAAAATTCCTACAGGAATGTTGACACTGGTGAGAGGCGGTACCATAGTTTGCGGGCTGCACCATCTCATGATGCTTGGGATTCTCAGCCAGCTACAGTACATGGTTATCAGATTGCATCATATCTCAATCGCATTGCTAAGGACCGGGCATCTGATAGCTTGAATGGGCAGATGGAGGTGCCAATGTCAAAATCCCCTTCCATCAGTTCTGTAAATTATCAGGACTCGCTTGCACTAGCCATGGGGCAAAAGTTGCAAAATCCTCCATCCTCTGGAGTGCCAAACCTTGCTGTTTCTAGAAATAGTTCATTACAGCCAGAACGATCTGTTTATGATGTTCATTCTCCTGGACCTGCTGATAGTTCTGGGTTAGCAGTCAATGCGAAAAAGTTCCATAGCTTGCCTGACATATCAGGACTTTCAGTTCCTCTTCGTGATTTGTACATGTCTGATAAGAATATCCAGAGGGACAGTCCCATTGGATATGGCTCATCTTACGGCAGGCCAAATTATGAAACCTCCGTCTATTCAAACACTGGTCCTAGGATAGGAGCCCCTCCAGCCTTTGATGAGCTTTCTCCTTCAATGGGTTACAGCAAAGATTCTTTTTCTGTTCCATTACATTCAAATTCTTATTCTGGTTCCCTTTGGTCACGGCAGCCTTTTGAGCAGTTTGGTGTTGCTGATAGAAGTCACACTGCTGGGAGTGAAGGGCTGGTGGGAACTGGATCAAACTTATCACCGAGGGTAGGTACTTTTGGTGTTGATTCGGAAGCCAAGCTGCTTCAGACATTAAGACTCTGCCTGGTCAAGCTACTGAAGCTGGAAGGCTCTGATTGGCTGTTTAGACAGAATGATGGAGCTGATGAGGACTTGATTGATCGAGTTGCAGCAAGGGAGAAGTTCTTCTATGACGCTGAAACTAGAGAGATGAGTCAGGCTGTACCTATTGGCGAATCTCAGTACTTCACTTCTGACAGAAAGCATGGTTCTGCAGTAAAGAATGATGAGGCAGCTATAAATAATATTTTGTTTTCATCAGTTCCTAATTGTGGTGAGGGCTGTATTTGGAGGGCTGATTTGGTAATAAGCTTTGGAGTTTGGTGCATTCACAGGATTCTTGACCTCTCACTCATGGAAAGCAGACCTGAACTCTGGGGGAAATACACCTTTGTGCTTAATCGTCTTCAGGTATATATTTTTACCATCCAATCACACACACACCCTAGGGAACACATGAATCCGTTGCTATCTTGTTGGCACTACTGAATGCGAAGGATGTGTTGGTTTAACAAGACTTACGGGTTCTTCATCTAATGTTTGCTATGATGTCATTCATGTGATGATCCATGACCAAGTTTTAACTTGCCTGCTTTCCAGTCTCAAGATTATACGTTACCTTTCAAGACCCCTTTTCCAATCAATACTATTCGTCATATCACTGGACTGCATAGAGGAAAATACGTATTGCATCGCACATTGCAGGGCCTTAATTGCTACATGTTCTGGCTACTGCTATTCGTTTGTGTTTTTTTAAATTTTTTGTGAGTTTAAGAAATTGCTTTTATCATGAGGAGGTTGCATGCTTGTCTACTTTCATGAAGGTTTTTCTCTGGCTTTCCCTAATGGTTGTGGGTATTGCTTCAGATAATCTTTCAATGCTTTAGAAAACATGGGCTAACTTTGAAATCATGATGACACAGGGTGTCATAGATCTGGCATTTTCAAAACCACGTTCTCCTATGGTGCCATGTTTCTGTCTTCAGATCCCGGTATCACACCAGCAGAGATTAAATCTACCTGTTTCAAATGGGATGTTGCCACCTACTGCAAAACCATGTAGGGGTAAATTTACAACTGCTGCAATGCTCTTGGATATCATTAAGGATGTGGAGATTGCTATATCTTGTAGGAAGGGTCGGACAGGTACTGCAGCTGGCGATGTAGCTTTCCCGAAGGGTAAAGAGAATCTAGCTTCTGTGCTGAAAAGGTACAAGCGTCGGTTATCCAACAAAGCAGTTGGCGGCCACGAGGGTTCAGGATCACGCAAAGCTCCACCATCTGCCTCTTATGGGTTGTAGCATCTAGCTTCTCCTACCACAGCAAGCAGTTCAGGTCTCCTGTGGGTTCGCAAGCTTTGAGCTGATTGATTTTGGAGAGCAGCTCAGTCTTTCCGCTCATGCATCTATTCTCACCCTCTCCCTCTCTCCCACATCAACATGATGCTGCAAAATTTTATTATCTTGTATGTTATATGTACACAGAACTGGAAGTCAAAATACTGGTTGTATAATTTGCAGCGAAATGAAAAGAAAATGCTTAGTACCGTAGCAAAAAAATTGAAAATGATGGATAGCTTATGTATATCTTTCTTGCCTTTGCCTGTCTTGATCAAAGTTGCTCACTACCAGGATGGGCAAATATGGTTTACGTACACTTTTCGAATGTACAGAAGGGAAATTATATTGTAACCGGTGACAAGCGTGACGATCAAATTTGGGCGGTACAGACTTCATTTCCATGTGAACGGACGGCCTAAATTGGACTGTCACATTTGTCTTTGACAATGTACAGGAAACTGAACTAGTTGGACTTAGACACGTAGAACAACGACCCAGGATGCCTCTCTGGTTGGGGAAAACTCGGACCAGAAGTGATGATTATCCAACCAAACCGTTTTTGACCCGTAAATGAAGGTTCTCTTAACTGATGATTGGGACTCTGATGGGCCTTTGCCCCGTCCGCTGGCCTTAAACAATCTGACCTTAAAAGATTACTTATCAATTTCCAATGTGATAGCAAAACTCCCTCTAGGTCCTCCACTGCGGACGTACCCGAGTCTCGGGACCATGTTAGTCACCAGAAAATTATATAGTTGGGGCAATAAAAATTATAATTAATATGTTTAGATATACAACCATCCACGACAAGGTTTTATAACTTAAAAACGTTATGTGATCATCTGATTAATTATACTAATAAATACATTTTTTTCAATGTAAGCAATTAGACAATTATTGATCAATTGATCTCCTATGTGATTTCTCAATTGATTCTTCGTGATATTCATTTTAAAAAAATTATGGTTAAGAGGTTAGCATGGGCTTTTTGTAAATAATATTTCTTAATTTTTTTCATCTCTAGGATGAAAACAAAATTTTTTTTTTCTTAATCTCGGATCGCTAAAAAGATCTTCCAAATTAATCTCAACACAAGCTTGTTTTGACGGATTATTTTTAGTATCAACATTTGTTTTATGAGAGAACCATGCTTCTTTTGGTATATTTTTTTCAAGTATTTTATTCTCTCCATGAGCATAAACAACATAAAAATAATAAAACTTAAAAATTCACATAATAATATATACTACTTCATATTCTATAAATTGATGTATTAGGGTTACAAAATTTCAGAATTACCTAAAAATTAGTAGAAAAGGATACAACGCAGATTGATATTTGAGAAAGATGAAAACTAAGGTGTACAATTCTGCGGTCTGTGATGGCAGAGAAGGGAGAGGAGCTGCAGGGCATGCGGTAATTTCTCATAGAAAAGATGAATTTTATTGTTTTTTGTTTCTACCTCTAATCTACTTTGGTGGACCATTTGTTAGATTTTTTAGCCCTGTTTAGTTCAAGAGAATTCTCCAAATTTTTCTTATTTTTTTTAAAAGGTTAGAAAATGAAAAAAAAAATTAGTTAATAATTTTTTTTTTAATTTTCTTGAAAAATAAACTTTCATTACATGAAGATTTGAAAAATAATGATTTTGTTGTTTTCCTAATTTTCCAAACCATCTTTCGCGTTGCTCTCTTTCGAACTCTTTGCCCGGCCAACTTCTTGACTTCTACACGATCGATCTCTCTCACTAGACCAACCTCCCCCTAGCCACCACAGCCGAACAACATCTCCCTTGTCGTTGCCGCAGCCGCCCAACTAGTGTCGTAGAACTCCTTCACTGCCCGATTAGCCTCTTTCTCTCTCGGCCTCTTTGATATGACATATCCTTAAATCCCCTCCTCTCTCATTCAATTAAGGCAACTAAGCTAGCCTCAGAGCATGAATCGATCCATCGGAAGCAACAGCAGCAGCATTGGAGCTGTTTGATAGGGGAATCGACTGAAAGTGTCACGTGCTGGGAATGGAAGAGACGGTGGCATAGATGCAAAGGACAAAAAATATGGGAGCCTAAGAGACAGAGAGTGAAAATCTTGGGGCAGGATTTGGATTTTTTGTTTTCACCTTTGAAGCTGATAGACTTGGGGAAAATATGCAATTATAGTTCATAAACTTTCTTTCAACTTTCAATTAAGGTACTAAACTTTTTTCATTGCAATGTAGTGATATAATCACCTTTAATTGTTTTAAAATAACTAAACATGTTTTCTAAAAAACACTTTGAAAAATTGTATATAGGGAATGAAAAAAAATATCAAAAAATAAAAATAAAAATTATTTTCTACATTCAAACACACTCTTATTGTTCTTACTCTTTAACAGTGTTTTTTTTTTGTTTTCTAGTAATTTTTGCGACTTTTTTGTTTTGCCACCAACTTTTACGTGCTCCTATATTGACCACTCATCAACAATAAGTTCATGTACTTTTAAGTGAGTGGGACATCGTAAGAAATTCTGTGTGGCCATAACCGATTTTTTTTAAAAAGAAATTATATACTAGTTGTGTATTTTTTTTCCCAAAAATTCAGCAGTAAGTAACAAACTAACAATTGTCGGCACTCACATGTTGATGGGGCCACCCCTAGGCATACTGGGCCTATGCCCCAAATTCTAAGCCAGTGGCTTTGTCGGGCTTGATATCTTAAATTTCGTCATAAGCCTAACAATCCCGCACCGAACAGGTCTATATATTTCGAATTATTGGATATTGGTACTACCTAGCTACTAGGAATGTGAGATAGGAGTTCCGTACCAGCTAACAAACGAATCAATTTAATTTAAAATAATTTATTTTTTTCTTTATATTTTTTTATATGATATTAATTTTATTTAAAAGTCAATATTAGATGGATATAATAATTCATTTAAAATGTAATTTTCATAATCTTAATGAATGTGTGACAAGGCCTTGGTTTAGAACTTCAAAATTTTAGTTGTTGTAAATTGTAACGAACGTACTTGATTTGTGGTCAGGAGAGCTGCTCAATTCGGTAAGGAGTAGAATTGCAGAAAACAGCTAAGGCAGCTCAATTATTTGTCATTTGCTGCCAGTGGTCCAGTGCAAGTGAAACGAAATAGAAGTCAAACCAAAATTTTTGCTCTCAGACATTTATTACCAATTTGCTCCTACCATTTTTAGTATCAATTTTCACATAATCAAATCCCTAACTCTGAAGTCAGATTTTTTTTTTTTTTGCCGTCAAAGGTGGGCACCGTGTTTAGTTATAAGCCTATAGCACACTCCTGTGTAGATATAATTTGAGTTGGAACAAATTAAATCTTCATTTGCGGAATCGAATTCTACGTTATAAAAGCTTTGTTTGACATTAGAGTTAGAGTTTTGAAAAATTATTTAATGATAAATTTTAATTTTGAGCCTCAACGGTTCAATTTTCACCTTTATTAAATTATTTAAAATTGTAACACTAATTATAAGAGTTATTTTCAGACATGTCCAATAAATATTTGTTTCAATTTATTCATAATGTAGTTGCATAAGGATGCCTTATGGAATTATAGAGCTTAAAACCAATACTGTTTACTAATGGAATATCACAGATCACAGAGAGGGACATTTACTAGAAACTAAAATTGATGAAATTATTTTGAACTCGAAATCATAACTCTGCTAATGTTATACCTACTAGAACTTCTACATTAATTAGGATTTTATAAAATCTAACAGGTTGTTTGATTGGGTCCTAAAAAATAAAATAAGAACAATTAATTTTTCCAGGTTCAATCCCACACAAGACAACCACCTAAGTTTTGGTAATACTCTTGGTATAATTAGTAGAGTACGAGTGGTTATGATGGTGGTCTTTTAGACAATAATTGAGTCAATTAAGTGTGGACATAAATTGGTGTACCTGTAGGGCACTTCCTTAGGGAGACGCAGGTCTTCAAAGACCCAATCAATTTGGACTAGATTACCCTTTAATTAATTAGAGTATTTGAATTTATTTTGCATGTTGGTAACGCATGATAATCACTTTAAAGTGATGTAGAATTATGTATTATCATTAAATTAATTGACTGGTTAACGTTTTTGAAACTGATATTTTTAATACTATTAAAGGACCAGGAGCATATTATGGGATTTCTGTTCTAACAATAATCGCACATGGATCTTAAGCAATTACATATATGTATATGTAAGTGTGTGTGTATATAAAATTGAAAAATAATTTATTTAAAATTATATATGTATGGAAATTACTGTAAAAATACATACTTAACTGTACGAACTGGTAAAAAAAATGCCGACGGAGATTTTTTAAGTCCTAGTATGCATATAATTGTACTCATTAATAAATAAAAAATATATATTCAATGATTTTTTATTTTTATAATTTATAAAATAATGTCATTTCAATTATATACACCCACAACAAATAAACATATGTACCTACCTGTACGAGCATATACATTACAAAAATATTACTCCATGTATAAATTCTAATTTTATTATATTGCACTGTTTGATTTTAAGTGTTGACATCTTCATACAAATGAGTACAAGTAGTGTATGTATCAAAAGTATAGAATTGTATTTGTTCATACATAATAGTACATGAAAATTTTCAAACACAAAATGTAGATACAAAATTTTTCAAATTTCAATATTCATAATATTTTTGGAATCTACTTTGAATGAGTTAAGTAAATATAATTTTGATTTATTATCTGACAATTTACTTCTCCAAATTTTTTGTTCATGTAAATTTGCAGAAAGTTTAATGCTCCTAATTTAATGAATTTATATCCCTAGATTTCGGTAGCTATAATGACAAGTTTCCTAAATTGTTTAAGGGGTAATTTTGTCTTATATGCATAGGCATATGAAGATCGGGGTGGTACTTTCTTAGGGAGACCCAGGGCTTCCACCTACATTTAAGATCCTATCTCTAGTGAAGACGACATAAAAATTATTATCGACACTGCCATAATAATTATGTGAAGTAATTCAATTGATAGAGCTGTTCTGCTTTGGACACCAACAATAATTATGTGAAGTAAATCAATTGATAGAGCTGTTCTGCTTTGGACACCAACAAATTCAAAGATTTCGAACTGCCCATTTTGTAGCTTCCATTTCAATTTTTTTTAAAAATATTTTCATCTTGGCTTACCCTCAAATCATGAAACTTAAAGAACAACAGAGACAACGGAGCTATCTGTCATAATGATAGACTCATTTGAGCCGTCAAATGATGGATTCTTGAGTTGTCTTTTTCCAATTCTAAACTGGAGATTTAGCTGGGGTGGTGAATCCCAAAGTTCTTCATGTAGCTTGATGAAATCCAATGACAAACCTTTAGAGTTGTTGGATTTGTTTTCACAAAGCAATGACTTATGAGATGATCTCTTTTCATTGAATTTGATAACTTGTTATATCATTAAGCAAATATTTTCTCGGAAGGTTTTGTATAATAAGAGTTTAAATGATGGAAGTAAGGTAATTTAGATATTAATTTTTTTTATAAAAAAAAATGATTCAATCTTTATGGAAGAGCAAAAAAGGGCTGAAAGAAATTTTTTGTTCCAAAACTCGGATGACTCAGATGCTTAACCCCCTGAATATAAACTCGGTATAACTTAATCCCCAAACTTGGTAAAATAATGCACTTAAGCCCTTTTTCAAGTTTTTCCTATTGTGTGGATCATGTGACTCAATTTTTCTTAAAATCATTTCCTCACTATTACTTAGGGGTGAAAGGCTTCAACCCTAACCTGAAACCCACCATATAGGATCGGTCAATGAAGAGGAAAACATGCATTCGGGCTAACCCGAACCCAACCCTATTACATGACGCAAAAGTCGGGTTTGTTTCGGGTTTAACCCGAAATCAACTCGATTGACCCGAAATGTTAAGCCTATCTCAAAATTCCCTAATACCTATACCCAGCCCAGTTCAATCCATTCCCTAATTTGCTTGGGCCCATTCCCTAAGCCCAACCCTAAACATTCCCTAAGCCAAACCGTAAAGCCCAAACTAAACCCCCTAGTCCCTTGCTGCCTGCTGGCTGCCGACTGCTACTGCTCTTGGCTTTCGCCCTTTGTCCTTCAACCCCTCGTTCTGTGCCTCTGCACTGCCTCTATCTATTTGCTTTGCTCCTTCCCTACATCAAGCAGCTTCGCCCCTCAGTCCTCCTACTTGACTACAGCAGCTTTGGCCTCTCCCTCTGTCGCATTCTCCTTCGCCCGTAGCTCCACCGTTGACCTCCTCATCAACCTCTGATTAATCTGCCTATAGATCGTCATTCATCCACCATCGCCCTCCTCGTCACGCGTTAGCTCGTGGATCATTGTTCATCTACCGTTAATTTGCACAAGATCATCGGCGATGGCCTCACTGGCCAGGTGCCGGGTTTATGTCGGGTAAACCTGACTCTAACCCTATATTTTCTGGTTAGGGTTGGTTCGGGTTGAGTCAATAAATTGGGTCAGATTATATTTTTTGGATGGAGAAATTGCTTGAAATTTTAGGTTCCGACTCGAACCCGATCCTAACCCAAAATTTACACCCCTACTATTACTTTGGTTCGAGAATCTAGTGATTTGAAACTGCAAAAATTACATTTTACCCCTTGAATGCTATATTATTTACAATCATCCCAACATTAAAAAGGTTGATTGCTGCTTGTCTGCCTAAGCACCCAGCTTCACCCAATCTGTAACCGAACTGGATCTCCACACCGTTGACCAAATTAAGCCACTGTTTATAATCACAATCAAATTTTGTATTGGATTTTATTTGGCAAGGCTGGTGTCCTCTGCCATGATGTGAAGACTTCCTCCATTTCCTAGCACTTGGAGAGCCATGGTCAGGGACGAAACAAGAGAGGGCCAGCAGGGGTCTTAACCTCCCCTAAAATTATAAGATATTTTTAATTTTTTTTAAAATTTAAAGAAAAATGTATTCTGATACCTTCTTAAAATTGATCAATTTTTTTTTATAAAAATTATAATTTATGATAAAATTTATTTTAATATTTTCTTTATTAAAAACCTAGGACCGCCCTTCGCCATGGTCATGCTAGCTAGGAACAAATCCAACGGAGACTCATTTCCTGCCATTAGGTCGGCAGGCATCAGTATCTGTTTGGATCGCAAAGTTCGACAAGTAACTTGATAAAATCCAATGACAAACCTTTAAAGTTGTTGGATTTGTTAATTTCACAAAGCCAATGTCATGTAATTTATCTTTTTTCATTTACTTTGATAACTTATAATATAATTATGTTCATTAAATAAATATTTCCTCCGTTCTATAATGAATGAAGCATTTATTCATATAAGGAGATTAATGTGTGTAATTTATATTTTTTATTTTTACCCCTAAAATTTTAATTAAAAAAATATTTTTTAAGTTTTTTAAAGTTTTGTGTAGTAAGAGTTTAGATAATTATGATAGGTTAAATTCGATGTTAAATTTTGTTTTTAGAAGCAAATGGTTCTAGGACAGCAAAAAAGAAAAAAAAAACAAAGCCTAAAACATTTTTAGTCTCCACACTCAGACAACCTGCACACTTAACCCCTTGAACATGAATTCAGTGCAACCAACTCCCCAAAATTGATAAATTGTTGCTCTTAAGCCCTTGCCCCCGTCTTGTGTATGACGTGACTCACTTTTTCTTAATGTCGTTTCTTCACTGTTACGTTGGTTCGAGAATTTCGCAATCTAAAACTGCAAAAATTACATTTTAATCCTTAAATATTGTGCTATTTACAATCGTCTCCAACCTTCCCAGAAATATATACTTATCCATAAATAATTGAATATTGTTTGTCTGCCTAGGCACCCAGCTTCACGTAATCTTCAAGCTAACTGGATCTCAACGCCATTGACCAAATTAAGCGTCACTTTTTAGTATCAAAATCAAATTCTGTCTTCGATTGTGCTGGGGTTGGGCAACGCCCCGTGTCCTCTGCCATGATGTGAAGACTTCTCCTCCACGTGGATCTCCTGGCACTTGGAGAGCCACAGCCATGCTCGCTAGGAACAAATCTGACGGAGACTCATTTTTCTATCACTAGGCCAGTAGCCATCAACATGTGTTTGGATCTTGATTTAAGTAGGGGTAAACATTTGATTGGTTCGGTTTGAAACTGATCCAAACATAATAATCCAATCAATTTTCAGTTTTTGTAAAGTATATTCAAATTATTCAAATTAGAATTGATCCAAATTGTCCGAATTACAATTTAATTCAATATAATATTTTCAGTTTATTTGATTTCGATTGTATAATCCAATAACTGATTCAATATATGAATATGAAATTCGGTTTTGGTCTGAAGCAGATCAAACTAGAAAAGCAACCAAATCATTTTATTCGAATGTAATCAATATTTTTAATTTTTTCAGTTTTGTTTGAATACTACTTACTCCTAGATTTCAGGACCGGTCTTCATCTACCTAATGTTGGCCTTTGTTAAAGTTTGCCACATTTAGTGCTATAAAGATGACATTTTCATTGGGACCAACAAGACAGGACCTAGTGCTCTCACTGGGAGGAAGTTACAAATGAGGAAAAGAGCGCTGCCATTGATTTTGTCTTGGAGGAGGCCAATGCCACCGAGATGCCGGGGATTGAAGAAGATGAAGAAGAAGACCACGATGTTAATGAGCACAACGATGATGATTGCCTATTATGAGTTTGGATGTTGTCAAAATTGCTGAATTTAGGTGAACTGGAGTGCTAAATTCGTTTGATATTGGAAGTGAGAGTTATTAGGATTCATGTAAGTCAATCTCGCTTCTCTCCTGAGAGTAACAACCAAGAAGCGGCATTTAGAAATACTGAGGCACGTGATTTGCATGAGGGGAAAAGGGGTTTAGTGTACCATTTTACCATTTTAGCAAGTTTTTGGGGTGAGTTGCACCGAATTGATGTTTAGAAGGTTAAATGTCCCATTGTCCAAGTTTAGGGGCCAAAAATATCTTTAAGCCAAAAATAATATGGTCCATCTTTTTTTAGAGTGGATGGAGTAATTATTAACTCCACATCTAGTAGCACAAATATCTTGTCTCCTTTAATCTAATTGTTTTTCATGTGGTGTAGGAAAATAGGAATTCTTGTATTCTAGGAAATATATGTTGCCTGTTCCTTGTTCAGAATCATCCGTTTTTTTTTTCGAACTTATTTATTCTTTCAAAGTTAGGCATTGCATTTTTTAAAAAAAATAAAAACGTGCTGTTATGGGCCTCCACAGGAGTGAGTTATGGCCGAGAGAAGAGGCCCTTGTTTTGAGAGGGCCGGACGTCACCCTACACAAGGACGAAGGACCTACATTTAAGTGTTGTTCTGGCTCCTCTCAAGGCTTGTACTAAATTAAGGAACTCTAGAAATACCATTTTAGTGAAAGTAAATGGTCTCGTATTGTATGTACCTTGGGCCATTGTTCGTTTGTAAGACTGTAAATTTCAGGTTTAGAGTTGAGTTCAGGTCGGAAACCGAAATTTGCAAGAAGCGGCGGTATTCAAAAAATGTGACCCGAACCGATCCAAAATAAAGTAAGAACCTGAACCAATCCTAACAAAAAAAATATAGGGTCGGGTTTCGGGTTTACCCGACCGCCACCGTCGGCTGCCGCTGCTTCGCCTTCAATTCTTTCCATCCTCATCTCTTTCGCCATCTCCTTGTTGATTGATGGCAATTTGAAGCAGTAAAGCCAAGGCAACTTTCGAATGGTGGCGAACTTGCAAACTAGAGGCCGAACAACAGAACAAAGGAGGGAGAGAGGGAGGCAAATGACGGCGAAGGAGGAAGGTTGAGGGCTGACGGCATGGTGAAGGGAGGTGAAGGATGACAATGAGGGAGGCAAAATGATGGTGTAAAGAATGGTGCAGACGAACCGACGAACGAATGGCAAACGGCGACAATAAACAGCAGTAGATGGTTAACGAACAACAAATGGATGATGAACGGATGACGAACAAACGACGAATGGTGACAGCAATGGCAATGGCAAATGGCGCAGACGGTGAATGGCAGTGGATGGTAGTGAGGGTTAAGAGTGGCGGCTGCATCCGATATGATGAAGGATTAGGGTTTGGAATGTTAGGTTAGTTATTTATAGTATAGATTTGTGGGTTGGGCTGGGACGGGATTGGACTAGGAATTAAAATGGGTTGTGAAAGTGGGAATTGTTAGTAATTTTGGGTTGAATTGGGTCAATTGGGTGTAACTCGAACCAACCTGTTTTTCTTCTTCCCATAATTAATTTAGGTTCGAGTCAACTAGAATGACACTAATGCCCTCCCTTGACCCGACCTTAACCCTAAAAATAGGATTTGGTTTCGGGTTAGGATTAAACTCTTACACTCCTAATCATTTGTAAAGGATTGTATTGTGGGGTTTTTACCTTGTCAGGTAGGGTTGATATTGGGTCCTTCTTAAGTGGCAGTCATTTCTATTCGGCAATGACCCAAGCCCAGTTGTCCACTGGGTTTCATTTGGGCATGATCCATTTTGAAGACCCATGCTTTAGGGTTGGTACTATCCATTTTGGCATGATGCCCACTCATTCAACGACAATTTATGAGTTTCTGGCTATGGGTTGGTCTGAGAACAACGTTAGCGTTTAGCGTTAGAAGTTAAAAAAGCTATCTAAAGGTGGTTCTTAAATTTAAAGTTTTGGAGAAGCTACCACCGTTTGATAATTTGTTTCAACCTCTAACACTAATTTAGATGCAATTCCTAAACATGAAGCATGTGTCCTTTTTCTAATTTCATTACCAATGAGTGCCTTGAATATCATGGTATACTATGTGAAATATTGCTTATAGCGAGTATTGGGTATGTGGTAGATAAATTTTCGCAATTTGATGGATTACCTTATGAAATACCATACATACTGATGCTTTTTTTATATTTTTATTTCAATTTACCTTGATATATCGTGAGGCATGCTTGTGGTATACTGCAAACCACTGGACAGAGAATTTTTTTTTTACACTTTACATCAATGGACTACATATATACACATGTAAAATGATACTCCCTCCGTCTCATATTCTTTGCACCATTTGACTTTTTTATTTAGTTTAACTTGAATTTATTCATATTAGTATTTGTTTAAAAAAATTTTAAAAAATATATTTAGAAACTATGTGCCTTGATTTATCATTCTTATATAAAAGTTCTTTATTTATATACTAAAATGTTGAAAATAAAAAATTATAGATTAATTATTGATAAGTAAATGGTGCAAAGAATATGAGACGGAGGGTATAATTAATACACACATTTTGACATAAATAGTGGTATTACTTCTTTTTTAACTAAAAAATTAATTGGTAAATGATGTTAATATAATTGATATTTGAAAATTATTACAATTCTTTTCTTTATTTTCAATTTATATTAGGGAAATTAAGATAAAAGTAATTAGAATACATATAAAAATGCGTAAAACATATATTCAATGGTTTTCATTTTAAAATTATATTTTACTCTCTCCACCCCATTTTGGACGATGCATTTCTTTTGGTTACAAAGATTAAAATGTGTGTGAGTTTTATGTTGTTCTTTCAATTTTTACCCCTAAAGCTAAGATTAAAAAAAAAAATCTTTTTTAAGTTTCATGTAGTGAGATTTTAAATAAGAATTATAAAAAAAAGATTTTCTTTTTCAGATTTTGTGCACTTCTTGAGGTTTTATGTAGAGAGAGTTTAAATAAAAATAATAAGGTATATTAGATGTTAAGAACTTTCTAAAAAAAGAAACATCTCATTTTTTTTATAGCTCAAAAAAGAATATTTGTCATTCTTTTTTGAATAGAGAGAGTAGCATATACTCAATCTATACAAAGTTCTTTACAATATTCACTATTTACAACAATTAATCTTTTTTTTTTGTTTTCAACATTTTAGCACATAAATGAAAATTTGTTATATACTTATGATAAATAATGATATATAGTTTCTAAATTTTAATTTTAATTTTTTTTTCTAACAAATAATAATATGAATAAATTGAAACCAAACTTAAACAAAAAAGGTGAAATATATCAAATAGTATATGATGAAGGTAGTATTATTTTACAAAATCATAATGATATATATGCATGCGATATAGTATATCTATAATCTATCGAGTATGGTATACCAAACTCTAATGGTATTGAAAACCTTGTTACCACCGTGAATTTTACACTTCAATTACAGAAATGTTGAGCCAGATTTTGATTCTGTTCATATTGGAAGGAATGCAAGATTCTAGGTATTTGAATAGCACATCCCCAGCATGTAACGTACAACTACCACGAGAAGAATGGATATAAAGAAAGGGTCCTGATTGGTGATGGTTAGTGACAACTGACAACTGTAACTCCGTCCACGCCTCTTACTTTGTTTTTTTTTTTTTAACGGCAAAATATGTTTTATTAAAATAAAAAAGATATAATTATCATCTTAAATAAAAAAGATAGAGTAAATTTTATGAATGGTCCCTAACTTTTATTCATTATTTTCTTTTAGTCCCTAACCTATTAAATGTTCTATTTTAGTCCTAAACCTATTAAAATGTTTCATTTTAGTGTTAAATCTATTGAAAACGTTTCATTTTGGTCTCAATTTGATAAAATTTTTTAACTTAAAATATTTTTCTGATAACAACTTTTTAGCTCATAATTTAAACTATCCGATAATTGTCTTACAATAAATTTAATTTGTATAATAATATTTTTTATAGTTAGTGAAAAATTCAAATCATTTTTTTTCTCTTTGTAAATTGAACTTATTTCATTCAGAAATAAAAAATTATTAATTTAAATTGCCTATTTATTGTAAAAAAATATGAATCTTTTTAAATTTACTGGAAGATAGTTACCAAATATTTAAATTAGAATTTCAAAAGTTTATGTTAGACAATTATTCTGAATTAATAAATTTCATCTAGTTAGGGACCAAAATGAAACAATTTTAATAAGTTTATTGTGGCAGCCTTAGGCCGCATGTGGCTGCCTGTTGCCCAGGCTTGCTAGGAATTTATGGAAAATTTCCAGGTTTTGGTTCGTAATTATCGGTTTCTTTGCTTGTGATAAAAACTAATGCACGTGACCTAAGTTTATTAACTTAAATACTAGCATTAAATAATGCATGAGTAGCTTTGGCATGAAAATTTAACATAAATTAAAACATTCAAAACAGTGGTGGTACCACACTTAAAAACAATTGTAAAACTAGCTAAAGTAATAAACACATTTTCTACAAGCATTAACCTTATGTACATTATTCGGTTATGTACATGAATCGCAAACCAAAACACAAAACTAACCATTGTCTAGAGGCATCTGGTACAATTAAGTACTTAAGCATAATCTAATCAGATTATCCTATTAGGCTAACCACATGAGCTCTACCTCTCAAGTGCCGATAGCCTCGACCTCCCCCTTGTGCTCCTAGATCAACCACTGCTCAAGGTCAATCCAACATAGTTAGTATACAACAAACTAGTAAATCAACAGGAAAATACAAACTAGCAAGTATAACTTATACCTGCTCAACTAGCACAACAACCATCTCGGGTTGTTGGCCGAACCACCCAAACCTGCACACATAAACTAAGGGGTGAAAATCACAGATTCTCAATAAGGGTTCTTCGGGGGTACTTGCAAAAGAAAACACTAGAGGACAACAAACAATAAATGTCACAAATCTACCGTGAGCTCATAACGGTTTGAGGCCTAATATATGCGTATATACTCGAGTCCCTTGGGACCCTTCTTCATCCTAGTTCTCTTATAGCGAGTTCTGGCCCTAAGCTCACTCTAGCAAGCCTTGACTTACCTACTGCGCAAGCACATAATAATCTCCCCTTGAATACTATGTGCAGGAGTAATCCAAGTCTACTTGGCGAAGCCAAGTTGGGTGCACTAAGGTCCCACACTAGTGCCTCAGGTCTAGGGCCAGGCTAGGCCACTAGGTATTACTAACCTTTCACCCTTCTTATGGTGAACTTTGACTAGCACATGGCCAATCTAGTTTGGGTGTACTAGGTTCTTGCTCTAGCTCCTTGGGCCTATGACCCAAATAGGTAGCTAGTACTAAACCTCCACCCTTAGGTGTACTAGGCTTCTACTTTAGTCCCTCAGGTCTATGACTCGACTAGGTGACCAAGTGTTACTAAGCCTCCATTTTCCTTGGTGAATCTTGTACAATACTAGGCTTGGCACTTGTTACACTTTAATGAGCTGGCCATCACTAGGAATCATACTTGCTGTAAATGCTCCTTGTGTTTCCTAGCACATATTAAGGTCCAAAATGCACTAAGGTAGCTTAACTACCTTGCTCCTCAAAGACCCCTCAATGTGCCCAAGTAACTTAGCTTGAGTGCTAAGTCACCTACCTACTTAGAGCTCTTAGTGTTCCTCTTAATTCATTAGGGTAACTTGCATTTACTTGGATATTAAGCAACCTCCAAATCCATGCCAAGCTCCCATATTATCCAATCTAGGCTTCCCATGGGCCCTAGAGCTCACATTGTGCCCAAATGCACTTATGTGCCCTATTGGCCTTATAGTGCTTTCTTTGGCCCTTGGGTGTTTTCCTTAATTCTATGTAGTTCTTATAGCTCTTGAACCAATCTAGGGTCAATAAAATACTAACCCAAATCATCTTACCAACCTACAAGAAGTTGTGCCATATGTTGCCCCCACTAACCGTGCCATAATGCACATGCACCATTCTTAGTTAACTAGGCTACGGTTCTAGTTCACCATTGCTAGTTCATTATGCTCCTTGCATAAACTACTTGGTTACTCACTATTAATGCATTTAAACTGCCTTAGGGATAACTACAAGCCTCAATTAGGGCACCAAAATACCTTATGACACATGGTTCAATTGTGCACACACCATCCTTTCCTTGCTTCATTTAATCCATTTGTCTCTTTTTCTCCATTCCATTTCCATTATAAATCTTGAATCAACCTTGGGAACATGTCTAGGATGTTTAGGAACCAATTAGGAATAAACAACACCCTATTTGGTTGAGTTCCGAAGCAACTGTGGTGCTACAGTGCGAGCCTTGCGCTGCGGCGCCAGCGTTCGTTTGATGCTATCTAAAAATGAGTGTCCTAGCACCTAGGCCTCAGGACCACGACTTGGGCATGAATTCTTTTGGCACCTAGGTGCCCAAAACGGCGCCTCAGCGCCAGAAACTTGCCAGCTTCATCGATCTTCATGAAAACTATGCACAATTGACTCAAACATGGTTCCAATCACTTCTAGGCTTGCAATTACTAATCCCCAAGGCTAAATATGATGCAAATGCATTAACATAACAAGGAAAACAAAAAATCCCCTTACCTTAAACATATCCAAAGCAAAATCAAGCAAGTTGAGCACCAAAGCTTGTATGGCTCCATTATGAGTTTCCTATGGTTCCAAGACAAATTCATTATAAATGGCACCAATTTTAGCTCAACTAAGCTTGACCCAACCTCAAGAGAGCTTAAGAAACCAAGAACACAAAGAGGAAAAACGTACCTAAGCTTCCAATGACCAAAAACGTCTCTCCAAAGCTTAATCCACCAAGACTATGTAAGAGTAAGCTTGCCTTCACTTGGGCACTCCACGGGGCTTCCAAATTCACTAACAAATGAAGGAAAGAATGAGATTTGGACATGAATTTTGTGGTAGAAGAGAGAGCTACGAGTTTGAGATGGAAGGGATGATGAATAGGGGCATTCAAGCTACCCAAAATGGTTTAAAACCCAACCTTCTTCACTTTGGTCCTTCAACAACTTTAATTTTGCGAAAAGAACCCTACCTTTAAATAGTGCCATGAACTTTGGTAATTCCATCCCTCACTTTGGTTTCTTGACACTTAGGCCCAAAAGAATTACTTTGAGCTTTAAAACCAATCTTATCATCTCAGGATACAAAATGACCATTTTGCCCCTGGTGCCACTTAGGTGCCAATTGTGTTTGAAGAACCTTTCTAAACCTTTCTACTTGCTTGAAATGCATAACAAATATTTATTAAGGGATTTTTTTACCTTACAACCCAGTCTTACTTAACAGTTACCAGTCAAATACTTGGAGGGCCATAACATTTATGACAAAAAAAACCATTCAATAGGTTATGGATTAAAAGGAAACAATGACTAAAAGTTAGAGACCATTTAGGCAAGTTACTATAAAAAGATGATAAGCGAATACCTCAAACGTAGAAACCATAAGTTGAACTTAAACACCAAAATCAACCAAGTAGAACCGAAGGGTAAATTGTATGCTTTAACCCTAACCTTTTAATTCTATTTTTGTTATAACCTCAACCTCGAATTTGTTCATAGCGCCTCCCTAACATGACTAAAACGTTTCATAAACCTTTTTTGGATGGAATCCATTATCTTGGAAGAAAATTATCACATCATTATAGGATTGTAGTTGAAAATGCATGTTTGAACCCTTGTAAAAATTTCCTTTTCCAAAAAAAGCCTAACAACTTTCAAATCTAACAAAAATTTCCTTTGCCAAAAAACACCTTATAACTTTCATTGGCCAACCATCTCTTACCTCTCATCCTTCTTTGGTCAACCCTCTCCAACCCTTGCGGACCTTCTTTCCACGGTGAGGGTAATGAATCGAGCCTTTCTTTCACAAATCTTGCCTCTCTTTCACAACAAAATCAAGTGGAGGGCAACGAATTGGACAAAATTAGGTGATGAATTAGGTGCAGGAATCGAGTAGAAGGCAGCGAAATCAAGTGAAAGATTAGGCAATGGTTTAGACAAATCAAATGATGATTTGGATGTTGGGGATGAAATTAGGCCTCGATTTGAATGAAATCAGGTGATGAAATCAGGTCTTGATTTGGACATCCTCAAATCGCAAGCAAAGAAGCAACGAAATCGGGTGAACAATGGCGAGGATGAGGGGAAGGGAGTTGGTGAGAGACAACGAGGATGGGTGTGTGGCGGCAGGGATGGGTGAGCGATGGCGGGGATGGGTGAATGGCAGCAGGTTAAGGAAGCGTACGTAGGAGAGAGTTGGCTAAAGAGGGAGGTTGAGATGAGGAGGGAGTTTTTGGTTAGATTTGAAAGTTTTAAGGCTTTTTTTGGGAAAAGGAATTTTCACAAGGGTTAAAACGAGTATTTTCGACTACAATAATACGATGACATGATATTTTCCATTCGAGATAACGGATTCCATAAAAAAAAAGGTCCAAAATGGAACATTTTAACCATGTTAGGGATGCACTATGAACAAATTCAAGGTTGGGATTAGAACAGAAATAGAATTAAAAGGTTAGGGTTAACGGGTGCAATTTACCCCAAAACTGAACACCACCCAACTTACAAATACCTACCTACCTAGACATAAAGACAAAAGTAGTTCAAAAATCACAAAATCTACCTTAGACACAGAAAAGACAAAAACCACCTAGACCCTACAACCCTTGAAGATAGCCCTATTTTAGAGGGAAGAAAAACAAAGGCCTATCAAGGGTATTTTTCGGTACAAACTTCTCTAGATATGAATTAACACCTTCCATATTACAAATGATATTCTCCTTATCATGACTCCTTTTTCATGTCTCTTCCTTCTTTTCTTATTGGTCAATGTTTCCCTCAATTATACTTTTTGTTTTGTTTGTTAACTTCAAATATAATTGTACCATAGGCCTTTTGAAGCCTCAATTAAAGTGGTTGAGGCTTAGGATACCAAGATAAGAGCTAGATGTTCGAACCTTTCCTCCATAAAATCTTTTCATAAAAAATCAATTTTGATGGTTATATAGTTTTCTGGATTAAAAAAAAATAAGCATTCCCCCTTGCCTTAACTATAAATCAAATAATAGTGATGCATGCAGAACTTTTGTTTCAATGATTGAAATGTATTAAAATCAAAATTGGTAAAAAACTAGCTAGCTGCTTAGTCCATGGCACGTAATCATAAAACTAGCCTCTCTATATACCTTAAGAAAATTATGAAAATGAATTCTATAAGGAACAACCATTGCTCGGTCAATAGCAAGTAATATTAAGGAATGATGTTACACTTATAAATAAATTTATAGAAATGGATTTTAGTAATAAATATGATAAATAGTTATGAGACAATTTAAATTTAAGTGAATTTTTACAAAAATTTTTAGTTTTATACTCTTCATTTCATATTTATTGAACCATTTAGTTTGGGGTAAATTGCATGCGTTACCCCCAACCTTTAATTATTGTCCTTCTTTTAACCTTAACTTCACTTTGCTCATAGTGTGTCTCTAACCTTAATAAAACATTCTATTGTGGCCCCATTTTTTAACAAAAAATGTTATATTAGATGGAAAACACCATGTCAACCACATTGTAGGGAAAAATACTTAAAATTTTCCCTTTAACAAATAATCTTCAAAACATTAAAATTTAACAAAAAAACCCCACTCCCCTATCTAGTCTCTCATTTCTCCATCTTGTAGATGCCACTAGCAGCATCTATGGCAGGGATCAACACCTCATTGAAACTTGTCCATGGTGGCAACTTTGATGAGATCAATGCATCATTCATGGTGGCAAATTCTGCTAGATCAACGCGAATTGAAGCTCCTGGCAGATTGATGTCGGAGATGAGAGAAAGGAAGCAAATCGGGTGAACAAATAGAGGAAAAGGTGATCGAATTGATGACAAAGTACAAGGTTTCCAGAAGATAGAGATGCGGACAAAGGCAGATTTTAGAGTCAGGTTTGGGTTTCGTGGCAAATAGGAAAATAGCGACGGTGGCAAGAATCATTCAAACAGTTGCTGATGACAGGGAACTATGGACAGTGGTGAATCAGAGCATTAGACAATGGAGGGCTTCAATCAGCGATGGTGAGTGGCCAAATGGATGGGCGTCGTTGATTTCTAGGTTGAGCTTCTTCATTTAGCCTGGCAATGCAACGATTTTGGTTTTTTTTTCAAACCTACAACACGAAGAGGGCGAGAATGGAGAAGTCTGGGAATGGTGAGTCTGTAACGGCCTGGTTAAGCCAGCCTAATTGGTCCAGCCCACCAGCACCGCACATCGGACCTGCTTAGCCGGCCCTAACCGGGTCCAGCCCACAGCGTCGTTCAAGCTCCTTAACCAGGAGGCCCGCAAAACGTATTGTCCGTCTTGGGAGTCGAACTCCCGACCTCACGGATTTACACTCCCTAACCGGGAGTCGCGTCTAACCATCAGACTAGCCAAAGCGGACAATACGCTTTGCGGGCCTCCCGGTTAGGGAGCCCAAACGACGCTGTGGGCTGGACCCGGTTTGGGCCTGCTAAGCAGGTCCAATGTGCGGTGCTGGTGAGCTGGATCGGTTAGGCTGGCTTAACCAAGCCGTTACATAAAACGTGCGCTTTGTGTAACGGGTTTGGTACCCCCCAGTCCCGTACATATGACCTGCTTAGCCAGCCTAACCGGTCCGGCCCACAGCATCGCATAGGCTCCCTAACCGGGAGGCCTGCAACCCGTATTGACTGCTTTGGACGTCGTTGGGAGTCGAATTCCCGCCTTCACGGGTTTACACTCCCTAATCGGGAGTTGCGTCTAACCATCAGATTGATGGTTAGACGCGACTCCTGGTTAGGGAGTGTAAATCCATGCGGTCGAGAGTTCAACTCCCAAGATGGCCAAAGCGGACAATACGTTTTGCGGGCCTCCCAGTTAGGGAGCCCGAACGATGCTGTGGGCTGGACCCGGTTAGGGCCAGCTAAGCAGGTCTGATGTGCGGTGCTGGTGGGCTGGACCGGTTAGGCTGGCTAAGCAGGTCATATGTACGAGACTGGGGGGTACCCAGCCCGTTACACAAAATGTGCGTTTTGTGTAACGGCCTGGTTAAGCCAGCCTAACCGGTCCAGCCCACCAGCACCGCACATCGAACCTGCTTAGTCGGCCCTAACCGGGTCCAGCCCACAGTGTCGTTTGGGCTCCCTAATCGGGAGGCCCGCAAAGTGTATTGTTCGCTTTTGCCGTCTTGGGAGTCGAACTCCCGACCGCACGGATTTACACTCCCTAACCGGGAGTCGCGTGCGGACAATACGTTTTGCGGGCCTCCCGGTTAGGGAGCCCGAATGACGCTGTGAGCTGGACCCGGTTAAGGCCGGCTAAGCAGGTTCGATGTATGGTGCTGGTGGGCTAGACCGGTTAGACTGGCTTAACCAGGCCGTTACAGAGTCAGTGGTGACTAGAGAAGGGTGATAGTATGGTAGACATGAATATGGTGGTCGGATTGCTAAAAGAAACATTTTGAGGTTTTCTTTGGCAAATGGAAATGTTTTTAAGGATTAAAACTAGCATTTATCCTTATAATCCAAAGCTGACGTGACATTTTCCATCCAAGATAATGATTTTCGTCCAAAAAGGGTCTAAAATGTCATGCTTGTAACTTGTATAGGCCATGGGCTTTGAATCTTATATGAATATAATGAGCATCAAAGATGTGAATAAGTAATGCAAGTCATGAAACATTAAGAGAAAAGAAACCTACAAGACATTTTAAGGGCACATCAGTGGAACATGAGAGAAAAGTGTTCTCTTCCTAAGCTAAAGGTGACTAAAAATGTGATGCCATGAAGGGTCTTGAGAGAAAGACTCATGGTTTGAGGAAAGATTGCAAAAAGCCTAAAAGTATCGTAAGAAAACCAAGGAGGGCCATAAGGGGGCTCTCAAGCACCCCATTGTGTGCACTCATATGAACTTGAAGGCTCTAAAACCTAAAACTCTAAGGAGGATTGTGTGGGCTTAATGCCTAATGACAAGATGCAAATGAAGGCAGCCACATAAGCCCAAGAAATATAAAGAACACATGAGAAAGAGCAAGAGCATTCTAAGGTACCTTTGCGTGCAATCATGGGCATGTGAAGGCCCTAAAGTCTAATGTCTTGAAAAAGATTATATGGAGTTTATGCTTACCATTGAAATAAGAATGAGGGCTACAACATGGGCTAAAACAAAGTGAAAAATGCATGGAAACTATAGAAACGCCTAGAGTGCAGTAAAGAGCTCTAGAATGCACTTAAAGTGCACTTATGTTCACATGAAAGTTAGAGGACCTAATTGGCAAAATTAATACATGAATTGGATGCTTAAAACGCGCAAATTGAAGATTTAATGAGGAAAAAATGATATACTAAATGATTTGAGCTATTTGAAGGGAGTTGGACTAAGGACAAGTCAAAGTCCTTGGCCACCAAGGCTATTCGTCCGAATTGTTGCACCACTTGACGAAGGCTTGAGTTAAGGTAGCTTCTTAGCTAGTTTTTGCTGCCATTTTATCCTCTACAACCTAGCTAAACTTCTAACAAAGCATCCTAAAGCCACTGAAAAGAAAGAAAGCAAAGAAGAACAAAAACAAAGCAAAATTGAGACTTGGTGATGCAAAGCTAGTTCATGGTGTTGCCTATGGTACATGATGTATGATCAAGCTTCATTTTTTCTGTTTTAGCCATAAGTAAAGACCCATATGAAGCTTCTTCTCTTGTATTTTGAAGGGGAAAGAGCTGCCCTAAGGGACGACTATGGCCAAAGGAACCTAGAGGCTATATAATGGGCTATGTGTGCTTTAAGCACTATGGTAAGTTTGCTAGTTTACTTTCGGCAAACTTAGGGTTTCTGTTCAAGTTTCGTTGAGCTTGATCAATCATATGGAGCTCTATGTTAATTGAATCTAATTAAACTCATCACATGAAGAAATTAAAAGAAAATCATGCTTGCTATGTTAAGAAAACCGTGTGTATGTGGTGTGTGTGTTTGTGTGCTTCTTTGATTGTATGCATGTGCTAACCTTTGATTTGTATATATAAGCATATTGTATTATCTTGTATATACTACTTTTGGTGTCTTCTTTGTCTTTGAATGCAGGTTATTAAGCAAAATGGGAGGTTTATATGTATAGCAATGTTATAAACATTGTGAACTTACTAGGTATTGAATTTGGGTTCTTACTAAGTGCCTATGTACTCATGCCCTCTTTTACTCATTTCAGGTAAGGAAATGCAAGAGTAAAGGGCTAAGGAACTTTATAAAGAGGTCTATGTATAGAGAGGTATGCTTTAGATTAATGACTTATGAAAAGAAAGCTTGGAAAAGTTCATAAGATTAAACTAATGGTTGTGTTATGTATGATCGTTTGTAGGCCCTAATGGCTATTGTGGGACTTGCTGTATTTGGATCTATCTTGGTATGGGTTAGAGCTAGAAGAGTAATGAAGTAATTATGGCCTAAGTGTGAATTGAAAGTGGAGTTCAAAGTAACAGTGAGCTTAGAGACAGTTTGAACTATGCCAAGTATCATGCATGACATCTAGAAGACCAAAATTTTGTTGTGTGTAAGTTTGGGCTATGTAGTCCCTATTTGCCCAATTTTGGCATGTAAATATTTGTATGCAACTAATGGCAAGGGGACTTAGTGTAGAAAATAACTTGTGCCTTGTATGTATTTTGTGTCATGCTTGTGATTTACATAGGCCATGGGCTGTAATGAAATGAAATGTAAACATGATGTACATTGTATGAATATATGAGCAATGCACAATGCAAGTCACAAGTATGAACAAACCTCCCATGATAAGGCCTTAAAAGTACTCTAAGTGTGACTGAGGGGAATCCAAGGAAAGGGTATGGTTGTGAGGCAACTAAGGCTAGGTCTAAACCCAAAACCCATTTTTGAGGAGGAAACTTAACTTTGAAGGCAAATTTGGCCAAGAAGCCAAAGAAACAAAATGTTCCAAGACAGACATAAAATGTGACTTTTAAGCACACTCTTGTGTGCACCTGTGTGACATTAAGGGCTATAAACCTTAAGAACACTAAAGGGAGTTGTGTAAGCTCAATGCCTAAGGTTGAATGCTAATGAGGGCAACCACATAAACTCAAGAAATGTGATGGACTCAAGTACACATTAGAGTGCACTAGAACACTTTTAAGTGCACCTTTGTGTGTAATTAGGCACTTATGAAGGCTCTAAAGCCTAATGCCTTGAAGGGCACTACATGAGAGTGACACTCACATTGAAAATAAGAATTTGGATTACAATGTACACCAAAATAAGGGGGAAAACACAAAGAAACCATGGAAGTACCTTAAAGAACACTAAAGTGCTCTCAAATGCATTCTAAAGTGCACTTATTTCAATGTAAAGTTTGAGGGCCTAATTGGTCAAATAAATTGGCCAAGTGGGTTCTTAAAATGTGACACTTGAAGAGAAAATTAGGAAAAAATAAATTCTTGAAGGAATTGAGCTACTTGGAAGAGGATTTGACCAAAAGTTAGTCAAAATTTCCTTGGCGGTTACACCATTTGGCCACCGTTTGATCTTTGGTCTTCAAAGGCTATTTCTTTGCAGCTTCTTAGTAGTCTGGCTAAGGACATGAAAGGAACCAAAACAAAAACAAAACAAAAGAAAGGCTAAACTAGGAAAAAATGCTTGGCAGATAAGTCGTTGACCACCGTTTGTTACCTAGTCTTCTGAGGTAGCTTCTTAGTTGTTTCCAAGCAAGTTCCAGCCCATTTAATACCTATTATCTTGTACTAAGCCCTTCCAACTCCACTAAAAAGAAGGGAAAGAGAGAAGAGCACTTAGACGCCAAACCAAAGACAAAAGCCAAACTAGTTCAAGACTGAAGCTAAGTTAGCACACCAACTTTGGCATTCTTCATGAGCTGCTATCTTCTTACATTCTTCCTATTTCCTTACCATCTTCTAACTATACATACCTCTACCTAAAAACATTAAAGATACTAGAAAGAAAGTAGGCCAAGAAGGACAAAAATAAGGCCAAATCTGAGACAAGATGGTGCAAGACTAGCATATGATGGTGTCTATGTTTGGTGCTTATGTTCAAGGATGTCTGATCAAGCTTCCTTACTGCCAATTCAACCATAGGTGAGGACCTATATGGAGCTTATTCTCCTATAAGGGGAAAAGTTGCCCTAGGTGATTGCTTAAGCCAAAGGAACCTAGAGGCTATGTAATGGGTTATGTGTGCTTAAAGCACTATGGTAAGCTAGCTAGTTTGCTTTCAGAAAGCATAGGGTTTTTGCTCAAGTTTGGCTAGGCTTGACCATTAACCTAGAGCTCTATGTTAAATGAACTTAATCAAAGTGATCACATGAAGAAACTAAAGAAGAAGCATGCTGGCTATGTTAAGAAAACCATGTCAATGTGGTGTGTGTGTCTATGTGCTTCTCTGTATGGATGTGTGTGCTAACCTTTATTTTCTATATATGTATCTTGTATATACTACTTGTGGTGTTTTCTTTGTCTTTGGATTCAAGTTAATAAGCAAAATTAGAGGTTTATATGTATAGCAATGTTATAAACATTGTGAAGGCACTGGGTGTTGTATTGGGTTCTTCACTGAGTATCTATGTACTCATGCCCTATTTTGCCCATTTTAGGTAAACAAATGGAGGATTGAAGGGCTAGGGAATCTTTGGAAGAGGTCTATATACAAAGAGGTATACTTTAAAAATTTTGGCATATGAAAAAGAAAGCATCAAAAGTTCATCAAATTAAACTAATGATTGTGTTCTATTATTGTGATTGTAGGCCCTGATGGCTATTGTGAAAGTTGCTGTATTTGGCTCCATCTTGGTAGGGACTAGGACCAGGAGGGTAGTAAGGCAGTTATGGCCTAAGTGTAAGGTCAAAATGGAAGTCAAGGTCACAGTGGACCTAGAGATAGTCTGAACCAAATTATGTGCCATCAAACTTTTGGTGTTTTTGAACCATGTAGTCCATGTTAGCCAAATTCTGGCATGTATATATATTGTATATAACTGACGGCTATAGGACTTAGGAAAAGGGGTGGCTTGTATGCATGTTGGCCTTGGGTAAGCCCAAGGCACTTTTGTAAGTTAAGTATGCATGGTTGTACTTAAACAATTTGGGCTGTACATACATATGCGTGTATGTTGTAGTGGATGCATTAGGTAAGCTTCCAATGAGTCTCCAAAGGACACACATATAAGTTATCTAATTGCATAAGAACCCCATATGCACCCATAAAAATACTTAGTAATTTCAACTGGTTAAAATTGCATCAATTGGGTGAA
Organism: Aquilaria sinensis; assembly: GCA_005392925.1. NCBI lineage: Eukaryota > Viridiplantae > Streptophyta > Magnoliopsida > Malvales > Thymelaeaceae > Aquilaria > Aquilaria sinensis. The sequence continues at coordinate 122,867 of SMDT01003181.1, read as the reverse complement.
CTAAGTAAAACCTATTAAAAATTCAAAAGCTTGAGATTCCCACCTAAGTAAGATAAAATTGGGGTTAAGAATCTTGGGAGTTAGAGCATAATTCACCCTAAGAAAATCAATTGAGTGATTAAAAATCAATCGAGTAAATAAAAACAATTGGTTGGTTTTCAAACCTCTTAGGAAGGTTTAGGGTGGGGGTGAGTTGGGCCCTGACATTTTGGGCTTAGGAAATCCTTAAGGTACTAAGTATAACAAGCTAGGAAAAATGCATGCATGGTTTGTAATTAAATAATCTAGGCCGTATGTATGCCTGAATGTGTGTATGTTTTGACAAGTGTAGACCCCAATAAGCCTCCTAAGGACACATAACACATACATAAGTCACCTAGCCTCATTAAACCCCATATGTACTCACAAACCACGTAATTAAATTGAACTAGGTGAATTAAGTAAAACTCATTAGATCTTTAAAAGCTTAAGACTTTCAAATAAAAGTTAAGGTTAAAAATCTTGGGAGTCAGAACCCAATTCACCATATGAAAACCAACCGAGTAATTAAAATCAACCGGGTAGTGAAAATCAACTAAGTGACGAAAAACAACTGGTTGATTTCAAACCTCTTAAAAAGTTTAAGGTGGAGGTGAATTGGGTTCTAACATAAAATGAAATGTTTTATTGAGATTAGGGATACGCAACGAAAAAAGTAAACGTTAGGGTTAGAATGAGGACAATAATTGAAGGTTGAGGGTAGCGCATGGAATTTACCCATTTAGTTTGATATGGAAAATAAGGAAGTGAAGAAAGTTAATGTGGTATTCTCACTTTTGTTTTTAACTTTTACATGTTAATCGAGAGAATTGAAAAAATGAATATTGAAATGATAGTTTGAAGGGTGGTAAGGTACAATAACTTACTAAATATGGAAATTTTACAAAGATTTGAGGTTACTTATAATATAATATGTTACAATAGTTTTGAAACGAGGGGAGTATATTATACTCCCACCGTTTTGTCTTAGTTGGTCCTTTTACCTTTTTTTTTACTAAAATTTGATTTAAATATATTCATATTAATATATATTGGAAATTTTTTTAAAAATGATATTTATAAACTATAATCTTTAAAGTTCCATTTTCATATAAAAAGTTTATATTTTTATGATAAATTTTAAAATAAATAAAATTATAAATTAATTGTTGTGAATCGTAAAGGAGACAACTTTTGTGAGATAGAGGGAGTAGTATATTTTGTTGAGTCATTTCTAAAAAGTTGTTTGTAACTTCTATATTATTCAATAAGAAATCAAGCAGAAGACTCGAGTTCAAGTAGTGCTGCACCTTAAAATTCTATATATCCAAAAGTAGTCAAATTGTAGTCAGCGTCCTTAAAAATTTTATGTAGCAAATGCTTTACCCCTTAGCTTCCTTATAAAACATTCTTAACTCTGGTAGATGTAATAATTCTGAAGATCATAAAAAAAAAAAAAACAAATGCCGCAAATCTTAATGGGTGTCACTATTACAACAACAACTAGACTACAGGCAAATGCATGGGTTGGGTAGGAAAAGTCGGAAGTCGCAAGATAGAATTAACAAAAACTTGCGTCTTAATAATCAGGCATCAAATTATCTCTTTTTTTAATTTCTTTTTCATCTTTTTTTTTTTCATCTTAATGATGAAATTGATCTAATAGCACTACTTGGGGGCGCAATTAGTATTTCGTTACCCAGGTGAAATAATTGTTCGATGCTATAATTAAAGAAAATTTTCCCCATTAATATGTACAATAGATATAATACACATATGTCTAATTAAACATAGTAATGATTTTACATTTTTACCTCTTATTGTTGAGAAAAACTTCTTACAGTAGGACACTCTAAACTCTACAGTTCCTGGAGGAATTGGAGCAGAGGTGCCACAACCAATTGAAGATGACGCCCCCACTACCACCTCCTCCTCCTCCTCCTCCTCCTCCATTGACGGTGCATGGTCCAGTTGACGACAGTGTGGTGGTCCAGACGATAGCGATGGTGGGGCTAAGTGGCAATCACTAAGCGGTGAGGCAAGATTTGGGTGGATGTTCACCGATCGATGACGCGGCCATCCAAGGCAAGGCGCACGCAATCTGAAGCAAGGCGATGAGATTCGAGGCTAGATGGCGAGATTTGAGGCAAGGCAACGTGTTGACGATGAGGCGAGGTGGCACAATTTGAGGTGAGGCGATCCAAAGCGAGGCAAGGAGATTCGAGGCAAGATGACAAGATCTGAGGCGGGGCAGCGTGATGACGATGAGAGGAACAGCAAGGGGAGGCGAGGGGCAAGGTGAGGAGGCCAAGGAGAAGAACGAGTGTGCAAGGAGGGCAGGCTAAGGGGAGGGCGCCTGAGGGCAGCGGCTAAGGGTGGAGGACTGTGGAGAAGAGATGGGAAGGACAAGGGCTCCAGATTTGTCTTCTCAATAACAAAACAAATTTTATTTATTAGTTATTATTAAGTCACTTTTTTATTTCCCTTTAGACATTTTTAGATATTCTTTTGTTTATTAATTCATACACCTTTATTTTATCTGTACATTGGTTTCGGAAACTTTTACATTTTTGTTTAAACACTTTTATTTTAAACATTTTTTCATTATTTTAAACAGTTATTTTTTTTAATATAACAAATTATTTGTAAATTGATTCAAACACTTTTACATACTTCTTTAGACATTTTTTAATATTCAATCAGATACTTACTTTTACAGCTTTCGACATTTTTTATTATTATTTAAATAGTTTTTTTTTGAAGACAATAAATTGTTCATAAGTTAATTCAGTCATTTTTTTGTTCAGACACTTTTACATATTTCTTTAGACATTTTTCAATATTCAATCACACTTATTCTTATAACTTTAGACATTTTTAATTTCACACTCTAATAAATTGTTTTATATTACTTTGTAGACACTTGGACATCCTATATTAGACACATTTTCATTTTATTATAGACACTTTTGTGATTCAGAAGTAACGAGTGATATGACCTGGAGGCAAAGATCGTTGCGATCTGACAAGTGACAACATTGGGATTTAGAGGTGATCGATGGTGTGAGATTCGGCAGTGAGCAGCAATGTAATCTAGAGCCGAAGGGCGGCGAGTGACGATAAGATCCGGAGGCGAGCGGTTGTAAGATCTAGAGGTGGATGATAACGACAAGATTTGGAGGCAGTGGTAGTTCATGTAAGGAGAGGAGGCGATGGCAATGGCGGCGGCGATAGAGGTAGGGTTTCAAGGGTGATTGTGAGTTTTGGTTTAGAGACAAATTAGCTAATTTTTTATTGGTTTATGGGTTATGTATAGGAAAATTAGGAATAAATTAGTATGTCTAATTGGACATAAACCTATAGTATAATAGCTAATTAATATGCTATGTTTGGCATCCCTGCGGCAGGTACCGTACCATGCACGAGAAGAGTGGATATAAAAGACAAGGTCGCGGTTGGTGATGGTCAGTGGCAACTATTAACTCTCCATTAGCATCTCTTTTCTTCTTCTTTTTTTCCCCTTTCTTTTCCGGTCAATGTTCCCCTCAATTATGCTATGTTTTGTTTGTTATCTTGAAATATAATTGTACCATAGATGAATAATTATCAAATAACAGTGACCCAGAACTTTTGTTTCACTTATTGAAATGTTTTAAAATCAAAATTGGTCAAAAACTAGCTAGCTGCTTAGTCCATAGCAAGTAAACATAAAACTAGCTGCTATACAGCTCAGAAAGATATACGAAAATGAATTCTATAACTGGAGCAGTTATTGCTTAGTCAAGAGTACATAAATATCAAATAGTGGCATTACACCTATAAAGCATTTTATAGAAACGAATTTTGTAGATAGATATAATAAATAGTTATTAGACAATTTAAATTTAAGTTAATTTAACACATAATTATCCTTTTATACTTTCTTTATCCAATATCTACTGAGCCATTTAACATGACATGGAGATTATAAGGAAGTGAAGAAAGTTTAATTTTTTTTGTCTTAACTTTTTATACGTAAATCAAAAAAATTAAAAAAGTGAATATTGAAATGAAAGTTTGAAGGGTAATATAATAAAGTGATTTATGAAATATAAAAATAATATAAAGATTTAAAATCGTGTAAAATAGAATATGTTATAATAATTTTTAGAAATATGAAGTATATATATCATAGCATTTTTTTGGAGTCACTTTTTCAACTCACGGCCCAATCCTAAGGGCAGGTAGCAAAGTTTTTTTTTGGTGGATAGGTAGCAAAAGTTTGTAACTTGAAATTCGCAAGATAGAGTTAATAAAAACGTGCGTCTTAATAATCGAGCAGCAACTTATCTTTTTTTTTTTTTTTTGTTTTCTTTTTCATCTTAATGATGAAATTTATCTAATTGCACTACTTGGGGGAGCAATAAGTATTTCGTTTTTCAGGTGAAATAACTGTTAGGTGCTATATAAGGACTTTTACCGATTAATTTAGTTGAAATTAAACTGCATCCATTAAAAACATAACAAGAATAACTTTGTTTTTTGTTCCTTAGCAGGTTTAGTTTGACAAACACATGTTTGGAATTTTTCCTTAGCATTTAGGAAAATTAATTGACTAGGATCTTGACTTTAAAGTTAAATTAAGACCATTTTAAATTAAACTGCCGCACAACTTTTTTGATCACCAAGAATATTATGAGAACCATTTCTTCAAAGGTGTATAAAATAATATCTGTGATTACTCCTTAGCATATAAGATAAATAATTCATTATGAATATAATGCTAAAATAATGTTTTTCTAAATCGGTGTACGCAGATGGACATATGTCTAATTACGTCGGCTACAATTCAAAGCGGGCAAAAAAAATTTGGCACGTTGGCTCTGCATTATCCAGAATTGGCTGCAAACTGAGGGAGTTAAGGCTGCATTCTGACCCTGCTGCCTCATGTTGTAGTAAGTTGGTCTCCACCAACCGTAAGTTTCATTGCCCTAAATGCTGACGCTGGCCTATTTACATGTTATAGTTTGATAGGAACTGGGGTGGTGGCTGGGGAGTTAGAAGTCAGGACTCCTAATCGGTTTTTTACATGAAGTTCGTTCACGTGAATGGAGGGATATCATCATCCACCCGAATTCCAAAGTTACTGTAGCTGCAGTCTTTAACTACATGAATCCTTCTCCTTATGCGTATAGTGTTGTTTTGGATGACATAATTGCATGATTTATGTTGTTCATCTCGTATCGATTTGTTTATATTTCTAGATCTGCGAACTCTGCTGCTCAAAGACTTGTATATCTTTGTCAAATGGTTTATCTAACCAGGTGGAATGAGGTTTCCCTTTCCTGCTAGCTTCACATGACTAAAACTCTTATGATTGATTCTTAATTAATGAAGATTCTACGACTACTTGCATAAAAAAAATTAAACAAGAAAAATGTGGTACTACTTCCAAGCTTACAAATACTAAATTACCTCAAGGAACATGTGTATAGAAAATTTTGGGACACGTTTGATTTAAATATTTTAGTAATATGGATTGTTTGAAAACTTAAAATCTTCGTGACATGTGCTTGCTTCATTTCAAAAATGAGTCATGAACATTCTCACTTTCCAAAAATTCAACACGTTCATTGATTTTGTGAAAATTATTTTTATAATTATAGGGTTATATTCAGAAAGACTAAGAATCTCAAACTAGTTGTGTTTTGAACAATGTAGCCTATAGGATTTCAAATATTTATACATCCACAAAGCTTTTAGAAAAGAAAAAAAAAATTATAATGGAGTTCTTATTTTTTTTTAAAAAAAAATTATAAATTTGGTCTCCAATTTTTTAACAAAAAAAATTAGAAAACAGTCCTAAAGTTTTGTATAAAATGGCATTTTAGTCAATATGCTAAAAGCTTAAATAAAGTGAAAAAAACTCTAATTTACTGGATTTCCGTATACTTTATTCTCCCCAAGTATATTTCTCACTTCTAGATTTTCTGTTAATATTATTGATATTGTACAACATAAACATATTAGACATGTTTAACCAATGTTACTCTTCACCAATCAGTACAATTATAAAACTGAACGCTTAAACATTTTTTTGAGTAAAATGCATAATTAGATAAATCATAAAACTGACAAATATTTTCAGAAAATATCAAGCATAATAAACTCTTACTTTTCAAGAGTTTTGAGAATCTTGAACACACTCTTATATTAAATACTTAAAACATTAATTTGTGATGTGATTGATCAATTTTTTTGCTGTTCATGGTCATCTATAAAACCTTTGAAAATTAGCACTCCTGTAGTTGGTCTTCTTGGACTTATGGTCTTTAGCAGCATTGTGTTGAACTAGAGATCTGCTTTGCTCCTTAACTTTAGCTGAATTTTCAACGTGGGCCAGTTGGAAAACATCCATTTTTAAGCAGTGGAATTCCTTTTTTTTTTTTTTTTTTTTTTTTTTTTTTTTTTTTTTTTTTTTTTTTTTGCGTCCAAACAAAACATTATAACGATAATTTTTGTTTAGACTATAGAAAAATAAATTAATTTTTGTGATCAACAGACTTTTCCTATTATGTGTCTGATAAATGGAATTTAAAATTAATTCACTTGTTCTTAATTTCGAAAACATTCTTCATTGGTCAAGCAACTATATTTTTATCAGCAAGCTAACTAGAAGGAAAAAATGGCAAGAAACCCACTTGTATTTACGTGGGAGACCGAGTATGGCCGTCAACTAGTATTATTTTGGTCACATAAACAGTCAACATTTCTCTTATCTCAAATAAGCCACTCATAGGGCTGGGAGACGATCTAACGGAAAAATAAGAACGTAGAAAGTTCAACTGTACTCCTAGGATTGAATATCTATTCTATTTAACGGAAAATTCAAAGCTAAAAAGGTGCAATAATGGCTTTATTGCTTGAGTTACAAAAAAAAGTAGTTTTTTTTTTAATTCTGAATCATTACATCTGCAAAGATTAGAAGGTACTATAACAAAGTTAAGGGAGTGAAGTGTCTGCTATATGTCTTGGAGGATTTGAGGACTTTGGTTATAACTTGATCACTTCTGAATACGTGGCAACACATTATAGATACTATTTTTAGGGTTAATTTATTTAAGTTGGCTGTGGAAAAGAATAAAAAGAAAGAAAAGGAGAGACATGGAAGGAAATAAAAGAAAATTAAGAGAAAACGTAGAAAAGAAGAATGGAAAAAAAGGGAGAAAATAGAGAAAATGAGTTGGATACATAATAGGATAGTGCTTTGTCAATATATATACACATTTGTGAATTAGGGTTTAGTTTTCTACTGTCACACATTTGTGATTTTTTTCAAAAAAGGATGAGAAGCAATGATTGAAGATTAAGATTAAGCTTAGGATTTTCTTCTTCAGGAGAAATAATATTAATGAGTTTTATTTTAAAATGCTATGATATATCTGTCAAAGATATTCATATAATTAAAAATAATAATAAAATTAATTTGGGTGAGATTTTGATAGGTTTTAGATATAAAAGAGATAATTGATTATTAGAATTGTTTAGAACGAATGAAAAACAAGTTTGTTGAAGTTTTGGCTTTGTACCTGGGAGAATCGCATGTCGCAGAGGAATGCGAAGAATAGAGAGAAAGATCGAAGATTTTATGTTATGGTCAAAATTTAGTTTAATGACAGTGTAGGTCCATATTTCTTGGGGGTGGGTTTCCTATGTCCTAATGTTTAGAATGTTACATGTTGGTCACTGTAAGTGTGTGTAAGTTGAAAGGCAGATTCGGGTTATTGACAGCATTGATCCCTGGGCATTGAACACGGGTTGGGAGAGTCCTTTTGTTCCAGAATATTCGTTCAGGCCATTGACAAAGAATAATTTTGGGGTTATTTCTTAAATTGGTTGGATTTTGACATAGACTTGTGCACAATTATTTTAGGTGACTAAATAATTATTTTAGGAGTTGGAAAGTTGCATTTTGAGGTAAGTGGCCATCAACATTCTAAACTTAAATTATTATTTTGCTATCCACTTTATTGATTTTATAGTATTGAATTATATTGAATTCTAGTTTTATGAAATTTTGGTTTCAAAGTATGAATAATTTAATTTTAAGACTTACTTGATTTCACCTTTATTATTTAAAATTTTATTCAATAGTTTTGTCATTTAAATATATTGAAAATAATTAAATATGCATTATCTATGTTTCAAAATATGTAAGTTATGTTTTAATGATTATAGGATTAAGCATGTTTTACTTATGCTATTACGAAAATATTATTTTCTAACTTTTATGGACCTTTGGATTCTGAAAGTTCATGGATATGAATATGTATGTTTTCAATTTGTTTTAATAGGTGCTGAAATGTTTTCAATTTGTTTTAATAGGTACTGGTTTTGTACCTGACTACTGGAAAAGTATAATTCATGGCCCTTCTTATAAGATATTACGTAAGTATGATCCACAGTGCACTGTTCAGAATTAGTCATTCTAGGAGCTCCACCGATGACAATTTTTAATTAGTCTATGATGTACTATAGAGGTTAAGTGTAGTTATAATGACATGATGTAATACAATGGTTAAGTGTAGTTATTATGACATAATGTATTACGGCGATTAAAGTATAATCACAGTAATTATCCTACTTGATGTCCGGAGACATCTTCGCTGGAGGACATGGTGGTTTCTGGAGGGACTTCCTGAGGAGGAGAACGCCCGGAGTGGAGGTTTCCCAGGGAGTGGTACCTGAAAAGCCCAAAAGGACAGGTTAGGAGGTCCCCGGGATGTTTTTCCGGGGAGGAGCCTCCGACGCCCAAGTTAGTTTTCTGAGAGGTGAAGGAAAGAGAGCACTCAAGGGTTTAGTGGCCTTGCCTGTTCGTGTCCTCTCAACTGACTGACCAACCGTTTGCAAGGGGCTGCTCTTTGGTATTTATATAAGTGTCTGGCCCGTGCAGATCGTGACACGTGTTCGGTCAGATCTGCTGTGTACCTTTGGACAAAGGGGACAAGTAGCTGTTGTAGGCTCCCTCGAGTCTTGGTCCGAGACAGGTTGTGACAAGACCTGGGCGGCGTCGGCGTGTCAGAGCGTCGCTTGAGGTGACATGGTGCGTCTGTGGGCGATGTGTCAGAGGCTCCTTAAATGCTCCTGCCGTACTCCCGATGTCCTTTGGGCGAGGTCGTTCTCTGGGACGAACACCCTTCTTCGGGAGTTATGTTCGCAGTTCGGGGCGCTGCCTAGCTCGTAGGTTCCGCCTTCGGAAAATCCTCTCTTGCTTGCGGTAGCTGGTTCTTCTATCCCGAAGGCGATCCCTTTAATCCCCCGAGGGGGCTGTCTGCACCTTTGGAGCTCTCTGGGGTACTAGGCTAAATCCCGAGTTTGAGGCACTGGAATTTGCTTAGTCCGAGGTCAGTACTAGTGCCTCCCTCGTATGGTGCCAGGCTTCCCGAGCATGCTTTTGATAGGAGGTACGTTCTAGGAGAGGCGATAGTCCTTCGGCTATCACATGCCCCCCCTAGAAGCCGAAGTAGGGACTTTGGCTTTTGTCAGCTTTCGGAGGGTACCCTTCGGGGCTTTATGCATGGTACCTGTGCCGAAGATACACCTTCTGTCCGTAGACGTGGCATAGACTGTCTCTTGGTGTCTCCGAGGTAACCTATTTTCTGTAATCTTTGTAGGTCACTGAGACGTCTCGTTTCGTGACCAGGCGTGTTAGTCTGGGGCGACGCGCTATTCGTCAGAAAGCGTGTTCCTTATTTGGCGTGGTTGCTGACACGTGGCATGCCTTCATTGGAGAGGGTTACATCGGTTACAGCGGGCACGTCTTTTTATGCAGAATGGACAATTATGGCGACGATTCGTCTTCGCACAGCACTTATGACGTCGATTCGCCTACCCTTCCTCGGTCTATATATACCCTTAATCCTTCATAACCCCCCTTTTGCTTTTGCTTTTGCTCTCTTCTGTCTCTCAACTGCCGCAGTGTTTTTCCTGCTCTCTTACGGCGGTGCTTCTTGACAGAGTGGTTTTCCGGCAATCATTTCACGACGGCGTCCTCAAATCCGGATTTTGGCAAAACGTTTGGTGGGTTTTAGCTTCCAGTTTCTTCTGTTTTTCCAAATTTTTTCTTCGAAATAGCTTTTTGCCTTTTCCCGAACTCGGTTTTTTGCCAGTCATGCCTATTCCCGAAAGCTGGGAACCCCTTCTTTCTCACCCCTGCTGCACCACTTCTGCAAAACTTAAAAAATGGAAAAAGAAGTTCTTCCTTCCTTCCTACGTCACTACGAGGTTGCCTCGTTTGGACCAATATAGCTTTTCAAACCGTAGTGACGAGGTTACTGTTTTCCGTGCCCAACTGAAGGCCGGACTTCGGTATCCTCCGCCGAAGATGGTTTGCGATTTCTGCGATTTCCATCGCATTGCCGTAAACCAACTTCCGCCGAACTCGTACTGCTATTTCAATGCTTTTCTTTGTATGTGTGGTGTCTTCGGTATAGAGCCACACTTTGTCATTTTTCTGCAGTACTACAAGCTCTTCGTGATCCCAAAGGGTGGCTTCTATTTCATGCTACCTCGGGGGTCAGGGAGCAAAAAATACAAGTTCACCTTTGCCAACAAGGACAGCTGGCGAGGGTGGCAACAGAAATTCTTTTTTATGAAGAAGGAGGAGGCCTGGTCGCACGTCCCGACGAAGTGGGCTCAGGGAAAGCTCGTGATGGATGTCGTTGACCCGAAGATGCTGTTAACTCCCGAGTTAACACCCATTTTTGCGGACTTTGACAAGCGCATCCGAGCGGTCTCTGACTGGGATTCCGAGGTCCCACCGCGCCCCCTTTACCCCTTTCCAATTAACTGGAAGTTGATGACCGAAGAAGTCCTTCGGGAGTTGAAGGTGGTAAAGGAGCACGAAACGGACCTCGAGATGCCGGCTCCTGCCATTGCTGGGAAGGACTCCTGGCTGGTAAAACTTCTTCAGGAGGACATTACTTATGCCGATTTTTTCGAAAGTAAGTCATCTCCTAGTCCCCTTGTTTTAATTTCATCTTGGACTTACGCTGATGTTTTCTCTCTTTTTCAGAGATGGGCGACGATACTGCTGCCTATTACCGATCGCTTTTCATCGGGCAAGCCGAGAAAGGTGAACAAACAAAGAAGGCTGCCTCCCGAAGACGGAAGGCGGCTGGCGGGGGGCCTCCGGCGGCCAAGCGATCGAAGAAGACCGTGCCCCCTCCTATGCCGGAGATTTCCGAGGAGGTGGGCGAGGAGCCCGAGGTAACCGTTGCTGCGCCTTCGACCGAGGTCGGTGCAGATGTCGCTCCTTCAAGCCCTAATTCGGCGGCTCTTCTGGACGCTTTGGTGGAAGCCCCTTCTGCCGAAGATCGCCGCAAGAGGAAAGGGAAGGAGATTTCTTCTGAGGGGGCCCTGGATTCTGGCGACGACGTTGCCGAAGTGCCACCAGGTTTGATGCCTTAGACACTCAGTTTCTGAATTTTTTGGCAGCTACTTGTGTTTGACAATTTTTCTGCTTTTGTCGTGCAGAGGAGATTCTTCCTCCGGATTGGGTTGCCGAGCACGCCCGGAAGCGGGCCCTTCGGGATGCCCATATCCCGAAGGGGAAGATTCCGAAGGAGCCATTTTGGTCTTTTACGGAGGACATGGACATGTACTCCGAAGACTGCCCGCTAATGGCCAAGGAGATTACAAAGGGGGTTCTTACTGAAGCTTCTTTCAGGGCCCTTGCGGGGGCTCATCCGGATGATGACTCCCTCGCCGCAAAGCTTTCTGAGCACGCCGCCCAGGTGCGTTTCTCACCTTGCCCTTTTCTCTTTTTCTTGTCTCTGATTTCTTCTAAGTATTTGCCTTTCCTATTTTTTTTTTTTTTTTGCCTTGTCTCATTCTTGCCTTTGTTTTTCTGCAGCTGCTAGGATATGCCGGATTCCTCAGAGTTCGGGTGGTGAGGTAGGGGATGTACCGGGCCGCCGCTTCAAAGACTATAGAACAATACTAGACCCAGTGCTCGGACCTGCTCACTCGGAACACTCAGCTGGCCCAGACTTCGGCGTCAGAGATTGCTGCCCTTCGGGAGGAGTTTGCGAAGGAAAAAGAAGAACTTATAAAGGACTCCTCCCAGAAGATTTCCGACCTCGGCGGAAAAGTGGCGGAGCTGACTTCGGTTAATGAGGCACTTCAAAAGGAGAAGTCGGATTCTGCGGCTCTTCTGGCGAAGGCGGAGGCCGAGAAAGCCGCACTTCAAGCCGAGGTCGATTCTTCGAAGAAGGGGAAGGATGAGTCGAAGAAAAAGAAGGTGAAGGCGTTAAGGAAAAAGGTTGAAGACCTGGAGAAGGAGCTTAATGATCTTGGGGTCGAGAAGAGGAAATCCGACGAGATGACCAAAGTTGGTTTTCAAGACGGGTTTTGTCTCGTTCGTCATCAAGTTCTTCTGAGGTTTCCAGATCTCGACCTTTCTTTCCTGGAGGCCCTAAATATTCCTGAGGGACCTCGGTGGTCTTGGTCCAAGCTCGAGCACTTGAACCTGCCTCAGATTCTTCCGGCGCCGGTGGTGGCGGAAAAGGATGCAGGGGCTAGTGGCTCCCGGGACGCCGAGAATCCCTAATTTATCTCAGGCCCCTTCTGCCTTCTTTTTCTCCTTCCTTGTACTCTTTCTTTCTTGGTAGTCCTTCTTCTTTGTAAACCGATCTTGTTTGTTAATGAAGACTTTTTTCTTTCCTGTAAGAAATTTTGGTTAAGTCTTTTTTGTTCATTCCTTTTTGCCCCGAACACGTTTGCTCAAGAGACTTCAGAAGATTAAATTGGTTCTCTGTGAGCCTTTGTATTTAGAAACTCTCGCAAGGTTTTACATTTCCTATTGCCCCGAACATGCTTGCTCGAGGGACTTCAGGAAATCGCACCCATGCTTATTCTGGCGACCGTCTTCGCGGAATTTTAGTATATCTTTTGCTCAAGAATCTTTCTTTCAGAAGCCCGTGTAGCCAGAAAATTTTTTCTAACTTTGTACAATGTAAACCCTTTCATCAAGATTCTAAGCATAGAACTTTTTCAAGGCATCTGAATGCCAAGTGTTTTTTAATTCCACGCCTTCGGCGTCACCGAGCTTGTACACCCCTCTTCGTACTTCGGCAAGAACCAGATAAGGTCCCTCCCAATTCGCGCGAAGTACGCCGTGTGATGCCCTCCGGGGTGCGAATTTCACCTTTCAGAGAACGAGATCACCCTTTTTTATTCCTTTTGGCCTAGCTCACAAGTTTATAGCGGCGGCCACTCTTTGCTGGAAAGCTTTCCTTCTTAGTTCCGCTATTTCTCTATGTTCGCCAACGAGGTCAAGCTTGGTTCTTAAGCCGAGGTCATTTCCACTTTCATCAAATACCTGCACTCGTACTGATGGCCGTACTACCTCTATTGGGATTATGGGCTCCGTACCGAAGACGAGCGAGAAAGGAGTTTCCCCTGTAGCCCTTCGGGGTGTTGTTCGGTAGCTCCATAGTACGCTCTGGAGTTCGCCTGGCCATTTCCCTTTTGCCTCCCCTAGCCTCTTTTTCAGACCATCTTTTATGGTCCTGTTAGATACCTCTACTTGGCCATTGCTTTGAGGATGGGCTACTGGGGCGAAGTGCATCTTGATTCCGAGGTCGTTGACAAAGTCCTGGAATCCTTTGTCAAAAAACTGGGATCCATTGTCGGCTACCAGTATCCTCGGTATGCCAAATCTGCATAAGATGTTCTTCCATACGAACTTCTGCACTTCTTTAGCTGAGATCGTTGCTAATGGTTCTGCCTCAACCCATTTAGAGAAGTAGTCCACTGCGACCACGCAGAACTTCACACCTCCGGGGGCTGTTGGAAGTGGCCCGATGAGGTCTATGCCCCAAACCGCGAAGGGCCAGGGATAGTCAGCCGAAGTCACAATTTCCGAGGGTGCCCTCTGGATTTTTGCGTGTTTTTGGCAGCTCTCACATTTTCGGACAAAATGTCGTGCATCCTTTCTTAGGGTAGGCCAAAAATATCCTTGGCGGAGTACCACTGCGGCGAGGGCGTCAATTCCAACATGTGAACCACAAGCGCCTTCGTGGACTTCTTCGAGGATCATTTCAGTATCCTCTTCGCCAACACACCTCTGTAAAGGATTTGCATATCCCTGCCGATATAGTTCCTCGCCTATTAGGAAGAATCGCCCAGAACGTCTTCGCACTTTTGCGGCTTCAACGGGGTCATCGGGGAGCGCATTATCCACAAGATACCCTTTTATTGGATCTTTCCAGCCCTTTTCCGAAGTTACTATGCTCAGTACTTCAATGCTCGGGTGATTTAGCACCTCGGTGTATGTTTTTGCCTTTGCCAGGCAATCCGCTTCGGTGTTTTCCCGACGAGGTACATTTTCGATACGTATGGTGTCGAACTCTCGAATGAGCTTCGTCACTAGTTCGTGGTATTTTTCCAGAATTGGGTCTTTCGCGCCGTAGTCCCCTGCCGTTTGCCGAACTACAAGCTGGAAGTCACTGTGAGCCTTCAAGTTTCTTACTCCAATTTTTCTAGCCAGGCGCAACCCTGCTATCAGAGCTTCATACTCAGCCACATTATTAGTGGTACTGAAGTTGAACTTGATGGCCTTTGTCACCTCTAGACCTTCGGGTCCTCTGATGATCACTCCGGCTCCTTGGTGCTCGGTGCCCGAGGCACCATCAACGTACAAGGCCCATTCTGGCTCATTTTCATCGGGATTTGGGTGGCTGTCCTCGGTAATGGGGACCTCGGCAATGAAATCTGCCAAGGCTTGAGCCTTTATGGCTTTCCGAGGTTCATAAGTGATGTCATGTTTGTCAAGCTCTATACACCATTTGGAGAGCCTTCCCGAATGGTCAACCTTCTTCATGACGTCCCGCAGGGGTAAACTACTTCGGACGATGATGGGGTGAGACTGAAAATATGGTCGTAGCCTTCCTCCTGCCAGGACCAAGGCATATATAGCTTTCTGTAACAAAGGATATCTGATTTCGGCGCCATGCCCAAGCTCTATACACCATTTGGAGAGCCTTCCCGAATGGTCAACCTTCTTCATGACGTCCCGCAGGAGTAAACTACTTCGGACGATGATGGGGTGATCCTGAAAATATGGTCGTAGACTTCTTCCTGCCAGGACCAAGGCATATATAGCTTTCTGTAACAAAGGATATCTGATTTCGGCGCCATGCAGGGACTTGCTCACATAGTAGACTGGCCACTGCTTCGCCCCTTCCTCTTTCACAAGGACTGAGCTTACTGCTTTTTCTGTGACGGCGAGGTACAACACAAGAGGTTCTCTTTCGCGGGGCTATTGCAAAGTGGGCAGGTGAGCCAAGTAGATTTTGAGTTCTTCCCAAGCTTTTTGGCAGTCCTCATTCCAAGGACGATCATTACTCTCGAGGTCGTCCTCCCTTTTTGCTACCTTAGTGAGGACTTTGAAGAATGCTCGACACCGGTCTCCATATCTGGAAATAAATCTGCTAAGGGAGGTTATTCTTCCAGCAAGTCTCTGCACATCTTTTATTGTGGCAGGAGTTCGGAATTCCAACAGAGCCTTAATTTTTTCTGGGTTAGCATCAATGCCTCTTTCTGATACCATGTACCCAAGGAACTTTCCCGAAGTTACCCCGAAGGTGCACTTCTCGGGGTTAAGGCGAATTCCGAAGGTCCTGAGCTGGTGAAAAGTTTCCCTTAGGTCTGTGACATGGTCTACAGGCAGCTTGCTTTTAACTATCATGTCATCTACGTAGACTTCCATGTTCCTCCCTATTTGGTCATTAAAGACCTTGCTCATCAACCTCTGGTAGGTGGCTCCTGCGTTTTTGAGCCCGAAAGGCATCCTGGTGTAACAGTATGTCCCCCCCTCGGTGATGAAGGCTGTTTTTTCTTCGTCTTAGGGGTCCATCTTTATTTGATGGTAGCCGCTGAAGGCGTCTAGGAAACTTAGGAGCCCGTATTCGGCAGTTGAATCTACCAGTTGATCTATTGGCGGGAGAGGATATGAATCTTTTGGGCAAGCATTGTTCAGGTTTCTGAAGTCGATGCACATCCGAAGTTTGTTGCTTCCTTCTTTTGTGGCGATCACCACATTGCTTAGCCATTCGGGGTACTTGACCTCCCTGATTACATCTGCCTCCAATAAACGTTGGACTTCGGTTTTGACGAAGTCATTTTTATGGGCTGAGATGCCTCGTTTCTTTTGCCGGACAGGCTTTGCTTCCGGACTTACTTTGAGGCTATGTTGTATTACGCGCGGATTTACCCCCGGCCTGTCTTTCGGCGAGTAGGCGAACAGGTCTTTATTCATTACCAGAAAGGATACAAGTTTTTTCTTATCTCCTTCGGACAAGTTTTTTCCTATTTGGGTACTTCGTCCTGGGATAAGTTCCACTTCTTCCATTTCCACCTTGCCAGAAACTTCTTTCTCGCCATTTTTTGACTTTGAAGCCCCTTCTTCTACAGCTTGTGTGAAATTGTTTGCTGGGGCTTTTCGGGCTTTGACGAACACCTTTCTTACTTCGCCCTGATCTATGAAGATTTCTGCGTCTCCTTCCTTGGTGGCGAAAGTGACAGTCAAATGTCTCACGTCAGGGCGAATGTGCAGATTTCCCTGCGTCTGCCTTCCAAGGATGGCGTTGTATGATGAGGGGACATCCATGACGATGAACCTCGCCATCGTCGAGGCAAACAACTCAGCTGCTCCTTTGACCGAAGTCCCTCTCATCATTAATGGAAGGTCGATCCACCCGAGGACGGGTAACTCGGAAGGTCCTACCCCGAAGGTCGGTGAAGTGACAGGCCTGAGATCACTGATGGATATGCCCAAGCTCGGCAGCAGTTGTGAAAATAGGACGTCAGCGTTTGATCCGTCATCAAGCAATACCCTTTTTACATCCCAGACATCCCAGTTTCCAATTCTTGCCATGATCAGCATCCCAGTTTCCAAT
This sequence comes from Aquilaria sinensis, assembly GCA_005392925.1. Lineage (NCBI taxonomy): Eukaryota > Viridiplantae > Streptophyta > Magnoliopsida > Malvales > Thymelaeaceae > Aquilaria > Aquilaria sinensis. Next base: position 105,909 of record SMDT01003181.1, on the reverse strand, counting down.
TCTTGCCATGATCAGGAGTGGGTCGTCGTGAGGGAAGACGACTGTGGAACCATCTTTTCGGGATAGCTTCTTCGCCGGACTTTGATAGTCCATGACAGCTATTTCCCTGGCCTTCCTTTTTCTTTCCGAGGATGGGAGCCCCGTCGTGATTGTTTGTATGACTCCCGCAGGGGGTGGAGGGCGCCTCTTCGGACTTCGGTTTCTCCGCCTGTCGGAGTCGTAGTCCTCATCTTCTACCTTTCCTTCCTCCTCTTTCCTCCCCTTCGGGGAAGGCAACCGTAGGTACCGCCGAAGTTGGCCTTGTTTTATCAGCGATTCAATATACTTCTTCAGCTGGAAGCAATCCTCAGTGTCGTGGCCATGATCGCGATGAAATTGGCAGAACTTCTTCATGTTTTTTCTATTTTCAGCGGTCATGGCCCTTGGCCTCTGAACTTGTGTTCCCTGCCTCTCCAGAGTCATGAGGATGTTGGTCCTCGTGGTGTTCAGCGCTGTGAAGTTCGGGGGTTTCCTTCCTCGCATTCTCCGGGGTCGGGGTGGCTGGTCGGTCGGATAGCGTGCCTGCTGGCTGGACCCCTCGCCACGGGTGTGCTCGGGCCTGGGTCCGCCCATTCTTAGTTCTTCGGCCGTCATGTGCTGTTCGGCCCGTCGGTAGAATTCGCCCAGTGTGTCTGGAGGGTCCTTGGAGAATTCGTAGAAGAGTTGGGAATCCCTCCGAAGGCCCCTTGTCATGGCGAGGATGCGTATTTCGGGCCGAAAGTCTGGAACACTTAAAGCCTCTCTGTTGAACCTCTCGACATAGTCGCGTATAGTTTCTCCGCTTCTTTGCGCTATGTCGAACATTTGAACGGGCATCTTCGCCGTCGGGCGACTCCCGATGAACTGTTGGGTGAAGGCTGTTGATAACTCCTGGAATTTTCCGATGATTCCTGGAGCCAAGGAGTTGTACCACGCGGTTGCTGGCCCAGAGAGGGTGACCTCGAAGCACTTGCACAAGGTGGCGTCGTCCGCACCGTGCATCATCATGCTGCGTCTGTACTTCGTCAGGTGGGCCTGTGGGTCGGTCCGACCATCGTACGTCTCTAGCCGAGGTACCCTGAAGTCACCTAGCATAGCTGCCTCGACCACAGCTCGGGTGAAAGGAGACTGATCCCCACAAAAAGACTCAGACAGTCTGGCCCAAACTGGCTTACGAGCCACCTGCCTCTCGACTCGGTCCAGCCTTGCCAATATTTTCTCCATGAGGGTGGCGGTGCTAGGTTCTTCCTCAGGTGGAGGAGATTGACGGCGCCTCTTCGGAGAATGGCTTCGTCGTCGGGGAGAGGGTGACCTCGTCTCGGGCAAAGGGCTCATTCGGCGTCAAATTTTGGGTTGGTTGGGCCCCGTTTGCCCTGGAAGGCGTGCCCCGAGGGGCATATTTTCTGTTGAAGACTCCTCACGTGGGTCTTCACTCCCCGAACTGCGGCGGACTGCTTTGGGGCTCTTTTCCCGAGGGCGTACCGGTGAAGGAGACCTTTGGGTTTGAGCTTGTTGTGGCCATCTTCTGTCTATCTGTTGTGTCATCTCAGCCACAACAGAGCGTTGGAAGTCACGGAGGAAGCTCATGGTTATGACCAGAGGACGTTCTTCCTCGGGCGTGGAAGTCCCTGGAAGAGTTTGCTCAGCAGCCGGTTGGACTTCAGGCGCGGACGGGGACTTCGGGAGTCCTTTGTCCTTAGAACGCCGAGTCTCAACGACGGCAACCTGAGGGTGGGTTCCCACAGACGGCGCCAAATGATGTCCGGAGACATCTTCGCTGGAGGACATGGTGGTTTCTGGAGGGACTTCCTGAGGAGGAGAACGCCCGGAGTGGAGGTTTCCCAGGGAGTGGTACCTGAAGAGCCCAAAAGGAAAGGTTAGGAGGTCCCCGGGATGTTTTTCCGGGGAGGAGCCTCCGACGCCCAAGTTAGTTTTCTGAGAGGTGAAGGAAAGAGAGCACTCAAGGGTTTAGTGGCCTTGCCTGTTCGTATCCTCTCAACTGACTGACCAACCCCAACCGTTTGCAAGGGGCTGCTCTTTGGTATTTATAGAAGTGTCTGGCCCGTTCAGATCGTGACACGTGTTCGGTCAGATCTGCTGTGTACCTTTGGACAAAGGGGACAAGTAGCTGTTTGTAGGCTCCCTCGAGCCTTGGTCCGAGACAGGTTGTGACAAGGCCTGGGCGGCGTCGGCGTGTCAGAGCGTCGCTTGAGGTGACATGGTGCGTCTGTGGACGATGTGTCAGAGGCTCCTTAAATGCTCCTGCCGTACTCCCGATGTCCTTTGGGCGAGGTCGTTCTCTGGGACGAACACCCATCTTCGGGAGTTATGTTCGCAGTTCGGGGCGCTGCCTAGCTCGCAAGTTCCGCCTTCAGAAAATCCTCTCTTGCTTGCGGTAGCTGGTTCTTCTATCCCGAAGGCGATCCGTTTAATCCCCCGAGGGGGTTGTCTGCACCTTTGGAGCTCTCTGGGGTACTAGGCTAAATCCCGAGTTCGAGGCACTGGAATTCGCCTAGTCCAAGGTCAGTACTAGTGCCTCCCTCGGATGGTGCCAGGCTTCCCGAGCATGCTTTTGATAGGAGGTACGTTCTAGGAGAGGCGATAGTCCTTCGGCTATCACTACTCACTATGTTAAGAAATATTATGTTTTGTTATCTGTTTTGAACTACTTTGTTTTGACTAATGATTTCATGTATGAATTTCAGATTTATTTTGTCATGTTTTATAATAAAGTTAAGCATATTCATTTCTTATACTTAAATAACCTTTTTATTTTTATGAGTATGAATTTTCTACAAAATAAATATTTTAACTTATTTGTATTTTTATTATATTTTCTTATTTATATTGAATTTATGATCTTTCCAACAAAATTGTTCTTTGCTCGATCATTATGTTATATATATTTTATGAACTGTTTTTATATTTTATGGAATGACGGACATTCTGCTACTTAATAGGCAATCGTTCTTATCTTTTTTCTTTTTTTTTCACTTACGCAGATAACAAGAAACACAAGCTGAGCTAGGAGGAGAGTAACTACAAGAGCTCAAGTTTTGAGATAGCATTAAAATGAGATTTAATATACACTTTTAGGATAAAGATATTTTGTATGAGATTTTAAGTTGTAGTTGCTCTATCACTTGATGCCAAATGTCAAGTAATAAATTTGAATTATAAGTGATGGTTATTTGGATTTATTTGAAATTTGTAACCATGTATGTTCAAGAAAATTTTTGTTTTCTCAAGTGTTGCGAGGTGTTATCGTCTCAAAACTTTTAGGGTGGGTTTTGGGGTATCACACATTATTCTAGCACTAACGACATCTACTCTTTCCTATTTGATTCTTGCTTCTAATTACAAAAAAAAAAAAAGAAGAAGAAGAAGAAGAAGCTCTAATGTTTTGTAGGTGATATTAGAGATATCTTTATTAGCTAACTTGAGAAAAGAAAAATAAGAGGTTTGTTATTCAGAACTTCTATGAAAAAACCAATATTAACAATATATTTTTTATTTTTTTTTAGAAAATGGAAGCGATTCCTCTTATTAACTATAAGTCTTATAACATTTATAAAACAAATATGCATTGAGGCACAAAAGGCAAGTGACTCAATTGTAAGTTTCACATTTATACATCTACATATACCATATCAAGAAAAATGCTCCCATGAATAATCCAGGTAATCTCGATAATATTCACACTTGCAAATCAGTAGAGATAAATTAAAAGAACAGAATAGAAAATAAACTAACACACGATTAGAATGACATGCCAACACATGATTCCATTGACACACATACTTGCAAAATAATGTCACACTAACAATTGATCCACTAAGATAAAGTGGACTAGCCTAAAACACCTAATTGTGTACACCTCATACGTCATCACAACACAGAAACAACGATAAACGATGGTATATTTGCAAAGGAAATAATCTTGCAACATTAAAACAATAAAGATATCACCAATGGGACAAAAATAAAATAGAGAAGAAGGACCAAAGATCTTGATGAAGGTTAAAGACATTTGAAACAACCAAGTGGGCCTTGTTGAAACAAGAAAGAAAAAGAAAGATGGGGGTAAGGCTAAAACCAATTGAGATGTCAATGTGGATCGAAAACAATCAGCTCAATATGGCTAGGCGACATCATGGTGGAGCATCAAGGCTGTCGAAAGGAATCATGGAAGAGGTTTTGAAGTGAGGCAACAAGATCAAAGCCGAAGCTACCAAGTGAGCGGAGCTTCTCAAATCCTTGCTCATGGACAAAATTTCTTTGCCACCGAAGACATGAACAAAAACAAAGGGAGAGTTGCAGAGGTTTGGGAATTTCGATTGAATGTCAAAATTGTAAATAATGAGAAACTAAGGGTGTAGAATTTACAACAAATGTAGGTTATCCTTAGCAAAATTTTTATATTTTGTAAGTTTTTTATTTCAGTTAGTTTATCATATTAAGTGCAGTTACATCTAATATATGCTATAAAAGCAGGACACACTTCAGGATAATAATATTTTTTCACTTAATAAAGTGAGCTACAACTTGACACGTGGTAGGTTTATTATTTTAAGTAAGACTTTAAGTATTTTTTATACCAATTTTCAAATAATAGCCATAATATAAAACGGGGGATATATCAATTCAAATTTTAAATTTGAAACCTGAAAAGGAAACTAATCACAAACATAATTACAAAATATTTTAAGCATTGATTATTTAAAATTAATAGCTTGCTTTATAAATTCTTTTCCTTTTGAAATGAGATTCTTCATTTAATTTGGTTAATTGCTTCCCATTTTGACTTGAAATGGAGCAAGCAGCACATATATATCCAAAAAAAGAAAAAAGCAAGAGTCCCACCACAACTTTCTTTCCATTTTTTTTTTGTTTCTCACCTCAAAGCTTCTGTCTCACCTATTTTCCTCCAGCCATGGCCAATAAGCGTAAATAGTGATTGTCTCAGAGCCACTTTAATCCTAAGTGACTACCCCTTTCATTATGGATTGGTTCCCTTCAATTAAACCATTATAGGACAAGAGAACCAGGTTTTGGTGACCGTTTACGGTGACCGAAGAAGCAGTGTCTAAGATTTCGGTCATTAAATTGTTCGGCAAAAAGTGCTTTTGACATTCCAAGAAGTGTGCTGACTGACTAGTGACGGTAAAGATTCGGTCAGCAAATTTGGTCACTAATTGGTCAATAATCGGTCAATGTAGTGACCGATATAATAACCGACTCTAATCGGTCACTAAAAAGCTTCACCAATCTGCTAGACTACCATCATTCCCTCCACGTAAATATATAGACGCCTTTGATTCTCTTTTATTTTTTGTATATCTTTTTCACTCTTCTTGTTATTTTCTGTTTTTTTCCGCCGATCTCCTTTGTCTAAGAGGAAAAGAAGCATTATCCGGAGATCGACTCTTTGTAGCTAGAGATACAATATTGCAATTTAGGTAAGTGTTTTGTATGATATTAACCAAATCTTTTAAAATTTTATGTTTAAATATGCATTAATGTATATATGTATAAATAGGTGTTAATGTATATATGAAAGAAGGAAGGAAAAAAAAAACAAATGAAAAACAAAACAGGTGAAACACAAGTTGGCACTGGACGAAACACAAGTTGGGGTTATTTTATTTTTGGGTTCAACTGGGGCGGCAATTTCAAATGACCAGGCGGAGAAATAAACGAAGGGAAATAAATGTGCCAGAGATCTCAGTTGGCCTTCTCCCCCTTTTCCACTCAAAGTCAGACTTTTGCCCATAATGTCAACCTGCTTATCTTTACTACACCACCAAAATTATTACTTCACTCTCACTCCCAAATTTGAGTGTCATCCTCCACGGCCTGCCTCAAATTAGCTTTCCTTTTTAGCCAAATGCTTCAATCGGCCCCCACAACTCTGCTCTGCTCTGATTAAATTTTGCCCCCCAGTCTCTCTTTCTTCCTTCTCTGCAAGCATCATCTGGTATTTTTTTCCTTTCAATTTTCATGTTGTTTTTTATTTTTTGTTTCTATATGTCACTTCCTTTTATTGGTTTATTGATTTCTTTCTACTTTCTCTTTCTTGACCCCTCTGCTTGCTACTGTGTTTGGCTCAGATGGAGTATAACAAAAAGGTGGGCCTTCAGCAGTAAAAAATACAGGAAGTGGAAAGAACAATGAAGCGCTTTCAAGATCGTGTTGGACATGACCTTCAGGTTGCAAGGACCTCTGCTTTTGGTAGACTAAGGTTAGTTGGTGGCCTCCCTGTAGGAGTTGACTCGGCCATGTTGGTGATGATGATGCAAATGAGGATGAGGAGGATGAGGATGAGGCATCTAATGGAGAAGATGATAGTTAGTGCAGTTAGTACTTAGGGATTATTTGTTATGTAGGATGTTTTATTAAAAAAAATATTTTCGGATATATATATATTAAATTAATGATATTTATATTAATTAACTTGAAATCAAAATATTTTTGTTAAATGTATTTTAATTATAATAGATGGCTAGTTAAATTATTAATTTTAATACCAAAAGTTTATAATTGATAAAAATGAATTAACAAAAAAAAAAGCAATTTCACTGACCGATTAAATCAGTCACTAAATTAGTCACTTTGCTGACCAATTACATTGGTCACTAAATCAATCACCAGATGTGACCACTTGCTGACCTTTTTTTCGGTCACCACTTGGTCACCAGCTCTTAGTGACCAAAGTTTTACCGATCATTTGCTGACCATATATTTCGGTCACCAAAAAGTATTTTGGTCACTGATTATTGACCAATATGCTGGTCATTTTTTGTTATCTTTCTTGTAGTGGATCAAAAGTTGAAAACCAAGGATGCCCAAGCAAATTCCTTTCCCATCTCCATCATTCTCCGTTCTTTAAATCCCTAATGACAAACATTCAAATGCCCTTCGAGGCCAAGGATCTCAGCCACTACCAGTTTTGACAACGAGATACATCTTCATCATTCTTTATTCTTCAAGGATGAGATGGCTACGACTGATTACTTACTGCTCCTCCTTGATTGATTGATTTCGGACTAGTACCCTCTGTTACAGCTTTTCATAACATCCATTAAGCAGAATAGGTAAGAATTTGATGCATTAGCTCTTTTTGTTTTATTTGCAGCTTATTTTGTCTATTATTTGTTTAGTTTAACTGTTTTTCAAGGGCCTTAGTTCAATTTAACTGTTGTTCCTCAATCGCTTTGTTACAAACATCTCTCATTGCCATCTATTTTGCATCAGAATCATTGAACTGGTGAATGATTTGGGAAAAGGTTGGAGCTTTCCCTATTTTCTTGCCTTTCTTACATGCTTAGTTTTTGTTTGGATTAGAAATTTATGGGGTTTAATTAATTTTATTATTTGCAGATTTGGTCAATAGAAATTTTTAGGAATATTTTGCCATGGTAAAAATGAAGGCTTCAATTTATTTCTCTTTTTGTTTTTTTAGGATTTTTTTCCCCTTAAATTTATTTAGGTGGAATTGAGGGCTACAATGTAATCACTAATGCAGGATTGGGATTTCAATTTGATGCATCTACCATGGACTAATCACAATGATGTTGTTAACTAGGAGTTCATGGACAAATTTAGGTTATTTATTACATTTCCCTCCATAGTTTGATGTTGCCTCTATAGTCAATCTATTTGCTTCTGGTAGTCTTGTATTCTCTCCCTTTAAGGATTGCTCAATAAACCAAGGTAATTGTTTTTATTCTAACAAAAGGGGAAGTGTAGTAGCCACAAAATCTTTTTTGCATTTTTCTCTATGGAAAACTCAGCAATTATGTGATCTGTTCAGTTTTGTGAGGAATTCCATGTACTATTATTAAATTCACACTTACAATGAAGAAACATTTTGTTACTTGTAGGGAAAATAAAAAGGAAAATAATAATTGTTTTGTGTTGAATTTAGTAAAGCACATGTAACAAATTTCGTTGAATCTAGTAAAGTTCTTTTAAGCTTTAACATCATTGATAACAACCATTCATTAACACTTTAAAATTTCCCTTATGTTTTGACTATAATGAGAAGGTATACAATCCCATATAATGTTCTTAGTGATATTTGATTCTTTATCTGTAAAAAAGTGATGTGTGACTCATTTTGAATATTTCACTGTGGACTGTTGAGAAGAGGCAACGGGCAATGTGTTGAGGTGTTAGTTTGCAAATACAATAGGGTATTTGAACTCAATTTCTTTAGAAGAAAACCATATTAAGTTTATCATTGTGACTTCCACAAAGTTGTGAAGAGGAATTTCTCTTTCTAACCCATGTTGATCAATGGAATAGCCAAAGCTCACTTTTTTCTACTTTATCTCATTCCATGGTGGAATATGGGCTGACTCATTTTTTCTTTTGGGTGTGTGCTTTGGTGTTACTCTAGAGCAGACTTGCCAATGTTTGGGCTATTTTGGGTAAAGTGGTACGTGAAGCTCTTGATTTGACTATATTTTACTGTAGTGACAAAACTTACCCTTGTTAGGAAATGAGTCAACCAAGTATGGTAAACAAGCACCTAAAGGCATACCATTCACTCGGCCCATTTGTTTTTTCCATTTGAATGTTTATTATTTGAAAGAAAAGATAATTTTTTTGCTATATGTAAGAAATATGAAAGTTTATGTTGTGATTCATTTAAGATTTATTTGTGCATTTTTATGGTTGTCATTATCTTTGTATTGATGATGGAAGTTGGAAGTATTGCATTTATAATTGGTTTATATAATTAGCCTGTACTTGAGAATTGAAAACTCTAAGATTGCCTATAAAGGTGCCCAAAATTGATTATAGTATAGATTTAAACAGGTTATTGAATCTTTCTAAAACTAACCTAGTGATTTAACCTTTGTAAGATGAACAATTTAGGCCTTTTTTATATAAACTGCCAAGCATTTTTTATTTTGTTTTAGGATGCATCTTTTAGAGATTTTGGTGCCTAGATACAACAACTTTTGGAGAGAGATGGGCTTCACTAGAGAGGCAGATTGTCTTTAAGGTTAGTTATCAATTGCTAATTTTCTTGTCTATTAAAACTTATAGTTTGAGTAGATACTAATTGCCAATGAAAGTTCACTTCTAAGAGTTCCTAACTCTACAAACTGTCCTAGCTACTCACTCTAGTGCGATTGTGTGTGAGCTTAGTAGAGCTAACTTATCTTATTTTTTAGGATATGTCTGGTAATGGGAAACTCTATTCATTGTATAACCCTTTATAAGTTTATTTTATTTTGGTGAAAATGTTTGTGCTAGAAAAATTATTGGTCAAGCCACATTTTCTTTTCCAAGTTCCTACATGATCATAAAAAAGGCTCTATGTCTAGAGCGAATACTATGACATGTGAATGGACATTATTCTGGAAATCTATTATCAACTAGGAATTTACGGCATCAACTACAAGTACGTGTGAATGACCTTGTGTACTTGAATATTGGTTAAGATGTAAGGCAACATAATGAAAAAAAAAGCTTATTGTAATTCATATTATGATAGCAACAGAAATGTTAGATACAAAAGAAAACTCAGCAATTATGTGACTTGTTCAATTCTGTGAAGAATTCCATGTATTGTTATTAGACTTTAATCTATTCATCTAGGGGAAAATCTGATTGCACACTTTTCAATCCATGTGGTATAAATTTCTGTCTGCCTAGTGAGACCCTACTTAGCTAAAAAAGAAAGTTAAGGGAATTTTTTACACTAAGAAAAACTTCAGTGACGTGGCTATTTGGTGAAGTTAGGGTCTTATTGTAAGCAAGAAACCTAGTGATTAAATTATGTAATTATGTTTAAGTGAGGGAATTGCTTTCACATGTAATCTAAAAATTCAATAATAAGAAAGATTTTTGAAAGAAACCACTCATATGCTCTAATTTGTAGAGCCTTACATACATTTTCAGACCTGAAAATTATGTCTTGTAAGGGCAATACAGGTTCCTACAGTGAGAGCTTTTTGGAACAAAGCTCATTTTAGTTCTGCAGGTTGTTCTGTTAAGTTGATTCTTATAAGTTATTAATTGCTAATTTCCTTTGTCTACTGAAACTTGTAGTTTAAGTAAAGACTAGTTGCTAGTGAGAGTTCACTTTTGAGAGTTCCCAACTCTACAAATTGTCCTAGCTGCTCACCTTAGTATGGTTCTGTGTATGCTTAGTAGAGCTAACCTATGTAATTAGTGTTCCAGTTACTTCGTTAGAAAAAAAATATTGTTCTCAGCTTTGGCTATATATATGGTGTAAAGCTCTCTCATTATTCCCTCACAGTCTCTTTTATTCTTCCTGTTGGTTAGGCTAGGTTTTTTTTTTCCTTTAACATTTATTTGAGCTTTCTAATGTTTTTTCTTTTGTCTATTTATTTGTTTATCTATATTGGTTTTTTTCTACTAATTTCTATGTTCGATTTGGTAGATCAATTTGTTTGATGGTTTTTTTATAGTTTTCATGTTTCTATTTTCTTTTGCTATATTTTTTAAATCTTATTTTGGTTCTATGTTTTATTTTAACAATAGGCTTATGATCATAAAATCAAGGATATATGGTTGAGTTTTCATTCACAACCATCCAACTTGATGGTTGTGCTGGAATTGCTATCAAGAGTTTATCATGGTGTGATCAAGCATACAAAAGAGAATTAATGAAGTTGCTAATTGTGGTGTAAGGCATGGTATATATATATATATATATATATATATATATATATATATATAACTTCTGGTCTTTAATCGATGTGATATTTCATCTTAGTTATTGATTTGGAAGTGTATTTTTATATCTACTAATTAATGTGAGTGACCTTGGTTTCCTAATACTTGGCTCAACAAACCCTAGTTAAAAGATCAGGGACTAACTCTGTCATTAATTCCTTATTTAGTATGAGACTTTATGGAATCACTAAAATGTACTCTTCTATAATTTTATTTCTGATGAAGGCACTCCAAATTAATGTGGGACTTAAGATGTAATTAATCGTGTCCTTTTATAGAGTACACTATGACTTATAAGCTTCGCCAACATCAAGCTTTAAAATCCAAATTTTTAGATCAAATGTGTTTTAACTAATTGTTTGTTTCTAACTTTTTGCTTTACTAAATCAAAAAAAAATAAATAAATAAAATAGAATCAAATCAAACTCAATTATGTCTTGAAAATTTCAATCACAATCTAGTATTAATACATTGATCAGTATAAACTTAATCAACAGTCCATTGAAAACACTTTGGCCTACAATTTGTTTGTTTATTTATTTTGAAGAACTACTTCTGCTGGTTTTAGTTTACGCTCTAGAACATTGTTTAGAATCTTAATCTTCCCATCAAATCAAATACTTTAAAGATTTTGGGATGAAGAGAGGAGCACTTTTTATATTTATGTTTTTAACAATTATTTTCAATATTTTATGATACTTTTTGAATTACTAGTATTATTTTGATGATAATAAAATTTATTAATAATATTTGTATAACATTTAAATATATATTATTTTATGAAATTCAATATAACTTGAAATCCCAATGCTAGTTTACAAAAAACTAAAATGTACTTCCTAATATTTTAAGTAAATTAGGTTTAGTCCCAATATTTTTAAGAACTTTGATTATAATCCCTATAATTTACAAAAAATTACAAATGAGCTAGACATTTTCATAAAATGTTTTAAGTCAGTCACTAAAGTTGAAACGTAACAATTAGTCACTAAAATTTTCATGGGGGCAAAAATTGAAAGAATTAAAAAATTACATACCTTAACTTTCGTGTCTAAGCCAATGTTACAACTTGCAACCAATTTTTGGACAGTAGGACCATTCGTTAAATCTATTATGCTTGTACATATCTTATTTATTTTAAGAAGTTATAGGTGATAATTATTATGGAAGCAGTTATCATATGAGATAGAATACAGAAATAATTTTCGTTACAAAATTTCCTTGATGGAAGAAATAATCATGATAATATTCCAATTGGATATTGTGTAACTTATACATATGTAAGTGTCTAGCATAAAAAGAAAGGTGATATAAGAGCTATCGTGCAAAAGTTCACAAAAATTATATTTATTTTGGAAGTTTAAACTCCTCTACTAATTGGTGAAATTACTTGATAAATCACAAGTAAAGATAAGGTATACAGTTTTTCTACTGATGTATGATTTCTCACATGTATTATATACATGCTAGTAGAAAATGTTAAACTTATATTATTAAAACTTACTAGTCAGTGGCGCAGATTTCTTCACCACTAAAAAAACGTTTCTTTCCGAAGCCCTAAATGCAGCTTCCCTCGGCCGCCCCCTGCCGCTCTCTCCCTCTCCCATCCTCATCTGCAGTTTCTGGTTAGATTCGGATTTTAGTCCATATATGGCTAATTCTCTTTCTTTTTTTTTTTTTTCCCTATTACTTGGCTGTATTATCTATTAGATTTTATTGTAGATAAAATCTCCTTCAAGTATTGGTGTTCAAGAGCAATTCAAGGTTCTTACTAGGTAAATCTTTAACTACAGGTAGATAACGATGAATTTAAGTTCTCTCTTGAAGTTCACTTAAATCTCAGGTCTATAGGAGTGTTCCAACACTTACCAAGAAATATAGAGATGATTGTATAGAATAAAATCAATCTTTATATTTTTAGATTTTATAGGTAGTCTTTTTGTTTTTATTAATATTCGTTTTCAGGCCTTTAATGTCTTGTTGGTTCCAGCAATATTTGGTTATTAATAGCTTGGTGTGGACTTTATTCCAATTATTTATAAACTCTTTATTCCAGATTTATTCTTATTTATATGAAAGGTTTATCAGGCTTAAATGAAACCCAACCGAGCATGAAGTGAAATTGAAGTTTTCTAATATAAAACCTGATCCAACCCGAATAACAACAGAACTTATGTAATCCCAAATTGTAAAAATTAATGTGGATTGAACCAGTTTTACTTTCAGTTTTCCACGTTTCCTGTAAAAGGAAAAAAATAAATAAATAAAAAGAAACAATATCAATAACCAAAACACCAAGTCATAAACAGGAAAACAACACACACTATAATATTAAAATGAAATCCCTATAACAAAGTTTGAAGTCAAATAAAATCCATGATAACATTACATTAATGTACGTAAAGACAACTCTTAATTAGGCCGAATCCGACTAAAATTCATGTAATAGCAATGCATAAAATATTCTAATCTCGTGTTTTGCCAACTGTATGTAGTATTTGAATAGGAATAGGGAGTGGGAAGTCGGCTGGGATGATTAGTGCTTAGTCTGTTTTTTTTTTTATCCTATAAGAAAGTTAGAGGTGAAATGTCTTTTATAAAAAATTTTAAAAAACTTCAGTTCCAATTTGGCCACTTCTGTATGTCTAGTATTTTTTAGTGTATATCATTCAAACTCAAAGCTTTTACCTAAGATGTCACACTGTGTTGTCAGCTGAGTTAAAAACACACAACAGCGCTTATTCTATTTTAGTTAGCTAATTAATAAATTGGGAATTATAATTAAAGTGAATGGTGGCTTGACTGAGTTTTTCAGTCATAAGCCAACTAGACCGTGGCTAGGAAAATTATCCGATTTTTTTTTTTTTCAAAACTGGACGAAGATGCTTTTTTTTTTTTTTCTTTCTCCTCACCCTCCATTTGTTTTTTTTTTACCTTCCCCCCATTTTTTGTTTTGTTTTGTTTTGTTTTTCTTTTTGGAAGCCGTTTGGCATTACCGCAAAAATTTTCAAGTGGTGGGAAGTGGGAACTGCTTCGAAACGTTTTGCCCGAAGCTTTCCAACTTCTGTAGACTTGAAATACCTAGGATTAAGTAATATTACATGGAATGTTCCTTTCATCTCCCCTTCCTTAATCTCAAACAGACAGAGCCATATTTTGACTACCTCCACAGCACAAAATGATTAAATGAATGTCTAAAAAACCAACAACATTTACAAAAAAAAAAAAAAAGAAAAATGTTTTTCTTCAATCGCAGGTAAGAGGAGAGTTTACATTTTCTTCCAATGACTTGATTAGACGCATTACATATTTCTAATTTACATCTTAGTCTAATTTTTAGTTTATTCCAATCATTGTTTAATGCAACATACATATGCAAGTAGGACGTGTTATGTGACGTATAATGAACCCACTAAAATTGGATCAATTGCATCGTTTAGTTGTCAACCTTTTCTATTTTTCCTAAATAGGTCCCTGACCTAGGCTTTGCCCTAAAAAGTCCCCAACTTCTGAAATTTTTTCATAATCGCATACTTCCATCACTTTCATAGTTACATTTAATGTAACCTCGGTGGAAAATGTCAACTTTAGTTCCTAAATTTTCTTTCCCTTAGTTAAGATGCCTCCAAGCAAATGGATTTAACACTTTAACAATCATCTCCTTTTGGTCCTTCCTCACCATCGTTGGCCACCACCGTTCAATCACTAAAAAATTGACCCTATGAATATAGCAAACTGCCGCCACCATCAGATTCGTATTGTCATCCTCATCTTAATGGTGCCCCGCGATTATTTTCACCATTCGTCGATGGTTTGATTTTTCTAAATCTATTTTCTCTCTCTAGAACCAAGGCTCAAATTATAATTTGACTTTTGTTGAAGCTTTTTCAACCGCCCCTGGGCTTGGAACTATTCTCCATTTACCGACAAGGCAATTGGATGATGTCTAGTTGGAGTTTTCTTTCTCTTTCAAGAACTTTTGGTGGTCTTGTCGGTAGAGGGAGCATATTTTTGAGCTTAGAGTAATCAAATGAAGCTTTATCAAGCCTTGGGTTTAGAGAGAGAAAGTAGAGTGAGAAAAAAGAAAACCATTAAAAATGGTGAAAATGAAAAACTTAGAGAAATTGATGGGTGCAACAACCTATCCCTTTTGGGGTACTTCGGGAAGCCTATAGAATCATGTTTCATGCTAGTTGCAATTGGCTAGTTATTATTTGTCCATTCATTCAACCTTTCATGCAATTAGTTATTAACCCTAATTATGCACATATGCATGAGCGTGCTTCGACTTCAAGTAACACTATAATAAATAAAACATCAAAACATTTCTAGCATTTATAAAACATAGTTTTTGCCAAAACATTATCAAAGCATCAAACATAGTTACTTTATCTACAAGTAATAGTTGTACACATGCACCATAATACAACAAAAACTATGCATATGTCCAAAAACAACCCTTGAGTCTACATTTTGATTCAATACACTAGTTGCTAACTAGCATATGTTAGTATACCTAGAGGCCACTACTGAGATCCTTACACCAAACTTTCACTAGAATACTAGGCTCAAACACTGTAAGCTTCACTTTATCCTCCCTTGTGCCACCACCTTCTATCAAGCCAAACATGATTATAAATGGCCTAATCACTGAGCCATCAAGAAACTAGAATCACAATGATTTCAATAAGCAAGCACCTATATAAAAATACTAGCACAACAATCCTCAACGGTTGCCGGATGCATAACAATACTAAAAAGAGTAAGAATAGACAATTCTTAGTAAGAGATTCATCAACCTACGATGGAAACACTAACAAAAATGCACATATAGACATATATATGTAATCAATCTACTGCACATGCTTGTACTTGAGCCTAAACATATGGCCATAGTTCAAGTCCCTTTAGTATGATTAGTGTATTAGCCTTAACTACCCATTCTTGTTCTACAGCTAACATGGTGAACACTCATTGCTTGAGTTTGAAGGAACCCTCTAAGTGTACTATGTTCCCATTTAGTGCCTCAAGCTCCTGAGCTTGTTTAGGTCACTATTGTATTAAACCTCCACTAATTATAGTTAGGGCACACTAGGTTTTCACCCATTCCTCATGTTAAAAGTTGTCTAGATCACAAGTGCACTAACTTCTCCCAACCTCCATAGGGTGCACTAAGTTTTCACTCGTCCCCCACGTCACATCTTGCTTAGGTGACAACTATACTAAACCATCACTCAAGGCATTCCCTGTCCACATTTACTTGGTTACCCTACTAAATTAATATGTAAACTATCCATTGAAACACTAGCAAGACAAACTGGGGGCACCAAAGGCCCCCAACCTCCTAGGAAACCTTTTTTCACACTGCCTAACACTCTAGCCTAGGATGTGCTTGCATTATCACTCGATGCAATCGCATCTAGCTTGATGGATAAAAACAAGACATGTATCAATTATTGAATCAATAATTGGGCCTTAATTGTATACAATCTTTAGGCCACGGTCCAGCCTAATTGAGAGATGTATGAGGCCAAATTTGAATTACAAACAAAATCAGTTCCATCATTCGCACGCCTGGTAATCTTTTATGAAAAAATCATATCTAGAGCTATGGATGTTAGAATTGAGTGATTCTAGAGTCATATGAATGTGAACAAATATATCTTCTATCTACTTCATATGCAGAGAACCAATTAGATAATTTTCAATGCCAAAATTTGGTTATAATTGAGACTACTTGTTCTACCACGCGTTGAAGAGCGGTTTTGGTAGAAAAATCATAACTTGAGTTATAGATATTGGTTTTGAATGATCAAACTAACATTTTGAAGCTAAAGAAAATATATACAATTCTCATGTGTTGAATAAGAGTTAAAGAAATATGTATGGTGGTCGAAAAATTAGAAAAAGTTTGAGCTACTTTTGTTGATATGTATTTCACCTATCCTATCCCTAAGGCTCTATAAATAGACAGTGGAGGGAGAACGAAATTAAGCAGATTTTTAGGCAAAGTTAAAGTTCTTGTACCAAAGCTAGTTTTTCTTCTTTGATGTTATTCTTATTTTTCAATCTAGAAGCTCTATTCAAGGTGCTTTCTTCTTGTTTTTCCTTTGATCTTTCAATTTATGTTTATTTCATTTTTATATATGTTGTTTACTCTTATCATGGTTAACTAATTTTTATTTTACTGAGATAAAAGGGTGAAGCTTTTGGTATAAAGGTTATGACTAATTAAAATAGATTTTAATAGTATTATTATTTACTTTATAAATTGATTTAGATACTCCATTGTTAAGTGAGAGTTTTGATTCAGCATAGAAAATCATTAGCACAAAGGCTACTTGTTTCTTTCTATAGGACGTGGCTTTGCCGATTGTGATATGTTGGAATCTTAAGTTATTGTGAACAAAGATTAACATGGTGAATATTTGAACTCATTGACAAGTGTTGGCATTACAGGATTAATGAAAAATCATACTAACTCATATTTAATATTTTTAGAACTTAATTACTAAATTTCCCTATTTGGACCTTCTTTATTTGTGGATCCTAATTAAGTGGCAAGAGGGGCTTAAATCAATCATAACAGATATATTAAAAGTGGAACCCCTAACCTTAGCCATTTCTTTGAATTTGAGTTTCAATCCACACATGTTCAAACCTTGTACCAAAATTTTATTTGTTAAAAATCTATAATTTGTGTTTCTTAATTTACTTTCTTAAGAATCGACACTCGTACTCTTGAGATTTTACTACTTGTAATAATCTACACTTAGGTTACTACTGTTATATTGTAGTAAGTTTTTAATGCCGTTGTCGGGGAAGTAAAATTATAGTACAAGTTAATTTTTTTTCATGTTGTTTCTCTTTGTTTTGCTTTATTATTATTATTATTAAATTGAAGGTTAAACCCCCTACCCTTCTTATTAATCATATTGATTTTTCTTTTTATTATTTTATATATGTATGAAACTAATTGATCATACACAACAAGTGGTAGACTAGTAAGAGAATCTTTAGATTCATCAAATGTGACTAAACTCATTAATGCTCAAGAGGTTAAACATTCTCTGCATAATGACCAAGACCGACCTAAGACCCATAGAGAACACAGAACCCCATAAAAAATAGTGCACCATCATATCTAGTCTTTCCTCTTGATGCATCTTACTTCAACCTCAAGCCAGGTATTTTTCAACTTTTACCAACTTTTCATGGCTTTGACTTTGAAAATCCATTTTTACATTTGAGAGAAATCAAGGAAGTTTGTCACACATATAATAACTTAAACTGTACCATAAACACCATTAGGCTTAAAATTTTTTCTTTTTCTTTAAAGATAAAACTAAAATGTGGCTATAGAATCTTAGGTCAAGATTTATTCATGTGTGTCATGAATTGCAATAACAAATTCTTTTAAAAGAAAAACCACCAATTTAAAAAAAAAAACAGGAGAAATGTTTTACCAATGTTAGGATAGATATAAAGATTTATTTAACACATGCTCACACTATGGTTTTGAGACATGGAGAATAGTCTAATATTTTTATGAACGTCTAACACCTAAGGAAAGTCAAATGGTTGAATTGATGTACAATGGAACATTTGAGGATACAAATCTTGAAGAGGCAATGAAGCACTTAGATCTACTAGTAGAGAATGCATAGAATTGGGACATTGTCCGTATGTACGAGCCCTAGGTAAAACTCAACTCCTTCTATCTGGTAGAGGCATCTTAACTCCTTCTATCTGGTAGAGGCATCTATCCTCTCAAAAAAGAGAATGATCTTCAAGCAAAATTTATATTTTTAACTAGAAAGGTTGAAACACTAGAAATAACGAAAACTTGCTAATTGAGATCTATTAAAGAAGTTGTTTGTCATATTTGTGAAACCCATACCCATTCTACAGCAATTGCTCAACCTTGCTTTCTTTTAGAGAATGTCTCCATAAACAAGTTAATGCTTTGAACAACTCCAAGAGGCCAACCTAAAATCCATACTTATAGACTTATAATCCTGGTTGGAGAAATCATCTAAACTTCAGTTGGATAAGTGATAATCATGCACAACTGTCACAACCACCTTTCTATACTCATCAGAATTTTTAAAAATCTTAAGGGTATGCACCTTATGTTTCTATTTTTAAAAAAATCTTGAAGACACATTGTATTCATTAATTGATAAGCAAAAGTCCATCAGTATTCAAACAAGTCAAACTACGGCTAATTTAAAAATACTCTTACAAAATTTGCATCTGCACTTAGCATTCAAGAAAAAAGGCAATTTCTTTCTCAATCACAACTAAATCCCAAATGTCAAACTATGGATCAAGTGAAATCAATCACGACATTTCGTAGTAGTAATGTTATTGAAAAATACATTCTTGATCCTAATAAAGGAGATGATGAGTCAAATTCTGTGAATGAAAATTAGGTTGAACCTACACAAAACAAATAGCAAATTTAATCTCCACCCGAACCTTTATTTCCTCAGACATTAACTATCCCTAAAAAGGTGAATCATAATCCTGAAATTCTTACTACTTTCAAGCAGGTAAAGATCAACATCCTCTTATTGGATGCGATTAAACAAGTACCTTCTTATGCCAAATTTTTTAAAGATTTGTGCATTGTTAAATAAAATTAAATGTGAAAAAGAAAGTCTTCTTAGCCGAGGAGGTAAGTTCTGTTATTAAAAATAATATTGCTTTGAAATACAAAGATCATGGTTGCCTTACAATTTTATATTTCATTGAAAAACATAAAATTGAACAAGCATTACTTGATATTGGGGCTAGTGTAAACTTACTTCTATATTTAGTTTTCCAAAAGCTAAATTTGGGTGAATTAAAACCAATTGAGGCAACCTTTTTGCTTACTGACAGATCAGCAAGGGTACTCAGAGGAGTGGTTGAAGATGTGTTAGTCCAAGTTTATAAATTCATACATCCTATGATTTTATCATTTTGGATACACCATATGTGGAACTCAAAAATTCAATATCTACTTTTAAGGATGATCATTTTTACCAACCTTTAATACTTTGATTAATTGTAGGAATGAGCTGATGAAACTGTCATTTGGGAATATGACATTGGAGCTAAATGTGTTCAACTTGCTCAAGCAACAACATAAAAGGGAAGATGAAAGCAAGGAAGTTTGCATCATTAATACTATTATGGAAAATTATATTCAAGAATGGAGCATTTCTGATCCTTTAGAAAATTGTCTAGTAAATTCATATGCATCTAGCATACAAATGGATTGGGATACTTATTATATGTGCATTGCTCAATTCTTCACAGATAGAAGAAAACAAATGTGAGAAACCAAAAGTTGAATAGTTGGGACAAATCAAAGATCAAGAGCAAGACAAAATACCCACTCAACAATTAAAGCCTTTGCCTAAAGAATTGAAGTATTCATTCCTTGAATAAAATTCTTCTTATTCAGTGGTAATTTCATATACTTTTACATTTAAGCAAGAAGGTAAGTTAATTGAATTACTTAAAAGGTATAAAAGTGCAATTGGATGGGTAGCCTTAAGACCCATGCAACCTCGCTCCTTCTATGTAAATTTATGGATGAAGATGGCTTTTTTAGGGCTAACGACTTACTGAATGGGTAACATTGTACATCATCTCTTAATGAGCCCACTTAAGCCTTATAGCCTAATTTTTTGTTTGAACACTGTATGTTTAACCGCTGCTTCCACTCATTTTGATCCTTTGTTGTCCTTAAAATTAGTAATGCTTATATGATTTTAGGCATTAGAGAATTAAAGTGAATGCATTGTTTTTGGTAAAATAAAGAATAACTGTGGGGCTGTATTTTAGGACATGTTAGGTTACCTTGTGCGTAAATTGTCATAATGGAAGGTTTTAGGGTGAGTTGAGCTTGAATCATTAAATTGAGTTGAATATCATTGGATGTTTGGGTTTTTGATTTATTATTTCTAGTAGAAAAAGGCAAAAGCAAGACCATAAGAAAAATCCCTCGTAAAATAAATTTAAAAAAGAAAGAAAGAAAAAGTGTTAAATTTCATTCAATGAGTTTAGAGAGCAAATATGGTTGAGTTTTAAACTTATTAAATCAAATCTAACACTTTTTATTTTATTTTATTTTTTTTTTACTTTATTTTATTTGGGATTTTTCTTATGGTCTCGCTTTTGCCTTCTTCTACTGGAAACAACAAATAAAAACCCAACCATCCAATGATATGCTACTCATTTCAATGATTCAAGCTCAACACACCCCAAAATCTTCTACTTTGACAATTTAAGAACAAGGTAACCTAACATATTTTAAAGTATAACATTACACTAATTTTTTGTTTTACCAAAAAGAGCACATTCACTTTGATAGCCGAAGGGCTATCGCCCACTAGACCTTGGGATAGTTATAACTAACATCACCCTCAAAAGTCCTCATGACTGGCCTCGGTGACAAGCTTGACATCACTCTCGGAAAGTTACATAACCAACTTTGGAAAGTCACATAAAGCTTAGAAGGAAAAGTCTATCATCCTCGGGCATGGGGGATCTCTCCTAAAAATGGTCTAGGCCTCCGATAGGCTTTCATCAACCACCTTCGAGGAAGGACTCAACCTCCGAAAAAGTCCTCAAGTCCCCAAAGGGCTCCAATAGAAGATGACAAATATGGTTCTAAGGGCTTACTGATAGGAAAATTGCACACACCCATACTCTCTGAGCATAACTACCTATGGACAACTGGAGACACCTTTTCCCGAGGGTACGGACCGAATCTGGCCGACCACGTGTCCTCATTTGCTCCACTTGGGTATAACTGGCTTCTCTTCCAATCCTCTTATAAATACTTTGGGACGCTCCCAAGTAACACACACGGGACACCTTCCTTCTGCTCTCTACTCTTAGCAACTTCTCTCCCATATACTGAATTGGGCATAAGAGATCCTTCCCTCAGAAAATACTCTAAAGAGTTCTTAACCTACGTTCTTCAAGTGCTGTAGATACTACTCAAGCGAAGTTCTACTGGAGGTCCAACATGTCATACATCGAAGATGTCTTTGAGCATCTGTTGGCACCGTCTGTGGGAACTCACACCGAAGTCACCGTCGTAGATACTCGGCATTCTAAGGACAAGGGGATTCCAAAGTCTCAGTTTGCACTTAAGCCTTTAGCGGCAAACGACCAAGCACCCTTAAAGCCTTCCCTGCCTTATGACGAACGTTCTCTAACAGTCACAATGGGCTTTCTGTGCGACTTCCAGCACACCATAGTGGCCGAAATGACACAGCTACTCGACCAAAGATGGTCACATGCACGATCTCATGCAAGGACCCCCTCCCTAGAGGTCCATCCAAAGAGGGGGCGCCGGTCATCTCGCTAAAGTTCTCCAAATAGAAGCATTATGAAGAGTCTTCAATGAAGAGCCCTCCATCTCATGGGTGATACATGGCGAGGTATAGATCTAAGGAACCAAAATCATCCCGATGTCGGAGTCTTTCTCCCCAGGAGAAGTCGTTGTTCCCTCGTCATCGAAATTACTCGCGAAGAAGAAGTTGTCATTCTCTCATACCATCAGTCCAAAGGCAGCGGGGAGAAGATGGTGCTGTCATCCTGATAGAAAAAATCTTAGAAAGGCTTGAAAATGTGGAGAAACAAGTATCTCGAAAGCTCATCTGGTTAAGGTTATCAGAGACCTTCACTAGAGAAGAATCCCCGTTCATTCAGGCGATAGTGGAAGCACCAATGCCCAGTGATTTTCAAGTACGACGCTTGGAAAGTTACGATAGGCAAAGTGACTCCCAGGCCCACTTAAAAAATACAAAATGAGCATGGTGCTTCATGGGGCCGATGATGCCACCCTCTGCAAGTGGTTCGAAGTCACCTTGTCTGGGCCAGGAACTGTGTGGTACAACACCCTGGCACCTGGAACCATCATAGGTTTCCAAGAGTTGTCCATTGCCTTCACCCAGGAATTCATAGGAAGCAGGATAATGGCGAAGATGCCTGTCCAGATGTTCGACATCACTTAAAAGAATGGGGAACACATTCGGGACAATGTCGAGAGATTCAACAGAGAGGCCCTTAGTGTTCCATAATTTCACCCCAAATTCTGTATCCTTGCAATGATTGGAGGGCTGAGAAGGGATTCGCAACTCTTTTATGAGTTCTCCAAGGATGCCCCAGACACCCTTGGTGAATTTTACCGAAGGGCAGACCAACACATAACAGTCGAGGGTTAGAGCCACCATCCTTGGTATCATGCCAAGGGAGGAGGCAGACCTCAGAAAGCTAGGGTGAAAACACTAATGACATTCAACCCCTTAACACTACAAGGAAAAACATCTTAATGGCCCTAGAAGGGCAAAGAGCTTCAATTCAACGTCCGAAGGCCATGACCTCGGACAACAGGAAGAACATGAAGAAGTACTGCCAATTTCACTAGGACCACGGGCATGATACGGAGGGCTACTTCCAGCTGAGAAAGTACACGAGTCCTTAATCAAGCAGCGACAACTTCAGCGCTACCTACCGATTTCGTTGCCCAAGTCCCGGGAAAAGAGAGAATATGAGAGAATAAGAGAAGATGAGGAGTACGACTCTGATAAGTGCCAAACTAACTGAAGTCCCAGAAAACACCCCTACCTTTGGCGGGGGTAATCTAGACTATAACCACTAGACTACCCTCAGCCGAAAGAAAGAGGAAGATGAAGGGGGTTGCAATGATAAATTTTGACAACCCGACGAACATGCTCACCCGAAGTGATGGGTCGGTAATTAGGTTCCCCCATGACGATCCTCTCCTAATCATGGTAAGGATCAGAAATTAGGATGTGAAAAAAGTGCTCATCGATGACGGATCAAACATCGACGTTTTGTTCGCCCACCTATTGCCAAGCTTGGGCATTTTTTAGGGTGAACTCAAACCCGTGACCTTACCCACATTTGGATTTGGCCCCTTGGATCTCCTGATGCTAGGATGGATTGACCTGCCGTTAAAAATGAAAAACACCTCGGTCAAGACAAGGGAAAAACTCTTTGCTTCCCTATGGCAAGGTTTATTATCAAAGATGTCCCATCATCATACAATGCCATCCTCAAAAGGCAGACACAAGGCAACCTTCACCTTTGAATAGATTTGAAGTACCTAATGGTCATATTCAAGGTGAAGGAAGAGGGAGCAAAGATACTCATTGACCAAGCTGAAGTCAAGAAAGTGTTTGTCAAAGTAAGGCAGAATCCTGCCAAAATCCAGATACAAACTTTGAAGGAAAAGGGCATAATTGTTGAAGATACTATAGAAAGGGAAAAATGTGATGTTGAGAAAATAGAAATAGAGGATGTAGAGTTAGTCCCTGGCAGAAGTACCCAAATTGGGAAAAAACTGACGAAAAGGGAAAAAGAAAAACATGTATGATTTCTTTTAATGAACAAAAATCTATTTGCTTACTCCCCAAAGAATATGCCTCGAATAAATCTAGATATAATCTAACATAGTCTTAAAGTACAGCCCGAGGCAAGACCCATTCAGCAAAAAAAGTGTAGCCTTTGGAAGCATAAGAACAAGTTTGTCAAACTAGAAATTCAACGACTAATAGAAGTGAGTATAGTAAGGGAAGTCAAGCACCCGAATTGGCTTAGCAACATCGTCATTGCTGCCAAGGAATAGAATGATAAACTCCAACTGTGCATCGCCTTCAGAAACATTAATGACGCTTGTCCTAAGGACTCATATCCTCTGCCTTCAGTAGACAAACTGGTAGACTCCACTATCGAATACGGGCTACTTAGCTTCATCGATGCCTTCAGTGGGTATCACCAAATTTGTATGAACCCCGAGGTCGGGACGTATTGCTACATCAGAATGCCCTTCGGCCTCAAGAATGTAAGAGCCACATATCAGAGGCTAATGAACAAGGTGTTCGACTCCCAAATTGGGAGAATAGGGAAGTATATGTCGATGACCTGATAGTTAAAAGCAAAGTATCTAGTAATCATATCACAGACTTGCAAGAAACCTTGTAATAACTTTGGAGCTTCGGAATCTGTCTTAACCCAGAAAAATGTGTGTTCGGGGTAACAACGGGCAAATTCCTTAGCTTCATGGTATCCAAGAAAGGTATAGACGCCAATCCAGAGAAAGTTCAGACCTTACTCGAGTTTCAAACTTCCACAACTACCAAGGATATACAAAGGCTTACAGGAAGAATAATGGCCCTTAGCAGATTCATTTCCAGATATGGAGATCAATGCCGACCGTTCTTCAAAGCGCGCACTAAAACAGCCAAAAGTGAAGACAACCTTGGCAACAAGGAACACCCTTAGAACGAAGAGTGTCAAAAGGCTTGGGATGAACTCAAACACTACTTATCCCATTTGCCGACACTTCGGCAACCTAGGGAGGATGAACCCCTCATCCCCTGCCTTGCAATCACTGAAAAAGCAGTAAGCTCTATTCTAGTGAGGGAAGAAGGAAGAAAACAGTGGCTGGTATACTATGTCAGCAAATCCTTGCACGGTGCTGAAGTTCGGTATCCTATGTTGAAAAAGACAATTTATGCCTTAATAATGGCAAGTAGGAGACCCCGGCTTTATTTCCAAGGACATTCTATTGTAATCCGAAGTAGCCTACCTCTTCAAGACGTCATAAAGAAGGTGGACCATTCATGTCGTTTATCAAAATGGTGTATCAAGATTAGGGAGTATTACATTACATACGAATTGAGGAAGGCAAAAAAAGCTCAGGCTTTAGCTAATTTTATTGCTGAATTACCCAACACCAAATATGCTCCTGATAACCTTAGAGCTGAGGTACTCGAGTGGACATTTGTTTGTAAATGGTGCTTCAGGATTAGGACACCAGGGTGCCGAAGTTGTACTTCGAGGTCCCGAAGGTATGAAAGCATCAAAGGCTATCAAGTTCGGATTCCATGTAACCAACGATGTTAGGAAATATGAAACTCTCATAGCAGGCTTGAAATTGGCAAAAAGAATAGGCGTAAGATATCTGAAGGCCCATAGTGACTTGTAATTAATGGTCCAACAAATGGTGTGGGAATACGGGGCGAAGGACCCAAACTTAGCAAGATACCATAACCTCGTCAAAGAACTCATCCAAGAATCCAACAAGGTATAAATAGAAAAGATACCTCGAAAAGAGAACATGAAAGTGGATATTTGGGCTAAGTCAAAACAGTCCCCCGAAGTACTTGATCATCCAAGCATAGCCATAATGACACTCACAAACTCAGAAAAAGGGTGGAAAGCTCTAATAAGGGAATCCTTGACTAGTTCCTCCTTACCTGAAGACTCTTAGGAAGCCGCAAAAGTACGAAGGCACGCAGGAAGGTATTTCATGATTAGGGAGGAGTTGTATCAACAGGGGTACTCAAATCTCCTACAAAGATTTGTCAATGAAAAGGACACCGAAGTGGTCCTAAAAAAAGTTCATGAAAGAATAAGTGGTTCCCACATTGGAATTGACGCCCTTGCCGGAGTACTACTTTAGTAAGGATACTTTTGGCTCACTCTAAGAAAAGATGCATGACAGTTCGTCAAATGATGCAATAAGTGTCAAAGACATGCACCCATCCAAAGAGTACCTTCGGAAACAATAACTTCGGCAAACTATCCTTGCGCCTTTGCAAAATGGAGAATTGACTTTATTGGCCCTCTCCCAACAGCCCTAGGAAGAGTGAAGTTTTGCATCATTACAGTAGACTATTTCACAAAGTGGATTGAGACAAAGCCCCTGGCAACAATCTCGGTGAAATACATTTAGAAGTTCATTTGGAAAAACATCATATGTAGTTTCGAATGTCCAAGGGTGATAGTGGCAGATAACAGTTTCTAATTCATTGACAAACAGTTCCATGAATTTGCCACCAACCTCGGAGTGAAGTTGCATTTCGCTCTGGTGGCCCATCCTTAGAGTATTGGATAGGTTTAAGTGTCGAACATAATGTTAAAGGATTGCCTAAAAAAGAGGTTGAATGAGGCTAAGGGAAAATGGACTGGAGAACTCTCGAGTGTATTGTGAAGTTATGAACTCTCGAGTGTATTGTGAAGTTACGGAATCACCCCTGGAAGAGCTACTGGGGAAACATCTTTTTCACTCGTGTTCAGCACTGAGGCTCTTATCTCTATTGAAGTTGTAAAGCCTTCTGTCAAAGTGCAGGTGTTCGATGAAGAAGGGAACAACCTCATCTTGAGAAGTAAACTGGACATGGTCAACAAACATAGAAAGATGATCGAACTCAATAGGAGAACTTTTCAACAAAAAGTAGCTATTGCAACGAACTAAAAGGTCAAACCTAAAGGAATCAAGATAGGAGACATTGTTCTCCAAAAGGAAGAGCTAGAACCTCAAAAACCATTTCATGGTGTACTTCGGGCAAATTAGAAAAGACCTTATTTGGTCTTAGATGAAGTTCGAGCTGAAGTCTACAAGCTCGGAAATGCTGAAGGGGAAGAATTTAAAAATACATGGCATTTAGATTGTGAGAACCCTTATTTTATTAGATAATTAATTTATTTTATTTACATAATCCTTGATAAGATTACACTTGCAAGCTAGGTTTAAGTCAAGTCAATGAGTCAAATTGTCCTTGGAGTTCATAGGATTAAAAATGTAAGGTAAATTGACCACAAGGGCAAGTAGAGGTATTTTGGTAATTTGGAATATAAAAGGTCAAAATATGACCAAGATAGATATAATTGAGCTTCTAGAGGTGAAATGAACATCTTGATGAAATTTGAACTCAATTTGACCAAAGATTGGCTTTTTTTTGCTAAAGAAGTGAAGAAGGTGAAAATGGTAATTTTTAGGTCAAATATGGTCAAAAAGGGTTTGGGGAGGTGATAAATGGTATTTGAAACAATTTGGTGAAGTTTGGTGAAGTTTGAAGTTAAATTGACCAAGTTTGAAACTTTTTCTTATAAGTGAAGCCAAAAAGGGAATTTTGGTAATTTTGGTTAGTCAAACTTGGGCCATACCTGAGTCAAACCTGGTAAAACAAAGTCAAACCTATTCAAGGGTAGGGAAATACTTGGTTGGAAGTGGAGGAAAGAAAATCTATGAATTTAAGTGCAAATGGAGACATATTTGAGCATTTTATGGAGGTAACTTCTTTTTAACCAAGGGTTTTGAGGCCTAAAAGTCACTTTCACCCCAAGCACCTCTTGGAAACTTTAAGGAATGAGGAAACCTGGTTTTGAGGTAGGAAACAAGCTTCCAAAAAAGTGGAAGAGCCCCCATTTCCCTTAGTTAAAAAGCCTAAACCACTACTAACCATGTAAAGGCCTTAATCTTTTACCATTTTAACCCTTTCACCCATTTGGCATCCTTATTCATCCCCAAACACTCCAGCTCACTTTCTTCTCTTCCTATACTAATTTAGCACGTCCTAAACCCTCAAAACACAGAAACTCACCAAAATAATGAAACAAAAATAAGAAAAAAAAAAGCTTGTAAGTGAAAAATCAAAGAGAGAGAGTGTTTGTTGTAAGGAGGGTTTAACAGTTTGGTTTTTTTCTTCTCCAAAATGTGGCCATGGTTTTCAATTGTTTATTTTGAGGTGAGAAACTTTATTTTACTAGATCTGGGTTTTCTCTTCTTTAAACAACAACATTTTTGCTCATAAAAACCCTTGGTTGTTGAGGTTAAGATTGGTGAGAAGGAGGATAACTATGGAGCTTCAAAAAAGAGTTTTGGTTTAAGATTTTCTACCAAGGTGAAGAGGTCTTTTTGGTTTGTTTATGTGCAGTAAAGAAAATGTTGTCCCTAGGCTTAAAAATGTTGATTGGTCAAATGGTCATTTTACTATGTAGTTAAGGGTCTCCAAGAAGACTAGGAAATGATTCTTGGTGCTTGAAACTTGAGCTTGCAAGGTGGTGATCTACACAAGGGTAAGGTATTCTAGCCCTTTTCTCTTTAGGAAGCTTGGGCCATGTTTTAGATTTCTTAAAAGCTAGGAAAAATGGTAGGGAAAAAAGGGCATGGGGTAACCAATAAAGCCAAAAAAGGCTTATGTGGCACTAAGGTCAAACCTAGCTCCTAATTTTGGGCAATAGGTTTTGTCCTTGGTGCATGGGCTATAAAATGGTGTGCGGATCAAGCATTGAGTGCTTGGTAGATAAGTGTGGCTGAACCTTTAAGGTTTGGCAAGTACAAGAAATGTGTGTCTCTGTTTGGGTGTGTAGGTGTTGTGATCGAGCTTAAGGGCTCAGTATGTGGTTGTGTGTATGTGGCATGGGCTCCTAGGTGCATGAGTATTTTGGGTGCCTAGGATCATGGTGAGTTGGGTGTGACAAGGTGCACATGCGTGCACCCAAGGGGTCACACAGCCGTGTGTGCCTAAAGGGCTCCCAATGGCACACCCAGGGGTGCACGTGTGCATACACCTACGGGCTCGTGGCTGTGTGCACCTAGGAGGTCGTATGGGCATGCCTTATGGGTTTGGTTTCCATGTGGGCCTTGGCTTATGCTTTGGGCATGATCCATGTGGAGGAGCGAATGGTAAAAACCCTATGGCCCAAATGGCACTCAAGCCTACTAAATCACTTGGGCCGCAACTAAGCACACACATCGGCCCAATGGGACATAGGTCCCAAGATAGGGCAAAATACATCCAAGGGCACTAGGACACACATCAAATTGGGTCAAACCCTGCTGCATACAATAAGGAAGTTTTTGAGCTAGCGAAAGCTATCAAGCTCAAGGGCAAATGTAAGGATGCATGCTCAAGGGCAAAAACGGAGCAATGGGTATTTTGTTTGTTTGTTTGCTTGTGTGAAAAGTATAAGGAGACATACACCAAAAGGGGCATGATATGATGATCATTATTTAATACTCCATGCCATAAGAGCTTGTGGCATGCTCTTATAGTTTATGGGCAAGGTTCAAGCATGAATGGCAATGTGTGCATATGGTTCGTTATGTGTGATTTTGTTATATATTGTTTGTTTTAGAATGCCTTACTAAGTATTTTATACACTTACCCTTATTGTTAATGTGCAGATAACATCGCCCAAGAGCCAAATAATCCACAGTGATTTTTTTTACTTATTTGTTAGTTTCTCATAGGTACATTTTGCACATACTACATGTTCATTTTTTTATATGTTGCATGCACTTATGGTCAGAGTCTAACTCCAAACTTATTTGCCTTGTATAACAAGGTAGTTGGGCAAGGACTTCCTAGGTCATTTCTTGCTTGGGTTTTTTTCTTCCGAGCAAAAGCAGGCCTATCGACCATTTGGGTCATGAATATTTTGTAGCACGGTGGTAGTAGCTAATAGGAGGTCTACTAGTTTTGAATTTGACTTAGCATAATCCTCGCATGTATTATTATTATTTTGGGTTAGGCTTATCAACCCATGATATTACTTGCTTAGGTTGATAGGCAAAACACTTAGATATTATGTTGGCGTAATATTTACTTGCTATGAGTGTAGCTTTTATCCATGGTTTGGCATGATATATTATTTATGCATGCATGAGCATTAAAATGTTTTCTTATGCGGCCGTACATATTTTATTCATGTTTTCTTTAAATCCCGCCAAACCACTATCTTAGTTTAATAAACTTAAGTGTTTTATTAGAACTAAGTAAATTTTTTTCTTAACTCTCAAGTAAATACTAAATACTAGGCAAGTGGCTAGGATTTACATAGTAAATCTCGACAAAAGATCTTAAAAATGAGCAATGATTTTGTCCTAATTACGAGTTTGGATTAGGCTATAGAATAATTTAGCCTACTTAAAGTACTAAATGGGCATTTATTTGGACAATTCCTCACACAGATTCTCTGAAAAGATTCTACACTTAGAAATTTTCAAAAATAATGCACTTGGGGAAATATTCTGAAGGTGATATTGAAAAATTTACCAAAGGTGGTATTTGAAATCTCTGAAGTTATCACCCAAAGTATTTTCTAAAGTCATTGTTTCTCTGAAGACATTGCCTAAAGGCCAAAAGTTATTCCCATAACACTTTAGACAAATTTTAGCTACTTAAAATTTCCATAAATGGTGAAAATACCGAAGGTGGCAAAAATACCAAAGGCAATAATAAGTCTAAAGATTTGGAGATACCCAAGGTGGTGCACTCGCCAAAGATACCAGTTTGCCAAAGGTGGTGACTCAATCAAAAACAATGAATAAATTGTCCAAGTGAGCAAGTTTACCAAGCTTAAGCAACTTTGCTGAAAATGTGTTCTAACTAGAATAGCTGAAGTACAAGCATCTTCAAAATGGAATATTTCAATCAAAGGTATCTAATCCAAAAAAAGCCGTTCAAGCATTTCCAAGAAAGAATTCTTATGGACTTTGAACACAAACTTGGAAATAAAATATGTTCCATTAAGGTAGAAAGAAGAACACAAAAAAAAAAAACTAGTTATCTACATCTTTGCCGTCAACCTCTTTGGCATCATCATCCTCTTCGGCGTCTTCGTTCATCGGAGGTTGCTCCAGAAGGTTGATGAACTCTTTCTTTGACCACTCCAAAGAAGCCCTTTGGGAATATCCAAGGCTCGGAGAAAAGAGACATCGAGGTTGGGGAAGCGTGACAGTATTTGATGGCGAGCAAGGCAAAAGCCATCTTGAAATGAAGCTTTTGTTGCTTTATTTGCCTTGGCATTCTCCACCTCCAAATCTTCCACCACTTTTTTTAGGGCCTTCATCTTGTTCTTTTTCTTCTTCTTCTTCCATTTCTTTAGCTGATCAACCTCGACAACAAGTTCGGCGTTGATCCCCAAGGCCTCGGTCAAATCAGCAACTGTGTCCTCTTTCTCTTTTCGAAGAGCCTCCCCTAATGAACTCTGCTTTACCAGCTTCCTCAAGAAGTCCCTTCCAGCTCTTTAGCACCTCTTGATGAAGCATGGTTAACTCCTCCTTGACGATCTTGTTGAGTTCACCATATTTTAGGCAAGAGTTGGCAAAGATCTCTTTGGCCTTAGAAAAATTCTCTTCCTTCTGACTTTAGAAAGAGGATTGCTTTGATGCCAAGGCCCAAAAGTAGCCTCCGTAAGCAAGTAGCTCCAAAACAAAAAATACCAAGGTATTATGAAGAAAGAGAAAACATGGCCAAGACTTAGAAATTGTTTTTTTTTTAAGTACCAAGAGGAAGAGAAAATTACCTACGCAGCATGCTCGATCATCCGAGTAGCCAAAATCACCTCATTCGGACAGGACTCCCTCAGAGATTAGAATGTGGCATTGGTGATGTTCCCTCTCACAATCTGGGGCACCATCTTCTGGCAATCTTCTAAGAACAAATCCATGTCCTCGGTGAAAGTCCAAAAAGGCTCCCTTGGGACACTGTGAATAAGGATCTGCATGTTCCTATCAACTCGCCTTCGAGAGTGCTCCAGCATCTAATCAGTCATTTATTGGTCCTCTGCAAAATAACACCGAAGTTTCTTCACCACATTGTCTATTAACCATCATCTATAAAATCTAAAATCCCAAAAATTCTGAAGTTTATAGATGAAAGGTTAAAAGACAAACTTGTTAGAACTTTAGTTTCTCCTAATTTGGAATCACTTACATCGAAGACCTCGACGGGGACATCTTTTCCTTTCCGCTTTCTCTCTTTGGCCTCCTTGGTCAAAAATACTACTAGTAAAGTTCCCAAGGTTTCGGCAGCAACATTCAGGCTAAGGAGAATTGATAGTATGGTCACCTCTGAGGCAAGATCCACAGTTTTAGAAAAAGGACCTACAACCTTGGTTACAACTTCGGGGGGAGCAGGAAGGGAGTCAAATTTCTTTGACTTCGGACCCCTCGAAGACTGCCTAGTTTGCCTTTTCTTCCTTTTTGAAGCCTTTTTCTTCTGCTCCCTCTTCTCAGCTTGCCCAAGGAAGTGGCTTTTGTAAAAAGTAGCTGACTTGTTACCCATTTTTTCAAAGTAGAAAAAATCAATGTAAGTACCAAAAATTCAAAGAAACACAAGTTAAAAAGTAGCTTACTCTCTTCAAGGGCAGTGTAAGAGATTTCACCAAAAAAAAAAAACAGAACTAGCCAAGACTTCATCTTGTCAACTACTAGCTTTGGCATATCCTTGTCAATCACATGCTCCTTGATGAAACCCAACTCCTAAAGAACCTCTTCGTTCATCAAGTTGCATATGATTAGAAAAAGGTGTAGTGGCTGCAAAGTTGATTAACACTGCTAATTGGCCACCGCTCAAATACGGCTGTCGAATTCCACGAACTGGGACTTTAATTCAAGGGTTAGGAACTTTGACGGATCCATCATGTCGATAGCCAAAATCCTAGAAGCCAACTTCGCAGGCAGATCCTTCCATTTCTCGTCCATCTCTATGAAAAAATACTTCTTTTGCCATCCTCACTAGCTATCCTTGGTTCTAAAGGTGAAAGTGAACTTCTTGTTCCTAGTTCCCCAAGGGAGCAAGTGGAATCCCCCATTCGGGACGGGATGAAGTTTGTAGTATTGCATGAAAAAAATGAAGTGAAGAACTATCTTGAAAACCCACACATGCAAAGGAAAGCATTAAAGTAAAAATATGAGTTTGGTGGCATCTAGTTGATTGTTACGCCATGAAATTGGAAAAAATCAGAAACCATTTTCGGAGGAGGATACCAAAGACCTGTCTTCAGCTACTCCCTAAAAACAGTAATCTTTTTCACTCGAGGTAGGTAACTCGGCTCACCACAGCCGGGGAGCCTAATTTTGGCATAAGAAGGGAGATAGAACTTTGCCGTTCACTTCTTCAATTTATCCAAAGTGGCACAGCTTAGGTGTGAGTTAAGCAAGCTTCAACTCTCTAGGACAGAACTAAACTCGGCATTCTGAATGGGCATCTTTGGAACCTAGGGCTTTAACTTCGGAAAGGGCCAAGGAAGGAGAGAGAAAAAAAAGCCAAACCAAATTTTGGAAGAATACCCACATATTCGGCAACTAAGAAAACTTGCAAACCACTATGAAAAGTTGCCAGAAATCATTCCTCCGTTAGGACCACTGCACGAAAGGAAAAAGTGAAAGGAAAAGGAAAGTTTTAGAGGAAAAGAGCAGAAAGCAAATATGAGAAGTGCAGAACTTCTAAAGCAAAGAAGGGATTATATAGCCCAAAGAGGGCAAGTGAAATGACACCTTAATGACCCTCTGAAGGCGAAGAGACGTAACTGATATAACAGATGGGAAAGATGACCGTTGGACTAATGTCATGTGTTGTGTAGTGCGAAGACCAAAGGCACGCTTCTTGATTTTTCAAGTTTAGGTGATGCACAAATTGAGGGCACAGACCTACTCCCTATCGATGGTGGGAAATAACCCTAAAAGGGGAAAATATAACATCCTTGTCAAAGATGTAACCTCACCAACGAAGATGCGACTTTGCTAAAAGTCTTTGGCCAGAAATAACTCATCTTGCTGAAGCTGCAACTTAGCCAAAAGATTGAGAACTTTTTTTAAAATATAGCCCTTGTAAGCCGAAGGTGCAATTTTGTCCAAATTGGTAAATCCTGGACTGCAAAAAAAAAGCATCATTGTGTCAAAGATACGAGCTTAGAAAAGCAAAGATTCTTGACAGAAAGGCAATATGTTAGAACCGAATATACAACTTTGCCTCTTGCGGAGGAAGGCATGTGATAGCCGAAGGGCTATCACCCACTAGACCTTTGGATAGGTATAACTAACACTGCCCTTGGAGTTCCTTATGACCAACCTCGGTGACGAGCTTGACACCACCCTCAAAAAGTCACATAACCAACTTTGGAAAGTCACATAAACCTCAGAAAGAAAAGTCTATCATCCTCGGGCGTGAAGGATTTCTCCTGAACATGGTCTAGGCCTCCGATATGCTTTCATCAACCACGTTCAGAGAAGGATTCAACCTCTGAATAAGTCCTCAAGTCCCTAAAGGGCTCCAACAGAAGTTGACAGATATAGTTTTTAGGGATTATTGACAGGAACCTTGCACACGCCCCTACCTTTTGAGCATAACTACCTACGGACAACTAGAGACACCTCTCCCTGAGGGTACAGACCAAATATAGCCGACCACGTGTCCTCATCTACTCCACTTAGGTATAACGGCCTTCTCATCCAAGCCTCTTATAAATACTTAGGGAGGCTCCCAAGTAACACACACGGGACCCCATCCTTATACTCTATACTTTTAGCAACTTTTCTCCCATATACTAACTTGGGTGTTGGAGATCCCTCCATCAGAAAATACTCTAGGGAACTCTTAACCCATGTTCTTCAAGTGCTGCAGATACTACTCAGGCAAAGTTCTACCTAAGGTCTAACTTGTCATACATTGAAGATGTCCTTGAGCATCATACTTCAATTCTCTAATGCTCGAAATCACATAAGCATCACTAGTTTTAAGGGTAATAAGGGATCAAAATTAAATGGAAGCAGTGAAACATGTAGGGTTCAAACAAAGAATTAGGCTATAAGGCTTGAAGAGGGCTCACTAAGAGATAATGTATAAGGTTAGCCATTTTGTAAGTGGTTAGCAGTGAAATGCCATTTTCATCCTTAAATTTACATAGAAGGAGCAGGGTTGCATGGGTCTTTAAGGCCATCTATCCAATTGTACTTTTATGTCTTTTAAGTAACACAATCAACTTACCTTCTTGTTTGAATGTGAGAGTCGATAAAATTGCCATAAAATAAGAAGAATTTTCTCAAAGGAAAGTATACTTCAATTCTTTGGGCAAGAGATTCAATTCTTGAGTAGGGTATTTTTTCTTGTTCTTCATCTTTAATTTGTCCCAACTCTTTAACTTTTGGTTTCTAGCATGTGTTTTCTTCTACTTATGAAGAATGAAGCAATGCACATATATTAGTAGTATCCTAATCCATTTGTATACTAGACTTAAGTAAATTAACTAGGCAATTTTCTAGAAGATAAAAAATGCTCCATTCTTAACGATGCAAACATTCTTGCTTTCAACTTCCTTTTTATTTAGTTGCTTGAGCAAGTTGAAAACATTTAGCTTTAATGTTATATTCCCAAATGATAGTTTTTTAAGCCCATTCCTATAATTAATCAAAGCTTTAGAGGTTGTAAAAAATGGTCATCCTAGAATAATAGGTATTGAATTTTTGAGTTCCATAAGTGGTGTATCCAAAATGATAAAATTCAAAGGATATATGAATCTATCAGCTTAGACTAACACACCTTTAACCACTCCTGTGGGTACCTTCACTGATCTGTCATCAAGTAATCAAGTTACCTTAGTTAGTTTTAACTCACCCAAATTTATCTTTTAGTAAACTAAATATGGAAGTAAGTTTACACTAGCCCTAAGATCAAGTAATGCTTGCTCAATTTTATGTTCTCTAATGAAACATGAAATTATAGGACAACCAGAACCTCTGTACTTCAAAACAGTAATGTTTTGAATAATAGAACTTACCTGGTCAGCCAAGAATGCTTTCTTTCTTGCATTTAGTTTTCTTTTAACCGTGCACAAATCTTTAAAAAATTTGGCATATAAAGGTACCTGTTTAATCATTTCCAACAAGGGGATATTGATCTTTACCTGCTTAAAAATGTCAAGAATTTCATGATTATGATTCATCTTATTAGGGACAGTTAATACCAGATGAAATGGAAGTGCAAGTGGAGATTCAATCTGCTCTTTGCTTTATATAGGTTCAACCTTATTTTTATTCTTAGAATTTGACTCATCATCTCCTTTATTAGGATTAGGAATGAATTTTTTAATAACTTTCTCCTTGTAAAGTGTAGTGATTGATTTCCCTTGATCCATGGTTTGACCTTTGGGATTCAGTTATAGTTGAGTAGGAAATTGCCCTTTCCACTGAATTTTGAGTGCATATTCAAATTTTGCAAGAGTATCTTTCAAATCAACTATGGTTTGACTTGTTTGAATATTGATGGACTCTTGCTTCTTAATGAATGAATGCAATTTGTCTTCAAGACTTTTCCTAAAATGAAGAACATAATATGCATAGCCTTGAGATTATTGAAAATTCTAATGGATGTGGGAAAGTGGTTGTGACAGTTATACATGATTATCACTTCTCCAGCTGAGTTCTAATGATTCCTCCAACCAAGATTATAAGCCTGAGTATGAATTTTGGGTTGGCCTCTTGAAATTGTTCAAAGTGTTAACTTGTTCATTGAGACATTCTTTAAAAAATGGTAAGGATGGGCAATTGCTGGTGGGATGGGCATTGGTCTCACAAATGTGACAAATAACTTCTTCATCAAATTTGAATTGAAGATTTTTATTCATTTCTAGTGCCTCAACTTTTCGAGCTAAAGATACAAATTTTGCTTGAAGATCATTCTCTTCCTTACGAGAATGAATGCCTCCACTCTATGTAAGGGGTTGAGTTTTACCTAAGGCCTCATAAGAACCGGCAATGTCCCAATTCTATGCATTTTTTGCTTCTAGATCTAAGTAATTCATTACCTCCTTAGGACTTTTATCCTCAAATATTCCATTTCACATAAATTCCACAATTTATCTTTCCCTAGGTATCAGACCTTCATAAAATGTGAGACTATTATCCATGTCTCAAAACCATAGTGTGGGCATATCTTAAGCAAATCTTTATATCTATTCCAACACTGGTAAAAAATTTCCCCTAGTTTTTATGTAAAAGCGGTGCTTTGTCTTTTAAAAGAATTTGTTCTGTGGGAAGGAAAAAATGTTTTCAAAAATTGTTGTTGCAATTTATCCCATGAATTAATGGTTCTTGACCTAAGATTTTGTAGCCACGTTTTAGCTTTATCTTTTAAAGAAAATGAAAAAAGCTTAAGCTTGATGATGTTCATGCTAAAGTTTAGGTTATTATATATGTGACAAACGTCCTCAAATTTACTCAAATAAAAATATTTATTTTTATAATCAAAGCCATGAGAAGTCGGTTAAATTTGAATGATACCTAGTGTGAAGTTGAAGTAAGATGCATCAGGAGGAGAGGCTAGACATGATGATGCAATATTTCTTATTGGTTTTAAATGCTCTTTGAGGGTCTTAGGTCAGTCTTGGTCATTATGTGAAGAATGGTTATCCTCTTGGTCATTAATGCATACCACCATATTTGAAGATGATAAAGATTCTCTTACCAGTCTACCACTTCATGTGCATGACTAAGCTTTCATGTGTAAACAAAATAATAAAAAAATAAATATAATTAATAAGAAGGGTAGGAGGTGTAACCTTCCATTCAACAATAATAAAAATAAATTTTAAAAAAAATTAGAAAAAAAAACTTATAGTCTAATTTTACTTGCCCGACAATAATGCCAAAAGCTTACTACAATTTAACAGTTGTAAACTAAGTATAGGTTATCGCAAGTAATAAGATATTGGGAGTCCAAGTGTTGATCCTCAGGGAAGTGAATTATGAAATATAAATTATAGATTTTTAACAAAGAAAGTTTTGGTGGAAGGTATGAACACATGTGGTTAAAACTCAAATTCAAATAAAAAACTAAAGTTAGAGGTTCCACTTTTGGCATATCAATTATGATTAATTTTAGCTTGTCTTTCTAGTTAATTGGGATTCACACATAAAAGATGCCCCAATTAGAGAATTTTGTGTTCAAATTTCTAAAATATTAGGCATGAGTTAGTATTATCTTTTATTAATCATATAACGTCAACACTTATCGATGGGTTCAAGTATCTATCATACCAATGTTTATTCACAATAACAAGAGATTCCAACATATCACATCCAGCAAAGCCACTCCCTCTAGAAGAAATTAAGTAACCTTTATGCCAATGATTGTCTATGATGAATCAAAACTCCCACTTAACCAGAAAGGTAGCTAAATCAATTAAGAAAGTAAATACTAATACCGTTAAGATCCATTTAAATTAGTCATAACTTTTATACAAAAAGCTTCACCCTTTCATCCTAGCAAAATAAAATTTAGTTTTCCATGATTAGAGTATACAACATGTATAAAAATGAAATGAATATAGATTGAAAGATCAAATGAAGAATAAGAAAAAAACACCTTGAACAAAGCTTATAGATTGAAAAATACGAATACGATCAAAGAAGAAAGGCTAGCTTTGATACAAGAACTCTAACTTCGCCTAAATATATGCTTAATTTCATCCTCCCCCACTGCATATTTATAGAGCCTTAGTGATGGGGTTGGTGAAATAGTAAGGTAGGAGAAATAGTAAAGGTAGGTGAAATACAAATCAATAAAGGCAGCTCAAAGTTTTTCTAATTTTTCAACCACTATCTACATTGATTCAGCTCTTCTTCAAAGCATAAGAATTGTATATCTTTCTTTTAGCTTCGAAATATTAGCTTGATCATTCAAAGCTGATATCTGTAGCTCAAGTTATGAGTTTTTACTAAAACTACTTTTCAGTGTGTGGCAAAATAGATGGTCTCACTTGTAATCAAATTTTGACATTGAAAATGATCGAATTAGTTCTCTATATATGAAGTAGAGTTGAAGATATATATGTTGGGCTTTGTATGGATCTAAATTCATTCAATTTTGACTTCCATAGCTCCACATATGATTTTTTTCGTGAAAGATCGCCAGGTGTATGCTAATTTTGTTTGTAATTCAAAGTTGGCCTTCTACATCTCTCAAATGGGCTAGACCATAGGCTAAACGTTGTAAACAATTGAAGCCTGATCATTGGTCTAAGAATTGTTAGAAGTCATGATTTTATCCACCTACACAAAAGTAGTTATTAAACTCAATTTGTAAATAAAGGTTTTTCAACTCTAGAATATAAAAATTGTTCAAATTAGAGAAATTAATCATACTCAAAAAGTATAATGGTGATTTAAACCCTTAATATTTATACACTTATAAGTATTTATCACTTGGCATGCTTATATCTAGCTTAGATATAATTGTTTCTAGTCCTACACCTAGCTCAATGTACTCGCATTTGGTTTAAATGCAATCGCATTTAGTCCTCCAAGGTGTGCTACCCTTGGTGTGATGGCACCAAGCTTAGGATGTAATCAAATTTTTTCCTGGGCATGACATTTGTGCTTCCTCATGATACTTATGCATATAAAATGATCATTTGAGCTAATCTATACACTAACCAGCCAAATTAAGCTCCATGGACCACAAGAAAACCACATATATCAATTTAGCAAACAAAATAACTAAATCTCTTACATCAATTCACGAGAAAAGGCATGATCAAGCCACTTCAAGCAATAAAGCTCTTTTAAAGGCCTTTTATGGTTTTAATACAAATTCATTGCAAATTGCATTAAATTAAGCACTGACATCATCTACCAAGATGGCTCTAAGGACACTCACATGCCTCATGGAAATCATCTCAACCCATTCTAGTGGTCATGTCTCATGTAAGCTTTCTTAAGCTTTTTCATAAGTAAGGTGTGTGTTTGTGGTACCAATATGAATATACCAAGAAGATTAAGTACAAAAATGAGCACTAAACATGTTGTAAACATGGTTTTTAGCAAGTTCCAACCATTCAATCCACAAGTCACCTAAACCTTGGGGGTTTAAGTGACTGTGCACTCATGAACACAGATACACAAACATAAGAGAAATATTATAGAGAAAACATGATCAAGGGAAGTAGAAATGGAAGAAAATTATATTAAAGGAAACAAATTACCATGAAATAGAGATAAATTATCCACTTAATGCCTAAAAGTATGACCTTGATGCCCCAAAGCTTTCAAAATCATAAAAGTGTTCTAAGATCCTGAAAACCTATTTTTCCTTAGTTCCTAAAACCAAGCCATATTATGTTGCCAAATAGTCTAAGGTTGGCCT
Source organism: Aquilaria sinensis (assembly GCA_005392925.1). Taxonomy (NCBI): domain Eukaryota; kingdom Viridiplantae; phylum Streptophyta; class Magnoliopsida; order Malvales; family Thymelaeaceae; genus Aquilaria; species Aquilaria sinensis. The sequence goes on along the minus strand of SMDT01003181.1, from coordinate 65,428 downwards.
TCCAGGGGTCAACACACTAGTAACACATATGCAGTCCCTAGTGTAGTGGCTACTGGGCATGGGCTTCAAGGGTCCACCGTGCTAGCATTGTATGCATGGTGCCTAGCACGGTGGCTGACTACTTCAGAGGGTTCACCATGCTAGCCATCATGTGCGTAGTGGTAGCATGGTGACCTACTGTGTCCATCTTTCTCTACACCAAATCCCTTCTTGCTCCCCACTCTTGGATGACATATGTGCTAAAGGCATAATGAAAGGCTGGACATCATTTTCTTGTCCTTGGCATGGTCTATTTCCCTTTAGCTACCTAGCTCCATTGAGTTTTAGGCCTTCATACTTCTATGGCTCTATTTTAGCATTTTTTTGCCTTCACCGACAATGACATCAACCTTCATTACTTATGAAAACATCTCAAGAAGAAATAAATACTAACATTTATGGGCATTATAAGGATAAGTTTAGGGCCAAATAGATAAATACATGCAACACTCAACACTCTGCTGCCTAAAAGAACTCATCCACTGAGCCAATTCTTATTACCACTTAGGCCTACAAAATCTAACTCATTAAAAGAACTTCACTTGTGAAACCTTACAACTAATCCAATCTAAGGCTCTTAAGCCTTCTTTTATGTGGTTCTACATACCAGCCTGTGGGTTTTAAGGCTTTGGGTGTTGCCCTAAACTCTTTGTCTATCATCAGTTCTAACTGCACCTGGGTTTATGATATCACCAAGGAAGCCACAACCAAGGATGGAAAGGACCCATTAAAGATATCTAGTGGACCAATGACAAGGAAGAAAGTTAAGGAACTCACTAGTGCACTTTAAGCTTTTGTCTTAAGCTTCTTTCATGGGGATGGACATGGAATTTCACAAGGAGCTGCTGGAGCTATCAAGACATCATATGAGGATGATGGCCAAGCTTGGTACTCGGTTCTAGAGTGCCTAGACAAGTCACAAGGCAAGGAACCCCAAGGGCACCCCTTAAGTGCACCTTTGGAGCTTCCTTGAAGTGTTTCAAGACTATTTTGCTTCTACAAGCTGGATCTTTGAGCTCTAACCTTTCAAGACCTCTTTCCAAAATTTAAGAGGAAGAATCACACCTATGGAACTCAAATATTCAAGCTTGCAACTGAAGATACAAGCAAAAACTCTAAAGAACCCATAAGTGTATCTAAGAATACCATTTTGGGGTTTTTAGGGCAAAACTTGTATTTGCACTTTATTTTATTTATTTTCCTGATTATTTGCATTATTTAGGATGTTATTTATGCAATGAAATTGATTCAGGTCACTTAGGTTAAGTGGAATATGTTGTACACATCAAACTTGTTCAAACTAGGTGTTGGAGTCCTAGTTTGACTAGGTTTTCTTTAGTCCTTTGTACCGAGGTTTCCTATGTGACTTAGGCTGCGAATTTTTCTGAGACTTTTACCCTAGTTTAGGCCTATAAATAGGCACATATTCTGGTTGTAAAGGGCAGCCTTTATATGAAATAATATTGCCACTTTGAAGAGAAATTCTCTTTTGTTCTTTTAGGACTACTTTGGTGCAGAAGTTGCTTGTGTTCTTGGTTTTCTTATACTTTTTGTTTCTAATCACGAGTTGATTAGGGGTGGGGGTTTAAATCCATTTTTTGTGATGTCTTGTGGAACTTGAAAAATATCTTATCGTATTTCATGGTCTTTATACCATTAGGTTTTGCATCAATTGGTTTTAGAGCCACAAGTTCCATCCGAAAGACATATCTTTGTGTTCTTCTTTCTTTTCATTTTCTTTTAATTTTTGTCAGTAATGTCATGATTTAATTCTCTATTTTAATCATTTTTATTCTTGTTTCAAGTCTGTGTTCTTTTTCTAGCCTTGTTTCTAATCAAACAATAAAAAAAACAACCAAAAGAAGTCAACTAGTGTTACTTTGTGTTCTCAGTTTTAATCCATTTGTTCTATTTTGTTTCTTTTCTTTCTATTTCATGTCCTGCCCTATTAATCTTCCTTGTTTTCATTGTTTCCAGCATCATAGAGTCAAGAAAACACCAAAAAAAGAAAGATCCAAGTTCAGGAAGTTTCGGTACCCAAGAGTTGTTTCAAATTGTGCAAGTTTTCAATAGTTTCTTTTCTTGGCTGAAAAGAAATCTAACTTTTTGTCTTTGTCAACAAGGAACTTTAAGAAGAAAGTTGTTTTAGCATCAAACAGCAAACAAAAAAATAAGAGAAAAAAGGAACAAAGAAAAAAAATAAAAATAAAAGAAAATAAAAGGTTTGCAAAAGCAGCTTACACATAGTGTTTTTGTTTTTGTGCCCACAAACCTTAAACCATTATTTTGAGCCAAAAATCTTTTCTTTGTGGTTCTTGTGATCATTAATTGCAAGAGCTTCCTAGAGTCTTTTAAAGCTTGTTTAGCCTACCTCTATTTTGGAGTTAAAATTATTTTCAAGAATTCAAGTTTTCTTGTGTGCTTTGAGGGCAGTTTTGTTAGAACTTTTAAGGACTCTTTAAATAGCAATATCTCACTAACAAATTAAGTGTTTAAGTGTTCATCTTTGAGTGAAACACGTGGGGTGAGTGTGTAAGGATCTTTGATTTTAGGAGTATGAAAGGCCAGGAAGATAGGAAAATGGAAGTCAGACACAATAAGGAGTCTACCATGTGACAACTTCAAGAAACTCTCAACAGACTTATGGGGAGGTTTAAGGACATAGATTTGAGTTTGCCAAGGAGACCTAATCCCATCTTACAACCAAGGAGATGTCCAAGGAGAAAAGAACCCGAGGAGGAAGAAGGACTTTGGCATGACCATGGGCTTCCAATGAGAGGGGAGCCAAAGGAGGACAACAATCTCAACTCCATCAAGCTTACTATTCCATCCTTCTAAGGGAGGAGTGATCTAGATGCATATTGGGAATGAAAGCAAAAAATTGAGATGGTGTTTGATTGCCATCATTATTCTGAGAAAAAGAAGGTTACATTGGCTACAATTGAGTTCATTGATTATGCTCTTGTATGGTGGAATCAGGTTGTCACTTCTAGGAGAAGGAATGAGGAAGAGCCCATGAGCACATGGAGAGCCCTCAAAGAATTGATGAGGAGGACATTGGTGCCTAGTTACTATTATAGAGATCAACATCTCAAGCTTCAAAGGCTTGTGCAAGGCCAAAGGAGTGTGGAAGACTACCACAAAGATTTGGAGATGACCTTGATCCAAGCAAACATCATTAAGGATGAGGAGACCACCATTGCTATATTCATCAATGGCCTTAACCATAAGATTGCCAACAAAGTGGAGATGGTGCTATATGTCAACATGGAGGATTTGCTTCATCATGCTACTAAGGCCGAGAGGATCATCAAAAGGTCTAAGGCATCCAAGATGTCCCAAGGAGGAAGCTCTACATGGAGGGGAGAATGGAACAAGGAAGCACCTAAGCCAAGAATGGAGGCCACCAAAGGTGGCTTGTTTCAGCCTCAACAAGACAATTCCAAAGCTCCACCTAAAGATGTACCTAAGGCAAAGGAGATAGAGTGCTTTAAGTGTATAGGCAAGGGGCACTATATGAGAGATTGCCCAAACAAGAATGTGATGATTCTTAAGGATGATGGAGAGATCACATCCGAGGATGAAGATGACATAGAGGAGACACCACCTTTAGGGGATGGGGAGCAAAACATACTTGAGCCCGAGGAGGGAGATTTTGCATTTGTGGCAAGGAGAGCTCTAAGTGTGCAAGCTAAAGAGAAAGCCAATCAAAGAGAATGCATCTTTCACACTAGGTGCCAAATCAAAGACTAAGTGTGCAACCTCATTGTTGATGGAGGAAGTTACACTAATGTAGCAAGCTCAACTATGGTAGAGAAGTTAAGGCCCCCTACTAAAAAGCACCCCAAAGCATATAGGCTTCAATGGTTGAATGATGTAGGAGAGGTAAAGGCGGTAAAGCAAGTTTCAGTTCACTTTAAGATTGGTACTTACTATGATCAAGTTATTTGTGATGTTCCTATGCATACTTGTCACATTTTGCTTGGGAAGCCGTGGCAATTTGATAAGAAGGTCACACATGATGGAGAAAAGAACTTGTACTATTTTGTCTATAAAAGAGAGCCAATCACACTTGTTCCACTTTCACCACAAGTCTTAGAGGATCAAAGAAAGCTTCAAAGTAAGGTTGAGAAAAAAGAAAAAGAGGGGAAAATTGAGGGCAAGAATGATGAGGGGAAAGCTGAGAGAACAATTGAGAAATTAAGTGAGAAGCGTAGACATGAAGGGAAGAAGAGTTGAGAGTTCCTGAGAGAAAAGAATGAGGGGAAGATGAGTGGAAAGAAAGAGTGCTACATTGCAAAAATGAATGATGTGAGGAAAGCCCTTCAAGCATAAAAACCAGTGCTTCTTTTACTTTACAAAGAGTCTCTACTTGTTATCAATGATCTAACACATCTTCCTAGTGTTATTTTGTCTTTGTTGAAGGATTTTGAGGATGTTTTCCATGAGGACCCAATAGGACTACCACCCATTAGAGACATTGAACATCAAATTGACTAAGTCTCGGGTGCACCTATTCTAAATAGGCCAACTTATAGAACCAACCATGAGGAAACTAAGGAGATTGAGAAGCAAGTAGAGGAATTGTTGGCTAAAGGCTTTGTGAGGGAAAGCATGAGCCCTTGTGTCATACCTGTCTTTTTAGTGCCAAAGAATGATGGTTCATGCCACATGTGCATGGATTGTAGGCCAGTCAACAAAATCATTATAAAGTATAAACATCCTATCCCTAGACTTGATGAGTTGCATGGTTCTACTTTGTTTTAAAAAATTGATTTGAAAAGTGGGTACTATCAAATTTGGATGAGGGAAGGGGATGAATGGAAGACTGCTTTCAAAACAAAATTTGGGCTTTATGAATGGTTAGTCATGCCTTTTGGGTTAACTAATGCTCCTAGTACTTTCATGAGACTTATGAATCATGTCTTGCGTGACTTCATTGGTAGGTTTGTTGTTGTTTACTTTGATGATATCTTAGTATATAGCAAGAACCTAGAAGAACATGTTGGTCGCCTTACACAAGTACTAAGCACTTTAAGAGGGCAAAAGTTGTATGCTAACTTGAAGAAATGTTCTTTTTGTGTTGACAAACTTGTTTTCCTTCATTTTGTTGTGAGTTCACATGAAATTGAGGTGGATCAAGAGAAGGTAAGGGCCATACAAGAATGGCCAACCCCAACTTCTATCACTAAGGTAAGATTATTCCATAGGTTAGCTAGCTTCTATAGGAGGTTTGTAAGGAATTTTTCTTCCATTGCTACACCTCTAACTGAAGTTATCAAGAAGAAAGTAGGATTTAAGTGGGGGAAAACTCAATAGGAGGCTTTCGGGTTACTAAAGAAAAGGTTGTGTAATGCACCACTTCTAGCTTTGCCTAACTTTGCTAATATTTTTAAGGTTGAATGTGATGCTTCAGGTATAGGCATTAGAGTTGTGTTGATGCAAAGAGGGCAACCCATTGCATACTTTAGTGAAAAGTTAAATAGTGCAACTTTGAACTATCCCACTTATGACAAAGAGCTTTATGCTTTGGTAAGAGCTTTGGAAACTTGGCAACATTATCTTTGGCCGAGGGAGTTTGTTATTCACACCGACCACCGAGCCTTTAAATTTCTTAATGGGCGAGGTAAGTTGAATAGAAGACCTGCTAAGTTGGTAGAATTCATTGAGTCATTCCCATATGTTATCAAATACAAGCAAGGTAAGGATAATGTAGTGGCAGATGCATTTTCTAGGGGGTATGCTTTACTTTCTGCTTTGGATGCTAAAGTGTTGGGTTTTGAGCACTTAAAAAGATTTATATGCTTCGGATCATGACGTTGGTGAGATTTATGCTAAGTGTTCTAAATTTGCTTTTGAGAAGTTCTATCAAGTTAATGGGTTTCCTTTCAAAGAAAATAGGTTGTGTATTCCCAAGACATCTTTGAGGGAACTACTCACAAAGGAAGCTCATTGTGGAGGACTTATGGGACACTTTGGACAAGCCAAAACCTTGCATACCTTGAAAGAACACTATCATTGGCTGAATATGGTAAAGGATGTAAGGAAGGTTTGTGATCAATGCATAGCATGTAGGAAGGCTAAGTCCACTCATACTTCATAAGGGTTATACACACCACTTCCTACACCCACTCATCCATGGGTTGATATTTCATTGGATTTCATTGTTGGATTGCCTAGAACTAAAGGAAACTGAGACTCAATCTTTGTTATAGTTGATAGGTTTTCAAAAAGGGTTCACTTTATTCCATGTAATAAGACTGATGATGCTATACATGTGGCTGACTTATTTTTCAAGGAAGTTGTTAGGCTTTATGGAGTTCCAAGAACCATAGTTTTAGATAGGGATTTTAAGTTCCTAAGCCACTTTTGAAGCACTTTGTAGGGAAAGCTTGGCACTAAGCTTTTGTTTTTTACCTCTTGCCACCCACAAACTGATGGGCAAACTGAAGTAACCAATAGGACCTTAGGTTCTATGCTTAGAGCTATCATTGGTAAGAATTTGAAATCTTGGAAAGATTGTTTGCCTCATATAGAGTTTGCTTACAATAGGTCCATGCATTCTACTATTGAATTTTCACCTTTTGAGATTGTGTATGGTTTTAATCCTTTAATTCCATTAGATTTTCTACCATTATCTACTCTTAAGGTTTCTATTTTGGATGGTAGTAAAAGGTCCAAGGGCATCAAGAGGTTGCATGAGAAGGTTAAGCAACAAATTGAGCACAAAAATCAGCAAGTTACTAAGAAAGCCAACCAAGGCCGAAGGAGAGTTGTTTTTGAGCTGGGAGATTGAGTTTGGTTGCACATAAGGAAGGACAGATTTCCAGCTTCAAGAAGTACTAAGCTTCATCCAAGAGGAGATGGTCCATGCCAAGTGATTAAGAAGATCAATGACAATGCATACATGCTAGACTTGTCGGGTGAGTACAATGTGAGTGCCACTTTCAATGTTTCTGATTTGTCTTTGTTTGAATATGCAGATTCATGGACGAATCCTTCTAAGAAAGGGGGATTTGATATGATCAAGGAAGGCACAATCAAGGATGGCAAGGACTCATTAAAGATATCTAGTGCACTAATGACAATGAAGAAAGCTAAGGAGCTCACTAGTGCACTTCAAGCTTTTATCTTAAGCTTCTTCATGGAGGATGGACATGGAATTTCACAAGGAGCTTCTGTAACTATCAAGACATCATATTAGGATGATGGCCAAGCTTCGTACTCAGTCCTAGAGTGCCTAGACAAGTCACAAGGCAAGGAACCCAAAGGGTACCCCTTAAGTGCACCCTTAGAGCCTCTTTGAAGTGTTTCAAGGCTATTTTGCTTCTACAAGCTGGATCTTTAAGCTCTAACCTTTCAAGACCTCTTTCCAACATTTAAGAGGAAGAATCATGCCAATAGAACTCAAATATTCAAGCTTGGAGCTGAAGATACAAGCAAAAACCCTAAAGAACCCATAAGTGCATCCGAGAAGACCATTTTGGGGTTTTTAAGGCCAACCTTGTATTTTCAATTTATTTTATTTATTTTCATGATTATTTACATTATTTTGGATGTTATTTAGGCTATAGAATTAATTCAGGTCATATAGGTTAAGTGGCATACGCTGCACACATCAAACTTGTTCAAACTAGGTGTTGGAGTCCTAGTTTGACTAGGTTTTTTTTAGTCCTTTGTACCTAGGTTTCTTATGTGACTTGGGCTGCGAATTTTGTTGAGACTTTTACCCTAGTTTAGGCCTATCAATAGGCACATATTCTGGTTGTAAAGGACAGTCTTTATACAAAATAATACTGCTACTTTAAAGAGAAATTCTCTTTTGTTCTTTAAGGACTACCTTGGTGCACAAATTGCTTGTATTCTTGGTTTTCTTATACTTCTTGTTTCTAATCACGAGTTGATTAGGGGTGGGGGTTTGAATCCAGTCTCTTTGATGTCTTGTAGAGCTTGAAAAACATCCTGGGTGTGTTTCATGGTCGTTATACCATTGGGGTTCGCATCAATTTATCTATAGCTCCACTTTGGAAAAACATTACCCAACATGGTAAACCAAAATCTGTCAATGAATCATAAAGTTAGAATTACTAATATTAAGGTTTGGACCTTACATTACACTAGTTAAGCCCTGCCCCAACTCAATTCTAAGGCATGTAGGGGCATTCTCGGTTTCTTGCCCAATCAACTCATTACCAAAACTATGTCATAGGACCTCATGTCCATAACTCATAACTCATAAGAAAATATTTTTCTTCTATCTCAAAGGAATAATTACTAACCAACTTATCAATCAAAATAACATTCTTCCTTAGAATCCTAATGAGTTTCATGTTATTCATAATTTCTCATTGTAACCTAACTTATCTATTAATATAGCAGATACAACAAAAATGCCCATAATTGCTATTTTAAAACTTAAGGTTACCTTGTATTGTAACTGGCTCCTAAACCACTTGACTAGGCAACGCAAAAAATCTAAGCTGAATTGTTACTCCGATGTTACTAAGTTAACTCCCTAAAGCAATGACTGTTAAGGGATCATTCCTAGGATGGCCTTGAACTGACCATACTTATGGGCAATCTCTAGCCCAAGTACCACTTTAACTACTATTGTTATAGATGTTTAGAGCCATGAGACCTTTTGCACCTAGGGCACAGGCCTTTCTTCTTCTTGGCCTGTCTTTGGCCCATGACTTGTTTCCTACTATGTGTTGTTTTCCCATGCTTTTTCCTAGGTTGGATGAGCTAACCTCCTCTTTTTTTACTTTATGTCTTTGACACCTTTAACTCTCTTCCAAGAATCAACGATTTTTTAGCCATTTGCCAATAGCTCTGAACATTCATGATCATCATGTATCACTTCAGCACTAGCTTAAGGCCTTGGATGAACTTCCTTGCCTTAGGCTTTATTTTACCCCCTAAGAAGAAAGCTGTGAGATTACTCATTTGCTTTAACTCAAAGACTATATGACTGAAGAGATTTTCTTCTTGGTTAGCCATCCTCAGCTTTGTCAGGTTCACATAACCCGTCAAAAGTTTGTGGGTTGAACTTATGAAACTTCAGGAGTAACCTGTTTGTCTTGGTAACACCTCCCTCCTTGTTTCCTTGTCCTCCTGATCTTATGGATCACTCTGCCTACCTTCTGCTTGAGGTTTTGGATGCAGGCCTTATTGCCTTTCTTAGCCTTGGGGTACTCTAGATCTTTGCCCTTCAGCCTCCCAAATAGACACCTCACTGTTTAGGTCTCAAAATACCTCTCTCAAATTAGTGGTCACACCCTAAAATCCTTGCACCATGGTTTGGTTCTTACCCTAGAGCAAGTCTGTCATATGCCCCAACATTGCTACTACTGGGTCACTAGAACCCTCGTTGGGATCCATAACACCCCTAGCCACACCTAACCTCCACCATTACAACCTGTAGCCAAATCCATACAGAATACATATAATACTGGTTAGTGCTAACTATCTTAGTACAAAGACCACAATCTTCTACACATCCAATGATTTCTAATAAAGCTCTAACTTACTTTGATATCATTGTAATGACCTACCACTTATTGGGCGCTCCAAGAAGCTTATGGAATCATGCTCCATACTAGTTGCAATTAGCTAGTTATTACTTACCTGCTCATTAAGTGTTTCATGCATCTAGTTATTAACCCTAATTGTGTGTATATACATGAGTATGCCTTGACTTCAAGTAACATTATAAGTATGAAAACATTAAAAATTACCAGCATTTAAAAAAAATAGTCAAAACATTGTTAGAGCATCAAATATAGTTTTTTTTTTTTTTGCATATGCACCATAATACATACTATGCACATGTCCAAAAATAACCCTTAAGTCCACAACTCTATTTAATACACTAGAGGCTAACTAGCATATATAGGTATACCAAGAACCTCACTTCCATCAGAATACTATGCTCAAGTAGAGTAAGCTTAACTGTGTGCCTTATCATTCCACTAGCCTATATAGAATCACAATCACTTAACCAGAAAGAAATCTAAATCACAATGATTCAATAAGCAAGTGCCTATATAAAAATACTAGCACAACAACCCTTAATGGCTACTAGGCTCTATAGAATCAACATCTGCACAATGATACCAAAGGAATGATAATCGATGATTCTTGACAAAGGGATTCATCTACCAATAAAAAAACACTAAGGACAATGCACATATAGGCATATATAAGTAATCAATCTACTCATGCCCTTGTAGCCTGATGGTAAACATATGGCTATAGTTCAAGTCCCTTAGGACTTGCCCCTATACCTAATCCTCATTATAAGACTTAGTCTTGCCTATTAGTAAGCTTAGCTTACTAACCTTAACTGCCTCTTTTGGTTGTACAGGAAACATGGCTAACACTCCTTACTTGAGTTTCGAGGAACTCTCTAGGTTTACTAGGTTCCCTCTTAATTTTTTAAGCTCCTAAGCTCGTCTAGGTCACTAGTGTGTTAGACCTCCACCCATTATACCAAGGGTGCACTAGATGTTTACTCATGCCTTATGTTATAACTTGCCCAACTCATAAGTACACTAACCTTTGGTTAACTTACCTAATGTACACTAGGTATTCACCTCTTCCCTACTTTACATCTTGCTTAGGTCATAAGTATGCTAAACCATCACCCATCGCACTCCCCTATCCACCATTATTTGGTTACCCCACTAAATTAATGTGTAAACTATCCATTAAGGCGTTAGCAAGCTAAAATGGGGACCCAAAGGGCCCCCAAGTCCCCTAAGGTACCCATTTGCACACTCCCTAACACCCCATCCCACGATGAGCTCACATCATGGCTATATGTGATTGCACCTACCTCAATTTGCTCATTTCTGGTTGGATGTTATAACATTGGTCATCCTAGGGTATGCTGCCATTTGTGCAATAACACAAACCCTATGTTGCTATCACATTTTTTCCCGGGCATGAGTTCGTGCTTCTTCATGATGCCTATGCAAATAGGGTACTCCTTTTAAGCTAATCAATGCACTAACCTGTCAAACCAAGCTCCTATACCACAAGCAAACCACATACTAAATCCTTTACATCAATTCATAAAAAGAAGCAAGATTAAGCTTCTCCAAGCAACAAAGCTCCTTTAAGCACCTCATATGGTCGTAACATAATTTCATCACAAATGGCACCAAAGTAAGCTCAATTTACACTAGAACCATACTCAAAATCAACTCACAAGCCAATAACAAGTTGAAACAAAATGCAAGCTTGGGTTTCAAGCTCTCCTCACTTAAACTCCTTTAAAAAATTCCACAAAGTGACTCTTTCTAGCTACAACATTCTTGGGTACCTAATAAGCCTTTGATTTCCACCAAGAATTAAAGATTTGAAAAGGTTTTACCTTGGTTATAAGGAGATGAAGATTGCACACGAAACATGGGAGGTACAACAAATGGAAATAGTATTCCTACTTGTTTCCGAATGGGGTTTTAAAAGCTAGAGTCTCCTTTACCTCTCTTTCTCAACTCTTACCTTTTTTGCATTTTAACCCCAAACTGGCTAAGTCTCCATAAAATTTTTTTAGGCTTAGGCAATTTAGTCCAAAACTTATCATTCTTATCTCTTTGGATCAAAGCTCTTTTATAAGCCATAAAACCAAACTTTTGCCATAAGGCATGAAATCACCAATTTGTGCTTAAGGACTCTTAGGTGCCAAAAATGAATTAGGAATCAAAGCCTTAATTAACTTGCTTGATTTTGCTAAATCTCACTAAAATAAGGTATTAAACAAAGGATTTGACTTAGTATTAAAGTCTTACCTATTCATAATAGGTCTGATACCTAGAGTGTTACCCACTTTGGGGTAGTCCAGTTATGGTGCCAAAATTGTGTATTTAAAATCCAAGGATTGGTATGTCTTGTAGGCCATCAGAACAATACCCTTAATGCACATACCCAAGTGGCCCTCTTGGGTACTATATGAATACATGCATATTGGTCTAAACATTACATGCATATTCACATTTAATGCACATCATGACAGCAAGGAAGAGAAACACTAGCACAAGTCTTAATCTTGGCTACCATACATTAGGCAATCTTGTTAAGTTCATGTTTCCAGCCACTGCACCCGAACTTCTCTAAAAAAACTGTATTAATCCAGCCATGTACCCCCTATTTCCTTTGCTCCATTATCAATTAGAAACTTAGACCAAACCAAGGAATTTGGTTTTACATCAATAGCCACCTATGGACCAAGTTATGGATTTTTTAAGTTGGTTACAAAATTCTGACCAAATGAATAGTAAATTGGCCAAATTTGTAATGTCATAACTTTGGCTACATGGCTCCAAATTCAGGAATTCTACATACCAGTTAAACCTGTAAATGTGCTCTAGGTATGGTCAAAATTTCATGCCAAGATTCACTCTACACATGGATATATAGAACTTTGAGTGCAAGGTCAAAATTCTGTCCACTTTATGACCATTATGCTCGTACAAAATTTCGTAAGTGTGCAAGCATTTCATTCACAAAAGGTAAGCCCTCCAACGGTATCCCATACATGTCCAATACACATAGGAATTACATGCTCTTTCATATAGCAACTTTATGTGGTCAAAACAGAATTTAAACACAAGCAGCCCATGATTCACACTTAGATAGCTTGTGCACCGCCTTCACATACATAGCAAAAACATTCTCAAATGTTCACATACTTGTCCCAACTTTACATGCCTTACATGTACATACATCCATGCACTACATCATGGCCTTAACTCATCTAAAGACATGCACCCAAGTCACAGGGGATGCTTGAGATACAATGCACTCCAAAACAGGATGCTGGACAGCTGTTGCGTAACACAATAATCACCATCACTAAAAATACAAAAATATGCTCTTAAAATCACCAAAATTTCCATATCATAACTATACAAATAGAATTTCATGTACCTAAAATTTCAGATCAAAACTCAAACAATAAAGGTTAGTTTGAATGTGATCTTTCTGCTAGACCTGAAATGGGCAGATTTAAGAGGAAATAAGTTTTATGGAGAAACTTAGTAAGGAGAACAATTTAACACTAAGGTAATGTAACCTTTAGCAATCACCTACATCCAAAGACACTAAAACACAAGAAAACACAATGCAAATATCCAATATAAAGCATCCAAATGTAGTAATCAAACACAAACAACAAACACATGTATGCGGCAACAACAATATTCATTGGTTAGTCCATAAAACATGTAATAAACATAAGTAGATCACTATGGCAGCCCTCCTCAAGCATAAGTTTGGCCTTAGGAGAGTTTTAACACTAGTTAGCACTAACTTTAAGCTCTAGAAACCCTTAAATTTGCTATCATCACTGTACACTTCACACTAGGTCACAAAACCTTCAATAAGTGCACTCCCTACTAAGCTTGGTCCATCAAGCTTATGCCTCTATTCCAAGCTTAGCTCTAGCTCCATGGATGCTTAGAAATACAATAAGCATCCCATGAGAGCAAGAGAACTCCTTACCTTTTGCTGGAAATCCAATAAACCTTAGATAAACCCGAAAAATATGGTTTATGGTCTTCCTTGACGCTTTGGTTGTCTTCTCTTGCCTTCTCTTGATTGTTTGCAATAAGGTGGCTATGGAAGGATGTGGAAGAGTTCAAGGAAGAACCCTAGTAGGTGGAGGTCGAATTTTTGGAAGAAAATTGGAAGAAAATGATTTTTTTTTTTCAAGCTTTATTTCTTTCTTGGTCTTTAGTAATGACATGTTTGCAAATTTTGCAAACTTTAGGCCACACTTAGACAACATTTTTACCAGCCTTTTGGGATGGGAAAATGACAATTTTGACCTATTTTAACCTTGGTCAAGGGTCATTTTCACCTTTAGAAAAGTTTGGGACACTTAAGCCCTTAAGTGTCCTTAAGCATTAAATGACTAACTTTGCCTCCTTGAGCACTTTGGTCCCAAAAAATATCCTTAATTCCATTCATGTCCTTTCTTTATAATTCCATCCACGTCCTTTCCTCACAATTCCATCCATGTCCTTTTCATAGCCATATTTGGAAATTTGTGCAATTGAGTACCCAACTATTGTAACCTTACAATTAGTCCATAGGTTACTTGAAAATTAGACAATATGCCAATGCTTTCTTAAGGGCCAAATTATCATTGTTTGTGCCACTTAAGGGAGTGTATATTGAATACTTTATACTTCACAATTCATACACTATGATAAAAATTAAAGTATACAAGTTTAGGTCCTTATGTTGTAATTTTCTCATTTTGTGAAAGTGATAACATAGAGGGTTGTTATAATGGATACTGTTGAGGAAAGGACAATGAGAGCAATTCAATGGTGTGGCGGTTTGCTGTTTTGAAAAGTTCAATTTTTTGGTGACTGAAAGGTGGTGAAGGAGATGGCAAGGAAGGCTGGATGGAGAGATAATGGTTGAAGTGTTAAATCCATCTGCTTAAGGGTGTCTTGAGCGGGAGAAAGAAACTTTAGGTTTCAAAGTTGACATTCTCCTCTAAAATTTCATAAAATTTAATCATGAAACTGATGGATTAGGGTAAATTTTTAAAAGTTGGGGCTTTATTAGGCCAAAACTTAGGTTGGGGGACCTGTTTAGGACAAATAAAAAAGGTTAGAAACTAAAGATGCAATTTATCCAAACTAAATTACTATTTTACAAGAACTTGGCACCTAAATTTACAAAATTGTTTTTTAGGGTGTCTGCTTACTAATACCAGCTCAATAGAAAGGCATCACTTTCCCATCCGGACCCCCCCCCCCCCCCCCCCCCCCCCCCCAGCCCTTGCAGTAAATCTTACTAGTACTAGCTCAGAAATGATGAAAAAGTCTTGCATGGTCTTGAAAATGGGAGGGGAAAAAAGAAATAAAAGAAAGGAAATGAAAAAAAAACAAACAAAAGCATAATAATAATGGCCCCCACCAGAGTCCAAACAAGTTAGTTATAATATGTGGGATCACCTAAAAACAGATATTCAATTTTATGCATGTTCACATGTGTCATTGCTGAGATGAGCCTCATACTACAACCAAACCAATATATCTTCGATTCTAGTGGGAGTATAACAAAATAAATATCAACGGGGTTGGTTCTAAATGTTACTCCCCGTCTCAAATTATTTGTTGATTTCAATTTTTTACGTAAATTTTAATTTTAATTTATTATATTATTATTTGATAAAAAATTTGAAAATTATATTTAAAAATTACAATTCTTACAGTTTTTAATTAAATATAATTTTTTATAAAATTTCAATAAATAGTAAAATAAATAAATTTAGGTCAAATTTAAAATCAAAATACTAAAATGGAATAAACAATATGTGACAAAGGTGATATTTCTTTTGTTTTTTCTACCACACAACTTGCACTAAGAATTTAAGTATTTTCAAAATTCAATTTGCTTAAATTCTCTCTCTCTCTCTCTTTTTCTTCTGGTCCATGAGCATTTAAACATGAACTTATTGACAAACATGTGGCATTTTACTAGTTAATATCACCACACATATATATATATATATATATATATATATATATTGCTAAAACAATGTCTGATCATCCAAAAAGATGTGGCCTGGGAGCAAATTATTACATTTAGCGGCTTGATGGTTCACAAAAAAGACAAAATTATGTAATTCACACAAACATCACATTTGCTTCTTTGTGGGCATTGGGTATATCGGATTTAAGAGGGATTAGAAGTCCACTCCATAGATGTCATTTCCTTTTTACATAGCCCCGCTAAAGTAGTAGGTAAACGCGAAATATACTGGAAATAGCACGATTAAAAGCGAATTAAAAGAAAGTTGAGGGATTTAAATTAACAATTAAGGAAAATGAAACCTACCAAACTGAGAAGACCATAAGGTTCAATTGCCTTGCAATTTTCTCACCAACCAAACCACACATATGAGCCAGCCACCACTACTTTTCTCTACCCTCCCCGGTCAAATTTTAACCTCTGTGATCAGCGCCCGGTCCACGCTCCCTCCGTCCGGCCGTCGGATCTCCACCCTCCCAATCCAACGGCCCTCCTCGCCCCTCAACCAACCCACCCTTTTTCTCTTATGCCCACCTACCAACCCTCTCACTACCCCCTCCAAATCCCCATCTATTTAAACCTCCCACCTCCCTCTCTCTCTCCTCAGGAACGGAACCATTTCTAATTATTTCCATTCCTCTGTTCCTTTTTAAGAAAAACAAAGACTACGTCGTTTAGCTTATCTAGGCACCGCAAATAAGCGTTTTTGTTCCTCACTATGGCTCCTCCCGAGACCGGCCACAGCAACGGCATTTCCTCGAAAGGCTTGTGCACGCCGTCGAGGCTCCATGATCCGCTCAACTGGGGCGCAGCCGCTGAGTCCTTGACGGGGAGCCACCTCGACGAGGTGAAGCGGATGGTGGAGGAGTTCAGGAAGCCGCTGGTGAAGCTCGGCGGCGAGACCCTGACGATCTCCCAGGTGGCCGCCGTTGCAGCTTCCAGCGACGCTGCTGTGAAGGTCGAGCTGTCGGAAGACGCCCGGGCCGGCGTTAAGGCTAGCAGCAACTGGGTGATGGAGAGCATGAACAAGGGCACAGATAGCTACGGCGTCACAACCGGGTTCGGTGCCACTTCCCACCGCCGGACCAACCAAGGTGGCGCCCTGCAGAAGGAACTCATCAGGTAAGCTAGCCAATCACGTGCTTGTTTAAATTCCCGAGAGAAACATGTTTAGATCACGTAGGCCTCTAGAATTCTGGAATAGCATCAATGCGAGGCAGAGTGAGTTGGGTAAGCTTTAACTGTCGAGTTAGCTCGCCCTCGCCTTCGCCTTGTCATCCTCGCCCAGAAGTCTGGAAACGAGTCGACTCATGGTTGGTAGGCGATTTTGCGACCTGGTCGAGGGTCCCCGTCATTAAATTTTACTCCATGTTACTTATCATTACGGAAATCCGCGGGCCAGGCGTTACACTTTGACGGAAAACGAAAATGATGTGGAATAATAAAGACGGCATTTAGTAATAAATTAGTATATTTTTGTTTTATTTAATTTTTATTTTTACCGAGCTTACCTAATTTATGTATGAACGCGAAGTTTATGCATGCAAATCGCTCACCTACCATCTTTTATAACAAAAAATTTATAATTTAAAAATATCTACAAAGCTTTGTGGAATTAAAAGAAAATATTTTTCTCACTATATTTGTTTATATAAACGAAATCATAAAAGGACAATTTTCTCTCTGAGGCGATTTAAAAACTTTTCTCCTAAATGAAAAGAAAAAAAAAAGCTGTCTTGAAACATTCTGAGCATGTTTAATTAAATAGCTAAAGTTGTAAAAGATTGTATTTAATTCAAATTTTCAAATTTGCTGAAATAAGCTTAATTGTTAAAAGTTAAAACAATTCACTTTGTGACACTTCTTTTTAACTTCTTCGCAGGTTCTTGAACGCGGGAATCTTTGGCAAGGGAATCACAGAAACATGTCACACTCTGCCGCAGCCGGCAACCAGAGCCGCCATGCTTGTCCGGATCAACACCCTTCTCCAGGGCTATTCCGGCATCAGATTCGAAATCCTCGAAGCCATAACCAAGTTCCTCAACGGCAACATCACCCCATGTCTGCCCCTGCGCGGCACCATTACCGCCTCTGGGGATCTTGTTCCGCTCTCCTACATCGCCGGCTTACTCACCGGAAGACCCAACTCGGCCGCCGTCGGGCCCAACGGAGAAACCATCACGGCCGAGGAAGCGTTCAAGCTCGCGGGTGTGACGTCTGGGTTCTTTGAGTTGCAACCGAAGGAAGGGCTCGCTATGGTTAATGGAACTGCTGTTGGGTCTGGTCTGGCTTCCATGGTTCTGTTCGAGGCCAATGTGCTGGCGGTTCTGTCGGAAGTTCTGTCTGCCATTTTCGCTGAGGTGATGAACGGGAAGCCCGAGTTTACGGATCACTTGACTCACAAGCTAAAGCATCATCCTGGCCAGATTGAAGCTGCAGCTATAATGGAGCATATTCTGGATGGAAGTGGCTTTGTGAAAGCTGCTACGAAGATGCATGAGATGGATCCCCTGCAGAAGCCGAAACAGGACAGATATGCTCTGAGGACTTCTCCACAGTGGCTCGGCCCCCAGATCGAAGTGATCAGATTCGCCACCAAATCCATCGAAAGAGAGATTAACTCTGTCAATGATAACCCTCTAATTGATGTTTCCAGGAACAAGGCCTTGCATGGTGGTAATTTCCAAGGCACCCCAATTGGAGTTTCCATGGACAATGCTCGGTTGGCCATTGCTTCCATTGGCAAATTGATGTTTGCTCAGTTCTCTGAGCTTGTCAACGACTTCTACAACAACGGTCTGCCTTCTAATCTCACTGGTGGAAGCAATCCGAGCTTGGATTACGGTTTCAAAGGCGCAGAAATTGCCATGGCCTCTTATTGTTCCGAGCTTCAGTACCTGGCAAATCCTGTGACCAGCCATGTCCAGAGTGCTGAGCAACACAACCAAGATGTGAACTCCTTGGGGTTGATCTCTGCGAGGAAGACAGCGGAGGCTGTTGATGTGTTGAAGCTCATGTCCACTACCTACTTGGTTGCTCTCTGCCAGGCTATTGACTTGAGACATCTGGAGGAAAATCTAAAGAGCAGCGTGAAGAGTACTGTGAGCCAAGCTGCTAAGAAGGTCCTCACCACAGGCCACAATGGGGAACTTCACCCTTCAAGATTCTGCGAGAAGGACTTGCTCAAGGTCGTCGATAGGGAGCACGTTTTTGCCTATGTTGATGATCCCTGCAGCGCTACCTACCCGTTGATGCAGAAGCTGAGGCAAGTTCTTGTGGACCATGCATTGAGCAATGGCGAGAATGAGAAGAACGCCAGCACCTCAATCTTCCAAAAGATCGAAGCTTTTGAGGAGGAACTGAAAGCCCTCTTGCCTAAGGAGGTGGAAAATGCTAGAGTGGCTCTTGAGAGCGGAAATCCGGCCATTCCCAACCGGATCAAGGAATGCAGGTCTTATCCGTTGTACAGGTTTGTGAGGGAGGAGCTCGGGACCGCTCTGCTGACCGGAGAAAAAGTCCGATCACCGGGAGAGGAGTTTGATGTAGTCTTCACAGCTATGTGCCAAGGGAAGCTTATTGATCCAATGCTAGAGTGCCTGAAGGCGTGGAATGGTGCCCCTCTTCCCATCTGCTAGACTACCCCTTTCTACTTGTTTGCCTCTTCAGACAATCCCTACCCAATCTTTATTTTTTCCCCTCGTTTCATAAGTTGAACATTTTGTAAAACATGTTGATTAGCAATATCAATGCATCTGTAATGTGTTAAATTTGTTCCCTTAATATCCCAGAATTTAATGTCCCAGAACTAGTTTGTTGCTTCTCAACTCAAGTCTCAAACTTTACTTCAGGCATTTCCCCAGAAGCTTCTTTTTTTCTTTTGTCGGTCTCTAAGGATATTCCATCACGGGACAGCGGTAACTAATCCCTCAAAGTATTGTCTGGCTCTGAAACGGCCCCTTCAGCCCTTCACATGGCATCTAATTTATTCAGTGTTCCTGCTTAGCCGCTTGTGTCTCACTTTCTGTTACCTAACCCGATCCAAGTCTCGTAATTTTCTTGGATCTAAGGTGGGAAGGTTGTACCACTCAAAATTTTACACCATTCCTTTTTTTTTTTTTTAATATTATAAGTTATTTTTTGGCTTACGGTGTACAGGAAAGTTCACCTTAACTTTAATGACAAAATATTTAGTATATAGTTTTTTTAATCAGAAAAGTATTTAGTATATAGTTATGTTCCTCTGGTTTGAAGTATCAAAATAAAAATCCTCTCAAATAAAATACTTACTTATCTCACAAAAGCTGCCATCTTTACAATTTGCAGCAGTTAATTTATAATTTTATTTTTTTTAAAATTTATTATAAAATTATAATTTTTTTATATAAAATTTAAGCTTTAAAGATTATAGTTTCTAAATATTATTTTTTAATTTTTTTAATATGTATTAATATGAATATATTCAAGTTAAATTTTAACCAAAAAATATAAAATAACCAACTAATATAGTAATGAACGTTCTTCTGGGTTCCACGTACAAAATACTTTTCGAAAAAGAAACTCAGTCAATACGTTTCTAATGAGCTATTGGTTATATTTTAAACTCGGGTGAACCTGCTCTGAAAACCAACCTGTTCTAGTTAATTGCAGCGTTCTACAAAGTGTAGGATTTTTATTTTTCAAATGGTGCTAATTGTGTGACCAATTCTCTCACCAATTCTATGTCTGTCTAGTTGCATCCGTTATTATTATTATTATTATTATTATTATGCTGGCAACATAAAATTTTATATTAAAATCTTAAACCATTGAATATATATTTAAGTAATTTAATAAGTGATATAATAATAAGTTGATAAGCTCATACCAAGGTTATGTTATGTTGATACCAAAGAAGACTCCTGTATGGAAAGAAATCTCTCCACTATAAAAAGTAATCCCACATCATCATTTTCTAGATATGAAATACTCTTTACAGCCCTAATACCATAGTTTTCTCCCGAGGAGCTAACTTGATTATTGGAAGATTTCCTTAAATACATAATGCTTAATATACTCAAGTTTACAAAATTTCTTTTACTAAACAGTTTGACGGAAACTGATTAGATATGGTCATACATAATTCCATGCAGAATCCCACAAAAAATTGATAATTAATTAATTGATATATCTTTTGTGGCACTACTCATTTAACAAAAGTGATTGGTGTTTTTTGGGTACAAGCAATCAAATGAAGACAAGTGGAACCGATTAGTAAGTAGTGAAGCAGAAGGTGGTCATGTGCACGAAGGCAGCCCAGGAACCAGAAGGTGCAGAAACAGAACTAAGACATGTTTGGCGGTTAGAGCTCTGCCCACCCACCTACCAAACTATGTAAAACGTGCGGGTATTAGCTAGAAACCGGTGAGCAATATTTTTTTGATGATTTGATCATCCCAATATGACCAATACTGAAGCAAGCAACATTCATTAATCAGACAACCTTTTTCACCTCATGATGCTACTGCAATTTTTTATAATTTTAATAAAGAACAGTTGAATTTATCTTTTCTTCTTCTTCTTTTTTACGGAATATAGAGTGGTGTGACCTTTATTTTATTTTTTTAATTTTGAGGTACACGACATTAGTACATGGAATATTTTGTTACCAAATTAGTATATGTTTGCATCTAGTTTTTTTTTTCACACAAAAGCATTGCACATTAACATAGTTAAGACTTCAGAATTATAGAGAGTCAGTGTACTTTTTCATGGATTTGGCTTAGGTATGTATTTTTGGATTTTGGCTGTCACACCTCAGTCAATATCTTCGTGCTTTGTGGGTTTAAAGTTTGGTATTAATATTAACAACTAACGTTAAAGCTTTTTTAAAAAAAATTATCAGTTGTAGCATTCATTTATATGATTAAATAAATTATCCAAAAATATAATATTAATCATAAAAATTATTCCAAAACAGAGCCTTAATGTGAATTTTTTAAATTTGAGACTTGTAAATGGAAAAAACAAGCTTTGAGGGAGCTTGCTCCCCATACAACTCTATTTGCATTAGTTGGGCTTAATGTGACTACTAGATACCAGATGTCTTGCACAAAGAAAAAAAGAATATTTATTAATTATTTTCTAATAAATATAAACTATATAATAATTTTTTAACCATCAATATATTATTTAAACTATTAATTTTTTTAAAACCAATTTCTATGTCAATTTCAAAATTAAATGTATATTAATGTTGTGGAGTTTTAAAACTTATTTTGAAAAACGTATATTTTTAAGAAAAGGTCCTAATGTAAAAATAATTGTTATGAATGAAAAGCTGTGCAAGTTCCAAAACGCACACTATAGTTAGTTGAAGAACTAAAGCACCGGAAACATAAACTAAAAGTGTATAGCTATTTACTAGCCGGGTTGCAGGTTGCGCAGCACTGGAAACTACAAGGCCCAATCCAATTGTTTGATATTCTCAGACCATATTCCATTCCCACACGCTTCAATTCAACGACATCTAGGTCACCCGGGGAGGTCACTTGTGTAGGTCACGCACGTGTCTCAATTTTCATCTTCATCTCGCAGCAATGAGCCAGCTGTTCCCCAAGGATAGCAAAATCTGATCCAATTCAATGATTTAATCTAATTTATCTAAATTTAAGTCCAACATGATCCAATTTAACTAAAAAAGGTAACAGTATGAACACGACTGTACCCAACACGACTTAAACTTAAACTCTAGTGAAGGGAAACTCAGGAAAACCTAAACCCAAATGACTCGAGCTTAAATTGACCCAAACTTGAAGGAATCAAAACCTGCGACTGACCTGACCTAAATTAGAGATAATCTAATGACTAAACCTAACAAGACTTGATTTTAACCCTCACCCTAAACCTTAACTTTGCTCTTTCATTACCTTTCATATTTAATAAGTCCTAAATATGTAAGTTTCTATGTTTAGTAATTTCTATTTTTTGAAATTTTTATATTTAGTATATCTCATATTTAGGGAATGTGACTTCCGTAATTAGTAACTTTCAGTTTTTTGTACTTCCATATTTAGTAAGTCTCATATTTGGAGAAGGGACTTACATATTTAGTAGCTTCATTTTTTTTTTTTTACTTTCATATTTAGTAATTCTTATATTCTGATAAGGGGATTTCCATATTTCATAATTTCCATTTTCTAAAGACTTCTATATTTTGTAAGTCCCATGTTTGGGGAAGAAACTTCAATATTTACTACCAGATCGTTTAGCATTAATGCGGCTAAGTTAACGCGTTTTTATGTTTCAGGTCGGGTCATGCTCATGACCCACTTTTCTAAAAAGACAAAATTAACCTATCGTCCCAGACCAAATCCGATGACCCTTATGCCACTCCTTTTCGCCGCCAGCTTCTATTTTCATCACCGTTTTCTATTTTCACTGATTACCTTGTGCTCAGTCATGCCTAGCTTGCTATGGAGACGACGACCCGACTTGTACCAACTAGTAGTACAATCTCAAAAGCTCGGCTCGCCGACTATTGATCTTAGATATGATGGTGGTTGAGGGTTCGGAAGGCTAATGGTCACGACAGTTGATGAAGTCTCGAAG
Organism: Aquilaria sinensis; assembly: GCA_005392925.1. Lineage (NCBI taxonomy): Eukaryota > Viridiplantae > Streptophyta > Magnoliopsida > Malvales > Thymelaeaceae > Aquilaria > Aquilaria sinensis. Next base: position 42,247 of record SMDT01003181.1, on the reverse strand, counting down.
CTCAATGGAGTCACGAAGGTCGATGGAGGCAGTGGTCAATCTCAGACGTGGCGTGGTCGACAGTCATGAAAGTCAACAGTCGTAAAGGTCAATGAAGTCGCAGAGGTTGATGGATTCAGTGGAGTTACAAAGGTTGAGAGAGGCCAACGGGAGGCCGAATCGCACGTGTAGATGGGCTAAGGTGAAGTAGAATATGGTCTGATGTGGCTGGACGGCGGTGGAGTGTGGGCAGTGGGAGTGGGCAAGTCTAAGGAAAGGCAAAGCGACAAAAGGAATCAATGGAGTTGGGGTAGAGTTTGACATAGGTTGACCGTAATTACTTCTAACTTTAAGAGCAATAAACAAATAATTTGCAAGTGGGTAATGGACATGACAAAAAAAATGCGTTAATGGCTTTGTATTCAACTAAAACGAACTAGGCCTTAATAAGTCATATATTTAGATTCTTGCAAAACAAGTAACTTTTATATTTAGTAAATTTAATAATCTTGATAGGCAATTGTCAAAATTACAACATTTATCCCTAAAATTTTAAGTCTGGTGCAATAAGGTACGTAAATTTAAAAAAATTCATTTCAGTCACCCTAATAGCTATAACATGGGTCTTTAAAATTTTTGAAATCTTTACACTTTCACCTAAAATTTTTCAAATTTTACAATTTAGTCACTAATAGTGAATTTGAGTTGCATTTCATAGTAATTTCAAAGAAAATTCATCAAAACATAAGCATAGCAAAATTGTCATAATGTATGTCTGAATAGTCTGTGTAGTGATAGTTGAATAGTATGGGTCTAGAAAATAATAAGTATTACGAACAATGTTAAATTACCTAAATATGTACTAAACTATATTAAAAAATATTTTTATGAATATTTTGATTAAATATACTAAAAAATTAAAATTAATTTAAATTAAATCACATAAAAAATTGAACCTTCTTTTTAAATTTAAAAAAATTGAAAAAAATGAATCAATTTAATCATTTTGGAACTAGTAACCTGAGCGAACACAAAGGTCGATCCAAATATGACTTGAAACCTGACTTGAAGTTACTTGAGATTAAAATTAAGTCGACTTGTAATGAACCCGAACCCAAATAAACCTGGTCCAACCTAATTCGAACCCAAATAACCTAACCTATACCTGAATTCATGCTAACCCAACTAGACCTGAACCTGAATGACCTGACCCAAACCTAACTCAACCCACCCAATTGTCATCCCTATTTGTTCCTACCCTATTTTTGCTGTAAATCCATCAATTCATCATCTTAAATTACTTCGTTCAACCCTATTTCTCCTGATTATTAACACTTCTTTGGGTGCATTTTTTATTTTCTTAAAATTTGAAAAACCCTAATTTATCCCAATTTATTTCCTTGTGGTTCTTAGGGAGTCGTTTAGGCTCCGGTTATCGTCCTTCTCCAGTTCTCATCCTTAGTATGCTTATTTTTGGTTTTAACCCTTTTTTTTTCCCTTTGGTTTATCAAGTCCTGCTACAGTTAATTTATCAACTACCATGGTAAGGGTTTCAGATCTGTTCCAATGTGCATCTCTCATCCATGGGTTAACCATAGATGGAGGAAATTAGATTGATATACAGTTGGTTTGCTTTCAATCTCTCAGTTGCATTTCATAGATTAGTCAAATTTGGCTTCTTTGGCGGTGGTTGGTTCCACTTCAAGGAGCTTCTATTGCTTCTTGGATTGAAAGATTGATTGAAATTGGTTCTTAATCAGTGGATTTTGTGATTGGTTATTCATCATGTTCCTCTTTTGTTCTATTTGATTTGCTAGATTCAAAGTCCCTATAGAGATTGTTTGCTTAGTTGTGGATTTTCATGCTTCAATCTTAGTCATTTATTGGATATACAATTGAACATGATGAAGTACATTGCACCACACCATCGTTCTGGTTCTTTGTCTTTAGAAAATGACACTATTTCCATAGGTTATCTATCTCAGCAGTAGGTGACGGTTAATGTTGATCAAGCTCTATTGGAGAGCACTAAGGATTGCCTGAAGTCATCTCTCCTTATTCAAGAGTTGATTATCGAAGATTCTCAGCATTGTTCATGAGGTCTTATATTTAGCCTGTATGAAAAATTGAGGACAAGGTCTCTATTGGCAATGTGGGACAGAATTGGTTTATTGTTTACTTCTACAACTGAAGTGATCTCAACATAGAATCTATGGTGTCATGGAATATGGATAATGCCCTCATCTTTGTTCAGTGACTCCAACCATCATCATCAGTAGAGGACCAAGATTTAAACCTAGCGGAAGTTAGAAATATTGCTGAGAAGATTGGTCCAGTGTTGGAGATTCATATACAAGACCATACTATACAATGATGGCACTATTTGTGATTCAAGACCCTCATCAACGTCAAGGAACCATTGATGCATCAATTTTACCTAGAGACAGGTGATGACAGAACAATATGGATTCCACTTTGATATGAGAAGACTTATAAAATTTGTAAACTATGCGGTATGTATTGGGCACTCTACACTATAGTGTAGGATGAAAATTAGAAGCCATTTTGATATAATCGTTGAGTTCTAAAGGGTGGATTATCAAAAGGAATCTCCTAAGAAGATCAGTATCCGCAAGAATGAAGTGTTCCATTCCCAGTTACACACAAATAACACTTTAGGCTAGAAATTTTTGGATGAGATACTTGAGCTAGTGAACCATTCCCTTACGAAAGATACGCATGGAACTAAGGTGGCCTAGGCTCTTGAATGCTTTAAGGAAAACTCAAAGAAACAATTAAATAAGGAAGTCAATAGTGTGAATGGGTTAGGAGATAAAGAGCCTGCTTAGTTGAACATTTCAAATGATTTCTTTAATGGCCCAAATTTTAGTGAAACACAATCCTTGGACGCATGTAATAACATTTCAGTAGAAATATATGGCACAACAATGAAGTTAGGGTAAACTCTGGTGTCTATTCAACTTATAGCCTTTTACTCTTTCCGTTTGTCAGCATCCAAAAAATGCAAACTATCATTTAGAAAAAACCAACACAGAACAAGATTTAGTTCTAAGGCCCTGCCACACCACTGTTTGAAGCAGCAAAAATTCTTAGCAAATTATCAAAATTATTACTGAAGATGTTTAAAGGGTTGTCTAAATGAGCATATCTTTGTAGTCCTCCAAGATTCTAGGTACACATGGAAGACGAGAAGATTGATGCTGCCTATAATCCAAAAGAAACGGAAATCAGAAGAGGTTATGACCTTTTCTCTAATTGAGGATGGCCCTTTAAAAAGGTTCAAATCTGCTCTTGCATGTGCTTTTCAAGATAAGGGCTATTACTATAGTATGTCCTATGAGGAATTTACAATACATAGAGGCGAAATCTTGTACAGCATGTGGCTTAACCTTCTATGCAGTATAGAGTACAAGGGTAGCTCATGCCATATTCATAATAGTTTTTTTTTGTTCGAACCTTATCAAAACTCAGGCACCAAATGAGGATATTAAGTTTTAACTGTCATGATCTAGGTTGTCCCACAAAAGTTAATCATCTAAGGAACTTAGTAAGGAATAATTGACCCACGCTTCTTTACCTCATAAAAACTAAAAAGAATGAGACATCAGCAACCGATAAACTAGCTTTTCTTGGATTTGATAGCTATGATTTTATGGATGCAATGGGGTGTAGTAAGGGTCTTTGGTTGGGTTGGAAATCAAAAATCCAATGCTCAATTCTTTACAAAGATCATCATTTAGTTTTGTTGCTTATGAAGGATAATATTGGATTATAATGGTATCTTGATTGTGTTTATGGTTACTCGGCCATTCAATACCATCGTCACACCTAGGAAAGTATGTTGTCAATTATAAAACAAGTTGAAGGACCTCTAGTTTTAATTAGAGATTTTAATCAAGTCCAATCATCCTTGGAAAAAACTGAACGGAATAAACATGTGATCCTGGGTGCTGGAAGGCTGCAGTTCTTTGTTGATGATTTATAATTAATTAGAGTCCCTGTGAATGGTCTGGTGTATACATGGTCAAATTTTTAAAATAAGAACAAAGATGTTTATAGTTGCTTGCTAAGTTATATTGCAATGAAGAATGGCTTTAGTTAATCCCTTCGGTTAATGTTGTAAATTTAACCATTCAAAGGTTAGATCATGCTCTGCTGTTATTGGAATAATCTCTAAATACCATAGCTAATCATGATCAGATTTCTAATTTAAAAAAGCAACATATCTCTTTACTTCCAGATGGAGAGCATATGCGGGCTCAAAAATCTCGTATCACTTAGATTGCATTAATGGATAAGAACCCAAGATTTTTTTCATTTAGTGACTAAGGGTATAGGACTTCAATCTAGGATTTTAGCCCTTAGGTTGGACAATGATGCTTGGATTCACATAGATGAAGAGACAAGAGGACATAGTAGATAATACTTTGTTAACCTCTTTGCCAATCAGTCCATTTTAAAAAAGAAAGCTCATAATGTTTTCTACTCAATTATCCCACGGAAATTACCAGAACAACAATTTTAAGTCTTTCATCTCCATTTACTAAAGAAGAAATCAAACATATAGCTTTTGATTAGGGCAATATGAAAGCACTACGACCATATGGCATCCCTCCAATTGTTTTCAAGAAATATTGGCACATTATAGAAGACTCAGCTGTTGATGCTGCTCTATCATTTCTAAATGGGGGTTTCTTCCTACATTAGATTAATCATACCTTCATCACCTTGATTCCTAAACTCCAAAAACCTTAGATAGTAAAAGACTTTATACCAATTAGTCTTTGCAATACTCTTTATAAAACTATTGCAAAGACTTTGGTAAATTGGTTAAAACAAGTTCTCTCCAACTTAGTTTCAAATCAACACAATGTTTTTATTCCTAGAAAAAGCTTTCAGGACAACATTATAATAGCTCATGAGATCCTCCATGCCATAAAGCATACAAGGCTACAGAGTGGACTTTGAGGGCACAAGGTGGTTCTCAAACTGATTTTCGCATTGCTTATGATACTCTGCAGCAGTCCTTCATTGAGAAAGTTATGGTTGCTTTCAATTTTCTGAACAAGTGGATTCATTTATTCAAATAGTGTATATCATTTGTGTTTTTTTCAATATTGGTTAATGGCTGCACAACAGATTGGTTTAACCTAGGTGCAGGTACCTGACAAGGGGACTTTCTCTCTCCATACTTGTTCATCCTTTGTGCAGAAGCATTTTCCAATTATTTGACCCATCTTAAAAGATCAGATTCATTTATTGGTCTCAAGGCAAGCAAAAATGGGCCTACTATAAAATATTTATTCTTTGCAGATGATTGCCTAATATTCTTCCGTCCTTCCAAGGAAGCTGTTCATATTTTCAGAATACTCTAAGCTTATATTCGAGAGTGGCGGGGCAGAAATTTTAGAAAGTTGGAGTGGTTGTTCAACCAAAAAGTTATGATAGTTCAACAACAAGAATATTGTGACATTATTTTGTTCCAAATTAATTCAAGTATTCTTCACTACCTTTGTGCCCTGTTTTGTCAAAACCTATCCAAAACTGCCACTTCCTGGTGGAAAAAATTAGAACTCAGCTAGATAATTGGAAATGAAATATGCTCAATAATGCCTAAAGATTTACCTTGATCTAATCCACTTTGACCTCAACCCTGGTTTATATCATTTTAATGTTCAAAGTCCCAATAACTTTATCAAATTTGGTTTCTAAGTCCTTTATCTGCTTTTGGAGGTCTGGATCTGGGGAAAAGAAAAGTATCCATCTAAATCAGAAAATGGTATTAATGCTTCTGAAATGCCTTGGAGGATTAGGAATCAAAGTCCTACGATTGTTTAACCAAGCACTATTAGGGAAAACATTATGGTGAATGTTTACAGGGGGCCTAAATAAGCTGATCTATAAAGTCCTCATTGTAAAATATAGGTTATTCCATTCAATATGGTCAGTGGACATAAATGGTATTGTTGCTCCAATTTGGAGAAGTTTAACTTATGGCAGAGAAATTTTGAAGGAGTCCCACCATTGGAAAATTGGAAATGGTTCTTCTATATGGGTATGGAAGGATCAATGGATGCCGGGGATAACCCTTAGTCAACTAAGGTCTCCAGCCCTTTAACACAGCTTGGCCCAAAGATTATAGGTAGCGGATTTGGGTCTTCCTAATAGTGAGGGTTGGAATATACCTTTGCTTAGAGAAATCTTTTTAGTAGATACTGTCAGGCGGATAATTACTTTGTCTCCTCTTTCCGCTTCTAACGGGTGTGACATGGTGGTTTAGAATGGGAACTCCAAAGGTTTATATACCACAAAGCTTGGTTATTCTCAGCTAGTGATCCAAAAGTCAGGTTATCTATTTCATTCGAATAGGGGTTTGATTGGATTTGCTCTGAATCCATATTTCTATAGGGTAATCAAGAAAGTGTGGGGTTTACAAATTCCACAAAAATTCAAAATATTTCTATTAAAGTGTCTTCTGAATGCCCTTCCTATAGGAAGAAGTGACAGTGGGCCAGGCCAACCCAGCCCAACATAGGCCCGGCTCAGGGTCAAACTTAGCTCAGCCCGGTCAAGGCTCGGCACGGCCCGGCCCAACGAGAACAAGGGTGAAGGTGGCCCAGTTATGGGCTTAGGGGAAGAAGAAGTGTTACATAGGCCCGGCTCGGAGCTCGGGCCAAAACTTGGCCTAGGCATGGTAGGCCCAGCTAGGTTTACCTAAATAATATATTTAAAATTTTACAAAAAAGTGGGCAAATTACACCTTACAGCCCTCCAATAGCTCTAGCTTACTTTTTGAGCTCAAGTTACCATTTTATCCACTTTAACTACTAGTAACAATTAGACAGAGAAGTAACAAAGCCTTTTTTTCCTACCAAGAAGCAAGAGAAACCCAACGAATCTAGATGAAAAACAATAATGGGAAGAAAACTATCAAGAAATGAGTAATTTGTTTTAATGATTTGCTAAACATAGCTCAATACTTTGTGCAATATGTTAATTTTTACCAAATTTACCTTTTTCTATTTTTTTAAAAAAAATTTGGAAAAAAAAAAAGCCCGGCTTAGGCCCAGGACCACCCCGGCTTGACCTAGGCTCGATAAAGGCCCGATATGGCCCAAGCCCACCTATACCCGAGTTGTGCCTGGGCCTTGCCAACCCAGGCCTAGCCGGGCCAATCCTGGGCTGGGTCAGCTCGTTGCCCACTTCTACCTACAGGTAGTAATCTGGCCTTTTATAATGGCCTTCAAAGTTACACATGTTGTCGTTATAACATGGAAGAAGAGACAATGCTTCATCTATTTTGGGTTGCTCTGGATCTATAAAAATTTGGGGGTACCTTCTGCACTCTTCTACCTCTAGTTAATACTATTTTCGTTGAGGTGTGATTGTCTTCTTTCTTAGGTTCCTACGGTAAATGGTCCATTGAATGGATCATGTTCTTAATCTTTACTCAATGGATTATTTGGCTAGGAAGAAATTAGTGCAATTTTCAATATGCGCTCTTCAATCTCCAGTCTCTAATAACCAAGAGAAAAGCACTCATAAAGCAAATCTTATCCACTAAAGGCAACCTATCAACTCAAAGGGTTTTTTTTATGCCGACCTACCCAATAAGCTTTGCCATTCTTGGGGAACTAGGAAATTGATGGCTCCAGATTGTAATCCCGTAATTTTTTTGGTGAATGGTGAATGGTGCATGGTATAGTCAACGGGCCTTAGAATAGTTGACCTATGGATGGGTTCTAATGCTCCCCCCTCCCTTCCCGGCCCTCAATATCAACAAAGGAAAATATGGCCGAATTGCTCTTTAACACTGGAATCAGAATTAATAGCTAATTTGAGGGTAGTTAATACAGTGAAAGTTTTTTCTTTATATTACACCACTATCTTGTCAGATTGTTTGCAGGTTTTGGATGTTCTTCCTACCAAAAAGGAAAAAGCATTTAGGTGTAGCTGTAAAATTAACGTTTTGAAAGTAATGACATTTGGCTTTGGATTAGGTCATTCTTTTTTGCTTCGCAAAGCCAATTACTTGGTTTAGAACTACTATTTTAAAGAACTAATGTAGGTCACTACCATTTAAAGAAAGTTTGGTTCAAATATTTTCAAAATCTTTGACAAGTAATATTTTGTCCTCACGATCCTTCTAGGGAGGTAACATTTCTGAAAATAATTTTCAGAGTATAAAAATAAGTATATATTATTTTAGAAAAAAAAATCCAAATAATATTGTACTATTTTGTTAAATAATTTTTGTATTCTTATTTTTATGAACATAGGTCATATCAATACTTTGCTGAAAGAATGTTTTCCTACTTGAGAAGTTGGGAAAGTTACTTTTCAAAAATTATAAATGGATAATCTCCACTTGAGAGTGAGAATAAAAAAAGTTATTTTCCTAATCCAACAAAAAAATATTATTATTTGGATTTTTTTCCTAATCAATCATTGTTATACTCTAATAATTGAAGCTTTGTCATAATGTTTAAAAATTATGATTAATATTAAGAGATTTAAGATTCAATTACTCACTCTATCACCGACATCTCTTAATTGTAGATTGTTACTTTCAAAAATATTATTAATCTCCTACATTCTTCCTTTCAAGGATTTGAGAATTCTTAAACCAAATGCCATGTTAGGTCTATTTAACTTACATTATACAAGGTATATTATTTTTCAATTTTACTTTGTCTTTTGTTTAGAACTAATTCATTTAAAAATTAATACATTGCATCTATCTAATAATCACTCAAATAATATTATTTTTTAAGAAAACTAACTATTAATTAAATTTTTCCTTACTAGCCTGAAAAGAATATATTAACAATAAAATTTACTTTTTAAAAAATAAAATTCAATAATAATTTTTAGATTTCTTAGACTAATTATATATTATAACTATATACTAAAAATAACAGTTGTTTCCTGTAAATGAATAGTCCCAATGTAGTTAGCTGGTTTGGCCTATTGGTGATGTGGGCTTGGTTGTGGCCTGATCTAGCCACTTTTTTTTTTCTTTTTTCTCTTTTCCTCGGGTAATGGTTTGACACTTCTTCCAACCGTTGAAGATTTTCTTTAATTAGTTTTGATTCCTAAGTCTTTTTAAGTGACAATAAGGTCTTGAGGAACAACATAAGGGCAGTGTCTGGGTTGATAGTTTCAAAAGTTTGGGACTACAGCTGCCAAAGAAAAAACCTACAGGACTTTCTCTAGGCTTCTTATTTTCTACATTTTTTTTTGCTCGAATTCATTTCAATCTGTAAGATTAATCACTAAGTTATATCTTTTTTCCATTTTGGTCCTTTTTATTTATTTTTCTTTTTTTCCTTACAACTCTTCCTATCAAGTTCATGGAATTTTTAGGCATTTATTTCTTTTTCTATTTCTTTTTTACCTTCATTTCTTTAATTTTTTTATGTGTTTAATTGTTTTTTGGTGGCCAAGATACTAGCAAAAAATCTTGTAGTCATCTGGAAATGAATTATAATTTAAACTAGAAGTCTTGATGGAACAAATAATGATTCATTGCCTTGGGAGGAAGAAATAATAGCCCATGGAATCTAGATTTTTCCATACATGTTTGTTATTGGTGATTATATGCAAATTTTATTTAATAGCAATTTGAAAGTTATATTTTTTATTGGCCATATTGTTGTCAATACTACTATAAAATGAACCCACAGTAACGTGCGGCCTAATGTACCTCCTATATACTAAAACACAGTTCAAATTATTGTAGATGAAGAGTGATGGTGATTTGGGCCTTATGTGTTGTAATTTAGCCCAAAATTATGGCCTAGCCATTCTTTTATGAAGCTATGTCATTTTTTCCTTTTTGAGTTGCAGTTTATTCCCTTAGGCCTTATCCTATAGGCTTGGAGATATGTGTAGAAGAAAGCAAAAAGGTTTATTTCAAAAATGATCTTGATCTGTGTGAGGTATTACAATTTTTTTCTTAATGTTTCAAATGAATTATTTTCTTCAGCCTTTACTTGACACACAAGACTATATATGTCCTCATTAGCCAAATTAACAAAAGATATAGATTGTTATTGTAAGTATTGTTATGGTCAATTATGCATTATTTTATAGTTAAGAGACAAAGTGCAATTAGCATAGATTAATGATGGTGGCATATGGGCTTGTGTAAACCCTACAATGAGCAAAGCTCATTTCAAAGAAGTTAACAGCAAAACACAAGGAGTCTAACCCCAAAGGAACCAAAGAGGAAACCCAGTGAGGACAGAAATAGGATACCTTAATTACGGGATAATTTCCACCTAGAAGTAATCCTCCTGGATCTCCCACAATAGTATAAATAAGCCTTCCTCTCGCCTATCTTGAGGTATGATGATGATTAATTCTACACTTCACAACTTGCTCCATTTTTATTGAGAACTGACTAGATTGTCAAAGGGTTTTCCCTGAGAAAAACATCTAAAGGCTCTGATAGTGTTTTTGGTTGCAAGATTTCCAATTCACCCTCTATAAGTCTTCCGAACTGATTCACATTATTCATATGATCCTTTTTGACTAGTAATTTGGTGTCGTCTGTAGGAAGTATGGTGAACACTAGAAGATCACACGTAGATTAAAACTTATTGGGAAACAAGCACAAAAGCTAACATAGGGAATTGATTAACTGCTGAGGAGGGTCTGTAGGGCATTAACATGAGCAAACCACCCAAGGAATCAAAAGAAAGGAGCTTCAATCACCATTTAAAGACCCCTACAAAAGGAAAGGGCTTGCCTATTTGAATGATGACTAGTTTCAAGCCCTTCAGCATGCCCTTTTTGAGTAGTTAAAGGTGATTGTTTAGCAGGAAATATGGAGAACCCTACCATTGGCCCTCGAAGAGGCTGTCAAAAGTCATCTGGCATCTAGTGAGCCCTATCGGATTTCATTTCATGATCCAACCTTAAGGGCACACATAGGAGAGCCCCAAGCATCACTAGGGTGATCTGACAAACTTGTTGGCAACGAGATAAGTGCCATTGTTGGGAGGTTAGATTGGATGGAATAGTGCATGAGAATAGCCGAACCGCCTGCAATAGGAGCCAGCCCCACCATCTACATCAAGTACATGTGGCTTCAACCATTTACAGAGGAAATTACTAATGCCCCTACTATTGATGGCTTCAGGATGCCAAAGATCGACCTTTACAATAGCCTCACAGACCCCATCATCACCTCCATGAGGCTCAAAAGAGCATTGGATGCTATCTTGTGCAAGGCGTTCAATTCAATAGTAAAAGAAGTTACCTCATTTTGTTTTGAAACTAACAAAGTGTGTCATTTTCATTCTTTTAAAGTTCTCTCTCAAGTATTCCTTCATTACTTATTAGGAAGTAGACCGATCCCTAAGACAATAGCTCATTTTTTAAAGATATGGCAAGGAAGGGACAAATCCTTAAAGGACCTAGCCTTACTGCCATTAAGGGAAACAAGGACAAATATTCTATACGCCTTGAGATGCAAATAGAGTGGTCGAGACATAGAGAAGATAACCTTACCTTTAAGAAGAAAATGAGAGTTTTTGAGTTATCACAGCAGGACCTAGCCTTACTGCCATTAAGGGAAACAAGGACAAATATTCTATACGCCTTGGAAAGAAGGAACTAGGTGCCTAAGTAACCCCAACTAATAGGTCTGACAAACAAGAAAGACATAAAGAAGTATTGACAGTACCACAAGGACAAAGGCCACGATAAGGAGGATTGCACATAGTTGAAAAGGCTTCTAGAAGAGATGATTCAGGCCAAAAAAAACTAAATGAATACTTGGTTAGGGCAATATCCCCTTGCCAAAAACAAGAAGAGAGCCCCCAAAAAAGAGACAATAAGGATGATTGCGATAGAGGATGATAGTAGGAAACAGTATGATCATTTACTAGAGACAACTATAGAAACCCAAGATCACTCGTAAGGGTTATACACATGATTATCAATGGAGAATCTTCCATGGCTTGAAAGCTTCAAGAGTGTGAAATCGCCTAATTGAAAGTAATTGAACCTAGTAACGTCTTGACAAAGCCAAATAGGTCTTGTATTCTCATCCCTCATGTTGACCCTATTGTTATTACGACAAAAATCAACAACATTGTTGTTGAAAGAGTTTACTTGGATGCCGGAGCCAACTCCAACATCCTTTTTGCTGACCTACTAGAAAAAATCAAAGTCAGAAGATCTTTACTAACTCCTATCTTAGGGCCCACATATAGTGTGGGGAGAGATAAGATGCCAACACTTGGGATGATCAGGCTAGCCCTCATGCTAATGGGTGTCGAAGAGGATAGAAAGACCATATGTGACTTATATACATCAAACTTCTTGATTTTGGACCGTACCATCACCGTACAAGCTATACTTGGAAGGTCAGTGTAGGTACAATTTCATATTAGATCCTATATTAAGTGGAAAATGATGGTTTTTGCAACTCCTACAGGAGACATAACTGATGCCCTTCGGCATCTTTGTCTTGCGACATGGTGAATTCTGAGGGAGCTTCCGAGGAGGGAGAACGCCTGACGGAGAGGTTCCCCAGGTGGGAAAGTACCTGAAAGACTCCGAAAAAAAGGTTAGGAGGTCCCCGGGATGACTTTCAGGGGATGAGCCTCCGACGCCCAAGTTAGTGTCCTGGTAGTGAGTAAAATAATGACACTTAAATGGATATGGGATCTGCCGATGGCGAGAGAGCCCCCCTTTGCCAAGTCCTGTCTCTCAGTATTTATAGAAGTACCTGGCCCGTTTGGATCCTGACACGTGTTCGGTCGGATTCTTTTTGTGCTTTTTGGGCGTAGGGAACAGGTAGCCGTTTGTAGGCTCCTGATTTTGTGGCTGAGACGGGACTTGGATGATGTCAGCATGTCAGGCCGCCATTTCAGGCAGCGTGTGGGTGATCTGTCAGAGGCTCCTTAAATGCTCATTAAATGCTCCTGTTGTACTCCCGATGTCCTTTGGGCGAGGTCGCCCTTTGGTACGGACGCCCTTCTTCGGGAATCACGCTAGTGGCTCAGAGAGTTCTCTAGCCCAGGGGTTCCACCTTCGGGGTAATCTCTCCTGCTTTCAGTAGCTGGTTCTTTTCTCCCGAAGGCGATATGTTCGGTTCCCCGAGAAAGTCATCAACACACTTAGATAACCTGGCGTTTCAGCCGAAGTGCTTACTTCGTCATGCTTGATCTCACTTCTGCCGAGGTCTGTGGCAACGCTTTCTTCCGAGCTACGTCGCCGAAGTGGAGACTTCGGTTTGTTCGCTTCTTGAGGGCCCCTCTTTGGTCTTGGAGTGCAGAACTTGTCCCGAAGACAGACCTTCCGTCGCAAGACGTAGGCCTTTCTTCCAAAGCCCGTCTGTTGGTGTCTTCGAAGTAATCTGCTTTCCAGCTTTTTTTAGGCCTTCCTCGAAGAAGCCGAAGTGCAGACTTCGGTTTGCTGCCTTTCACAGGGTGCTTCTCGGGAGTTTCTAGGGAGTGCACTCTACGCCGAAGATACACCTTTTTGTCCGAAGATACGGACTGTTCGGCAATAGCCCGTCTTTTGGTGTCCTCGAGGTAACCTACTGCTTTATTTTTGTAGGTTAGTGAACCGTCGCGTCTCGTAACCAGACGTGTCAGTCTGGAGCGGCGCGACGTTTGTCAGAGGGCGTGTTCCTCTTTTGGTGCGATGGCTGACACGTGTCGGCTTTTTATTGGCTGGGGATGCATCGGTTACCGCGGGCGCGCCTTTTTAGGTGCAGAGGGGCATTTATGGCAACGTTTCACCTTCGCAGAGTACTTATGACGCCGGTTCGCCTACCCTCCTCGGCCAATATATATGCTCATTTCGTCATTTGTTTCTTTTGCTTTTGCTTTTGCTCTGGTTTTCCTTCTGATCTCTTCTACCTTTCGCGGTGGTTCTTTCACCTGAGCTTTTTTCTGGTCATCTTTCACGACGGCGTCTTCACTCCCAGATTTCGGCAAAAGATTTGGTGGGTTTTGATTTCCAGAACTCTTTATTTTTCAAAGTTTTTCCGAAGTCCGTTTTTGGCTTTTTCCGAACTTGTTTTCCAGCCAAAGAATGCCTATTCCTGAGAGTTGGCAGCCTCTTCTTTCTCACCCTTGTTGCACTACCCCTGCCAAATTAGCGAAGTGGAAGAAAAAATTTTTCCTTCCCTCGTATGCTGTTACGAGGTTGCCCCGTCCTGACCACTACAGTTTTTCAAACCATAGTAACGAGATCACCGTTTTCTGAGCTCAATTGAAAGCCGGACTTCGGTTCCCCCCTCCGAAGTTGATTTGCGACTTTTGCCAGTTTCATGGCATTGCCGTGAATCAACTTCCTCCGAACTCGTACTGCTATTTCAACGCCTTCCTCTGTATGTGTGGTGTTTTCAAAATAGAACCCCACTTCGTCCTTTTTATGCAGTACTACAAGCTCTACGTGGTCCCGAAGGGTGGCTTTTATTTTATGCTACCTCGGGGATCCGGGAGCAAAAAGTTTATGTTCACCTTCGCCACCAAGGATAGCTGGCGAGGGTGGCAAAAAAAGTTTTTCTTTCTGAAGATGGAGGAGGCCTGGTCGCCTGTTCCGACCAAGTGGGCTCAGGGACGGTTAGAGGACGACGTCGTAGATCCGAGGATACTGCTGACTCCCGAGTTGGCTTCCGTTTTCGCGGATTTCGACGGTCGAATCCGAGCCGTCGCCGACTGGGGTCCCGAGGTCCTTTCGCGCCCCCTTTACCCCTTCCCCATCAATTGGAGGTTGATGACCGAGGAGGTCCTTCGGGAGCTCGGGGTGGTAAAGGAGCACAAGACGGACCTCGGGATGCCTGCTCCTGCCATCGCCGGAAAGGACTCCTGGCTAGTGCAACTCCTTCGGGAGGAAGTTTCTTTCGAAACTTTTTGTGAGAGTAAGTTATTTTCTAGTCTCCTTGTTATAACTTCGTTCCAGACTCACACTGATGTCTTTCTTCCTTTGCAGAAATGGGCGAGGACACTACTGCATTCTACAAAGCCCTTTTCACTGGCCAGTCCGCGAAGGGTGATCAGGCTAAGAAAGCAACCTCCCGAAGACGGAAAACGTCCGGGGCTGGGCCGTCTGTTTCTAAACGGGCGAAGAAGGATGTGCCCCCTCCCCTTCCGGAGATTTCCGAAGAGGTGGGCGAGGAGCTTGAGGCTGCTACTGCCCCTCAGCCCGAGGTTGCTGCTGAGGTCCTTCCTCAAAGTCCTACCCCTTCGCAGGCTCTCCTGGACGACGTGGTAGAGGCGCCTTCTGCCGAGGAGCGGCACCGAATAAAAGGCAAGGGGATTTCTGCCGAAGAGACCCCGGCTTCCGACGAGGACGTCGTCAAGGTGCCAGCAGGTTTGTTCTTCTAACAAACTATGGTACTTCTCCTTTTTTCATGATCTTTGAGATTTTCTTTTCTTGACCCCCTTTTGTTTTGTTTGTGTAGAGGAGTTGCTCACTCCGGGTTGGGCAGCTGAGCATGCCAAGAGGAGAGCCCTTCGGGACGCCCGTATCCCGAAGGGGAAAATCCCGAAGGAGCCTTTCTGGACGTTTACGGAGGACATGAATTTGTACTCCGGAGACTGCCAGCAAATGGCTACGGAGATCTCGAAAGGGGTCCTCACTGATGCCTCCTTCAAGGCTATTGCTGCCGCTCACCCGGGCGACGATTCTCTTGCCGCGAAGCTTTCCGAGCACGCCGCTCAGGTACGCTTTTCGTCTGCCTTCCTCCTTTGAATTTTTTCTAAGTGTTTGGTTTTCTCTTTGTCTTAACGACCTTGCCTTTATCCTTTTGCAGCTTCTGGGCTACGCTGGCTTTCTCCGAGTTCGGGTGGCGAGGCAGACTGAGTTCCGGGCCAAGGCCCTAGAAGCCATAGAAAAAACAAAGGCTATGTGCTCGGAACTGGCTGTCAAGAACCTGCAGCTGGCCCAAGCTGGGGAGAAGGAAGTTGCCGCCCTTCGGGAGGAGTTCCAGGAAGAAAAATATGAGCTTCTGAGGGACTCCTCCCAGAAAATTTCTGACCTCGGCTCCCAAGTGGCAGAGCTGATCTCGGCAAATGAGGCGCATCTGAAAGAAAAGTCAGAAGTCGAAGGTCTTCTGGCGAAGGCGCTTGCTGAGAAGGCTGCGCTCCAAGCCGAGGTCGATGCTATGAAGAAGGAGCCGGAAAAGAAGAAAGTGAAGGAGCTGAAGAAGAAGGTCTCAGATTTGAAGAAGGACTTCGAGGAGCTTGAGGTTGAGAAAGACAAGTCTGACCAGATGACCAAGGTTGGTTTTCAGGACGGATTCTGTCTTGTTCGCCACCAAGTCCTTCAGAGGTTTCCAGATCTGGATCTCTCTTTTCTGGCGGCCCTGGACATTCCCGAGGGACCTCGGTGGACCTGGTCTAAGATTGACCATCTGAACCTGCCTCCTTGTCTTCCGGCGCCGAAGGTGGTGCAAAAGGACGCAGGAGCCGGAGACTCCCAGGACGCCGAGAAGCCTTAGTTTGTGCTAGGGTCACTGTCCTTTTTTTCTTCTTTTTTGTACTTCTTCTATTGGCTATCTTTCTTGTAAACACACTTATCTCAATAAAGACCTTGAAAAATTTGGCTAAGTCTTTTCCTGAGATTTTTTGGTTTTCCTTTGTCCCGAACTTTTATTCGTTCAAGAGACTTCGGAAAACTTGGTCTGTGCTTATCATGGTGACCTCTTTCGCGAAATCCTAACTTGTTCAACTTATGCCCAAAAAAATTTTGGCTAAGTCTTTTGCCAGATTTCCTCTGTTGTCTCGAACACGTTTGCTCTAGAGACTTCGGAAAATAACGCTTTTGCTTATTTTAGTGGCCACCTTTGCGGAACTCGCACCACTCATGCCAAGAAACTTTTTTTTTTGGCTAAGAAACTTTTTATACTTTAGAGAAAATTTTCCTTTCTTTGTACAGCACGGTCTCTTTTGCCGAGATCCTAAGCGTAAAATTTTCTCAAGGCGTCCGAATGCCACGTATTTTTCAATTCTACGCCTTCGGAATCGCCGAGCTTGTAGACCCCTTTTCGTACTTCGGCAAGAACCAGGTAAGGGCCTTCCCAGTTGGCGCGAAATACTCCGTGGGATGGCTTTCGAGGTGCGAATTCATTCTTTCGGAGAACGAGGTCTCCTCTCTTTATTCCTTTTGGCCTTGCGCGCAAGTTTATGGCCGCGGCCACTCTTTGCTGAAAAGCTTTTCTTCTTAGTTCGGCTATTTCTCTGTGCTCGCCGACGAGGTCGAGCTTGGTTCTTAGGCCGAGGTCATTTCCATTTTCATCAAAAACTTGTACTCAAATTGATGGTTGCACTACCTCGATTGGGATGATGGCTTCTGTACCGAAGACGAGTGAAAAAGGCGTTTCCCCCGTGGCTCTTCGGGGTGTTGTTCGGTAGCTCCACAGTACACTTTGGAGTTCGCCTGGCCATTTCCCTTTTGCTTCCCCTAGCCTCTTTTTCAGACCATCTTTTATGGTCCTATTAGATACCTCTACTTGGCCATTGCTTTGAGGATGGGCTACTGGGGCGAAGTGCATCTTGATTCCGAGGTCGTTGACAAAGTCCTGGAACCCTTTGTCAATAAACTGGGATCCATTGTCGGCTACCAGTATCCTCGGTATGCCAAATCTGCATACAATGTTCTTCCATACGAACTTCTACACTTCTTTAGCTGAGATAGTTGCTAATGGTTCTGCCTCGACCCATTTAGAGAAGTAGTCCACTGCGACCACGCAGAACTTCACACCTCCGGGGGCTATTGGAAGCGGCCCGATGAGGTCTATGCCCCAAACCGCGAAGGGCCAGGGATAGTCAGCCGAAGTCACAATTTCCGAGGGTGCCCTCTGGATTTTTGCGTGTTTTTGGCAGCTCTCACATTTTCGGACGAAATGTCGTGCATCCTTTCTTAGGGTAGGCCAAAAATATCCTTGGCGGAGTACCACTGCGGTGAGGGCGTCAATTCCAATATGTGAACCACAAGCGCCTTCGTAGACTTCTTCGAGGATCATTTCAGTATCCTCTTCGCCAACACACCTCTGTAAAGGATTTGCATATCCCTGCCGATATAGTTCTTCGCCTATTAGGAAGAATCGTCCAGAATGTCTTCGCACTTTTGCGGCTTCAACGGGGTCTTCAGGGAGCGCGTTATCCGTAAGATACCTTTTTATTGGATCTCTCCAGCCCTTTCCCGAAGTTACTATGCTCAGTACTTCAATGCTCGGGTGATTTAGTACCTCGGTGTATGTTTTTGCCTTTGCCAGGCAATCCGCTTCGGTGTTTTACCGACGAGGTACATTTTCGATACGTATGGTGTCGAACTCTTGAATGAGCTTCGTCACTAGTTCGTGGTATTTTGCCAGAATTGGGTCTTTCGCGCCGTAGTCCCCTGCCGTTTGCCGAACTACAAGCTGGGAGTCACTGTGAGCCTTCAAGTTTCTTACTCCAATTTTTCTGGCCAGGCGCAACCCTGCTATCAGAGCTTCATACTCAGCCACATTATTAGTGGCACTGAAGTTGAACTTGATGGCCTTTGTCACCTCTAGACCTTCGGGTCCTCTGATGATCACTCCGGCTCCTTGGTGTTCGGAACCTGAGGCTCCATCCACATGTAGCGTCCATTCTGGCTCACCTTCGCCAAGATCCGGGTGGCTATCTTCGGTGGTAGGTACTTCGGCGATGAAGTCAGCTAGTGCTTGAGCTTTTATGGCTTTCCGAGGTTCATAAACAATGTCGTGTTCGCCGAGTTCTATACACCATTTGGAAAGCCTTCCCGAATGATCAACTCTTTTCATAACATCCCGTAGAGGCAGACTACTTCGGACGATGATGGGGTGAGCCTGAAAGTATGGCCGCAATCTTCTTCCTGCCAGCACCAAGGCATATATGGCTTTTTGGAGCAATGGGTACCTGACCTCGACGCCGTGCAGGGATTTGCTTACGTAATAAACTGGCCATTGTCTCGACCCTTCCTCTTTCACAAGGACCGAGCTCACTGCTTTTTCTGAAACAGCGAGGTACAGGATGAGGGGCTCTCCTTCGCGAGGTTGTCGCAGAGTAGGCAGTTGAGACAAATAGATTTTAAGTTCTTCCCAGGCTTTTTGGCAATCCTCATTCCAAGGATGGTCACCATCCCCGAGGTCGTTTTCTCTTTTTGCTGCCTTAGTAAGGACTTTGAAGAATGCCCGACACCGATCTCCGTACCTGGAGATGAACCTGCTAAGAGAGGTTATCCTTCCAGTGAGTCTCTGCACGTCTTTCACTGTGACAGGAGTTCAGAATTCGAGCAGAGCCTTAATTTTTTCTGGGTTAGCATCAATGCCCCTTTCTGATACCATGTAGCCCAGAAATTTTCCCGAGGTCACGCCGAAGACGCATTTTTCGGGGTTAAGTCAAATTCTGAATATTCTGAGTTGCTGGAAGGTTTCCTCTAGGTCTGTGACATGGTCTTTAGGCATCTTACTTTTGACTATCATGTCATCAACGTAGACTTCCATGTTCCTCCCTATTTGGTTATGAAAGACTTTGCTCATCAGCCTTTGGTAGGTGGCTCCTGCATTTTTGAGCCCGAAGGGCATCCTAGTGTAACAATATGTTCCACCTTCGGTGATGAACGCAGTTTTTTCTTCATCTTCGGGATCCATCCTTATTTGATGATACCCACTGAAGGCGTCGAGGAAGCTTAGGAGCCCATATTCGGCAGTTGAGTCGACCAACTGGTCTATCGGTGGGAGAGGATAGGAATCTTTTGGGCAGGCATCGTTCAAGTTTCTGAAGTCGATGCACATCCGGAGCTTACTACTCCCTTCTTTTGTAGCAATAACCACATTGCTTAGCCATTCGGGGTACTTGACCTCCCTAATTACATTTGCGTCCATCAAGCGCTGTACTTCGGTTTTGACGAATTTACTTTTGTGGACCGAGATGCCTCGCTTCTTTTGCCGGACAGGTTTTGCTTCCGGGCTTACTTTAAGGCTATGTTGTATTATGCGAGGGTCTACCCCTGGCATATCCTTTGGCGAGTAGGCGAACAGTCCTTTATTCATCAGTAGAAAGGATACAAGGTTTTTCTTGTCACCTTCGGCCAAGTTTTTCCCTATTCGGGTATTTTGGCCGGGGACAAGTTCTACTTCTTCCGTTTCTATTTCTGCAAGCTTTTCCGCCCCGCCCATTTTTGGTTCTTCGGTGGGTAGTGTCCCTCCTGCTAAGGTTTGTGCGAAGTTGGCTGCTGGGGCCTTTCGGGCTTTGACAGACACCTTTCTGACCTCGGCTTGGTCGATGAAAATTTCGGCGTCTCCGTCCTTGGTGGCGAAGGTGATTGTTAAGTACTTCACATCTGGGCGAATGTGCAAATTCCCTTGTGTTTGCTTTCCAAGGATGGCGTTGTACGACGAAGGGACATCCATGACAATGAACCTCGTCATTGTGGAGGCAAAAATTTCTCCTTTTCCGCTGATCGAACTCCCTCTCATCATCAGGGGAAGGTCGATCCAGCCGAGGACGGGCAGCTCTGAGGGTCCTATTCCAAAGGTTGGTGAAGTAACAGGCTTGAGGTCGATGCTGGATATTCCCAAGCTTGGGAGCAGATGCGAGAATAGGATGTCGGCGTTTGATCCATCGTCAAGCAATACCCTTTTGACGTCCCAATTCCCTATTCTTGCCATGACCAACAATGGGTCGTCATGAGGGAAAATGACGGAGGAACCATCTCTTCGGGTGAGTTTTTTCGATGGGCTTTGGTACTCCATTGTTGCTATTTCCCTAGCTTTCCTCTTTCTCCCCGAGGATGGCAGTCTAGTGGTGATGGTTTGTATTACCCCCGCCGAAGGTGGGAGGCGCCTTTTTGGACTTCGGTTCCTCCTTCTGTCGGAGTCATACTCATCTTCATCAGCCTTTCCTTCCTCCTCTCTCCTTGCCTTTGGCGAAGGCATTCGCAGATAGCGCCGCAGTTGACCTTGCTTAATCAGCGACTCGATGTACTTCTTCAACTGGAAGCAGTCTTCGGTGTCATGACCGTGGTCGCGATGAAACTGACAGAACTTCTTCATATTCTTTTTGTTGTCAGCGGTCATTGCCTTCGGTCGCTGAATCTGGGACCCCTGTTTCTCCATTGTCATGAGGATGTTGGTCCTTGTGGTGTTCAGGTGTGTAAAGTTCAGAGGAGGCTTCCTTCCCCTGATCCTCCGAGGTCGTCCTGTTTGCTCTGTCGGATACTTGGCTTGCTGGCTTGATCCTTCGGGACGGGAATGGTCGTTCTTTGGCCCCCCCATTCTTAGCTCTTCGGCTATCATATGCTGCTCGGCTCTTCGGAAAAATTCACCGAGCGTGTCCGGGGGGTCTTTGGAAAATTCATAAAATAGCTGCGAGTCCCTCCGAAGGCCCCGTATCATGGCGAGGATGCGTATTTCTGGCCGGAAGTCTGGAACACTTAGGGCCTCTCGGTTAAATCTTTCGACATAGTCACGGATGGTTTCCCCGTTCCTTTGTGCTATGTCGAACATCTGTACCGGCATCTTCGCCGTAGGACGACTTCCAATAAACTGCTGGGTGAAGGCAGTGGACAGCTCCTGGAACTCTCTGATGGTTCCTGGGGCCAGAGAGTTGTACCATGCTGTAGCAGGGCCGGCAAGGGTGACCTCGAAACATTTGCATAGAGTGGCATCATCAGCCCCGTGCAACACCATGCTCCGTTTGTACTTCGTCAGATGGGCCTGTGGATCTGTTCGGCCATCATATGTCTCTAGCCGAGGTACCCGGAAATCACTGGGCATGGACGCTTCGACTATTGTTCGGGTGAACAGTGACTCATCGCCACAAAAGGTTTCAGATAGTCTGGCCCAGACAGGTCTACGGGCTACCTGTTTTTCCACCCTTTCCAACCTCGTCAATATTTTCTCCATAAGGAGTGTGGCGCTAGGCTCTTCTTCGGGGAAAGAAGATCGTTGGCATCTCTTCGGGTATGGGGACCTCGCCTCAGGTGACGAACTCCTTTGGTGCGGGATTTTGGGTCGTTTGGACTCCATCCGTCCCACAAGCCGTGCCCCAAGGGGCGTGTTTTCGGTTGAAGATTCCTCTCGTGGGTCTCCACTTCCCGAAGTACGATGAGCTGATTTAGAACTTCTCTCGCGAGGGCGTGCTGGCGAAGGAGGCCTCTGGGCCTGAGTTTGTTGTAGCCACCTTTTGTCTATCTGATGTGCCATTTCGGCCACAACAGAACGCTGGAAGTCGCGCAGAAAACTCATAGTGATAACCAGAGGACGTTCTTCCTCAGGCAAGGAAGTCCCTGGAAGAGTTTGCTCAGTAGCCGGTTGGACTTCAGGCGCGGACGGGGACCTAAGAAGTCCCTTGTCCTTAGAACGCCGAGTTTCCACGACGGCAACCTTAGGGTGGGTTCCCACAGACGACGCCAAATGATGCCCTTCGGCATCTTTGTCTTGCGACATGGTGAATTCCGAGGGAGCTTCTGAGGAGGGAGAACGCCTGACGGAGAGGTTCCCCAGGTGGGAATGTACCTGAAAGACTCCGAAAGAAATGTTAGGAGGTCCCCAGGATGACTTTCAGGGGAGGAGCCTCCGACGCCCAAGTTAGTGTCCTGGTAGTGAGTAAAATAATGATACTTAAATGGATATGGGATCTGGCCTGTATATGTTTTCTGTTGTGCGAGAATACCGATGGCGAGAGAGCCCCCCTTTGCCAAGTCCTGTCTCTCAGTATTTATAGAAGTACCTGGCCCGTTTGGATCCTGACACGTGTTCGATCGGATTCTTTTTGTGATTTTTGGGCGTAGGGAACAGGTAGCCGTTTGTAGGCTCCTGATTTTGTGGCTGAGACGGGACTTGGATGATGTCAGCGTGTCAGGCCGCCGTTTCAGGCAACGTGTGGGCGATCTGTTAGAGGCTCCTTAAATGCTCATTAAATGCTCCTGTCGTACTCCCGAGGTCCTTTGGGCGAGGTCGCCCTTTGGTGCGGACGCCCTTCTTCGGGAATCACGCTAGTGGCTCGGGAAGTTCTCTAGCCCGGGGGTTCTGCCTTCGGGGTAATCTCTCCTGCTTTCAGTAGCTGGTTCTTTTCTCCCGAAGGCGATATGTTCGGTTCCCCGAGAGAGTCATCGACACACTTAGATAACCTGGCGTTTCAGCCGAAGTGCTTACTTCGTCATGCTTGATCTCGCTTCTACCGAGGTCTGTGGCAATGCTTTCTTCCTAGCTACGTCAGGCTCCCTGGTCAAACCTTTGGGGAATTGATGCTGGGGGAGGCGATAGCCTTTTGGCTATCAATAATTATGTACGTAGACTAGGCCTTCGTTTGACGAAGTTACATAGCCAGCCTATAAGGGCCAAAGGATAATAAGCAAACCTTATCAGACTCAAAAGGTGGAAAAAACAATCCCACAGAAATGAGCATTATGTGTCCTTATTAAGGGTATAGAAGAAGTAGAGTTGGCCCCTTGCAAATATGTGAAAATTGACAAAGATCTCCTGTCTAAGGTAAGACAATCATTTTATTGAGTTCCTGTGTTGGCTAATATGGATGTTTTCATATGGTCCCATTGTGACATGTCAAGAATAGATCTTAATATTATTATTCACAAGCTACAAGTTAACCCTTCCATTTAACCAATCCAACAAAAGAAGTAAAATATGACACCTAAAAGAAAAGACTTTGTCAGGGAAAAAATGACAAGATTTCTAAAAGAAGGAATCATTCAGGAGGTATGATACCTCGAATGGCTCACAAATATGGTTCTTTTGAAGAAAAAAAAAAGGAATGATGCATATGCATTGACTATATGAACTTGAATGACGTCTATCCCAAGGACCCTTGCCTATTTCTTTCAATAAACCAGTTAGTTAATGCCACTGTGGAATTCAAGATTTTATCCTTTATGGATACCCTCAATGGGTACCACTAAATCTAGATAAACCCAGAGGATGAAGAGAAGATAGCCTTCACCATAGGAGAAGTTGTATATTCTTATCAAAGAATGCCATTCAACCTGTAGAATATGGGAGCCACTTATTAAAGACTCATAGATAAAATCTTTTTTGAGCAATTAAGGCAGAACATGGAGGTTTACGTAAATGACATAATCATCAAAAGTAAGGGAATAACCTATTACTTTGACAATTTATGTAAAACTTTTCAAAGAATAAGCCAGTATAATATGAGATTGAATCCCCAAAAATGCATTTTTAGGGTCGGGGCAGGAAAGTTTCTAGGCCTTATGGGCTTCAAAAAGGGGATCAATTCCAACCCTAATAAAATTAAAGCAATACTAGTGATGCCGGACCCTCAAAATAAGAAATATGTTCAAAAGCTAGCGGGAAGACTGACCTGCCCTATGGCGTTTCTTGTCCGAGTTCGAGGACCGTTACTGATCCCTCTTTCAAATACTCAAGAAAGAAGTGGTGTTTGAATGGACAAAGAAGTGTCATGAATCCTTTAAACAAATCAAGGAACACTTACGATGAGTCCCAACATTGAAATAGTTTAGGCCTAATAACCTCTTTCTCTTGTACTTGGCCATAACAGAAGGTTCAATCAGTGTCGTGTTCATGCAGGAGTAAGGTCATAGCAATGGCCTATGCACTACATCAGTCAAACCCTCTAAGTAGCAAAGTCACGATATCCTACCCTCTAGAAGGCCGTATTTACCCCCGTAATAACATTTAAAGGTTGAGGCCCTATTTCAAGATGCACAAAAACATTATTGCAATATAAGTATAACTCTGAGATGTCCTTCAAAAGCCAAACCAATCCGTAAGGTTGGCCAAGTGGTGTATCGGGCTGCGAGAATTTGACTTCCAATATGAACCCTGTAGAACGATAAAAGCTCAAGTGTTGGCCGATTGCATTGCAAACATGAAACCTGCAGAAACAACTAAAGAGAAGTTCTGAAATGATATCCCACAATGAGAGATGTAAATTCATAGAGCCTCAGGACCTGAGTACCAAGGTGCCGGGATCATGCTATGAGGCCCTCTCAATATAGAAGTAACACTCAAAATAAAATTTCAATTTCTAGTTATGAACAACATTGCCAAATATAAAGCCCTCCTAACAAGGCTACAAATGGCTGGGCAAGAAGGAGTACGCTACCTATAAATATACAGTGACTCCCAGTTGATAGTGAATCAAGCCATTAGAGTTGTAGGAGCTAAAGCCAACTTTCTATAAGTACTTAAGCTTGGCCAAGAATTTAATGTAGACACTTGAGCTAATGCAAGTCCAGAAGGTTCTGAGGGCCCAGAATATGAGGGTTGACGCCCTTTCAGAGGGCCAGGAAAATGCCTTGACAGAAAAACTAGTGGAACCATCCATCCACTTATTGGACCACTAAGCCTTCGTGGATGATTGAAGACAACTAATACAAATTTATCTTAAGATCAGGACCCTAAGTATGATGCCTGAAGAGAAAAGAAAGACCAAGATATGGTTGGGAAGGCTCATCATCATAGAAGGAGAATTATACCAACGAGGGTTCACTTCACCCTTACAGCAATGCCTAACTCCCCAAGAAGAATAAGAAGTCCTTCAAGAAATCCATTAAGGAGACAGTAGAGTGCATATTGGCATTGACTGCCAAGCCTACAAAACACTATGGTAAGAATATCTTTGGCCAATAATTTGATGAGATGCTAGAAAAATAGTCCAAGAATAACACTTCTATTAATTGAACTCCCAATTATAGAGGTAGTCATCCTTCGACGCTTCACTTGCAGCTAATCCTTGGCCATTTACTATGTGGGGCCATAACCTAATTAGAGCGCTTACCATGGCCCATCAGTAAGTAAAGTATTGCATCATAGCCATCGACTACTTCACTAAGTGCATGGAGGTAAAGCCCTTGGCCTTGATAATAGACCCCCAAATTATAAAATTCTTGTGAAAAAATATAATCTATCAATTTAGATGCTTCCAAGTCATCGTGATAGACAATGTCAAAAAATTTGCTAACTGGCAAGTGCACTAATTTAGAGAAACAAAAATTATCTGCCTTTACTTCGCACCTGTAACTTATCCATAGTTAAATGAGTAAGCTGAGGTCACTAACTGAACCATAAGAAAAGGATTAAATAAGAGGTTAGGCTAGGTGAAGGGTAAATAGGTAGAAGAGTTGCCTAGTGTCCTTTGGGATTATAGAACAACACCATAGAGACCGACAGGTAAGAGCCTTTTCATTATGATCTATGGAATGTAGGCACTCATACCCATGGAAACATTGCACCCTAATTTCAAGTCAAAGCATTTGATGCAAAAGAGAATGACAAATTGCTGGAAAGAAGATTGGATTTGTTGCAAGAATTGAGAGAAGACACCTTACTCCACATGAGAGCTATTCAAACAACAAGTTGCTCTAGCCCATGATAGAAGAGTTAAGAAAAAGCATATCCAAATGGGATGAATGGTTTTTTTCAAAGTAAAGTTAACGCGTAAGAATCCGGGGCATGGAGCGTTAAGATCTAACTTGGATGGACCCTTCTTGATCAAGGGTAAAGTTAAGGACAGAGTCTACAAGTTAGTGGATTTTAATGGTAAAATGATGACTAAGACCTATCACTATAATGATTTCCTACCTTACTTTATCTAAATGAATTAATAAAGGCACTTGTCTATCTTAAATTTATTTTTTGACGGATTGGCATACGAGGCCTTTAGTTGGTTTCCTTATAAAAGAAAAGAAAAAAAAAAGGGTTATGACCCTAAAACAAGACCTTATAAAGGTCACTGAGAGGCTAAGCATGATGACTTAGTCAAAATTGAAAGACAAAAGCTAGCCATCAAGGAATGATCCTAAGACCTATTCGCGGCTAAGCCTAAATATCAAATGATTATTAATGAGGCCAGTAACTGGGTTATGACCCTAAAAATTATTGAGACCCGAAGTAATGAATAAAGAAAACTAGAAATGTGCTGATGAACAAAATGAAAAGAATGCTTTATTAATAACCATTAGAATTCTTTACAAAAGCATATCTTGATTTACATAGGCCCATAAAACTTAAAGCTATGAACTAGACATTCATAGGGAAGCATGAACCTGCTCTAGCTATGGAGTTTTAGAAGATTGAAAAGATATTAGTGGGGAGATTCAAGGTCCTTGTTGAAAGGTCAATAGAAGGATGTGGTGCCTATCCATACGATTGTGGAACTGTGGCTTACTGGCGTTGTTAATGTTGTGCCCAAAAGCCAATCATGAGATGATTATATTTTGTACATTGAGTCATGATATTTTATTAAGGCATTAATCCAGTAATTGTGTTTGTTGTTTTGTTTTTATGTGACATAATTAAACATAATTATAACCCTAGAATAATGGTATTCTTAAATGTCCCTAGTCTAGTATTATTATGAAGTCGTTTACAATAATACATAAAGACTAACATGTGTGGAGACTAATATGAGATATGTAGTCTACATATGGGTACAAGTTAGAGAACTTGTATACTGGACCGACCCACCATGAGAACGCTACATGGATCGTTATATGAGTGTCATATGTGATTCTCGTAGTGATCATTGTCTATGTAATCCTTTGACCTAAGGTCATTAAGGTTCCTTGTATGTGACTCATATACTTTGATACTTCCCTTTGTTGCTCGTAACTAAGTGAATATGAAGGTGGTCATTGGATATGTCACATATCATGCAAAGGATTTTGTATGATCAAGATGGGAATTGTTCCTCCTAAGTAACAGGAATGATATCTTTGAGCCCCTTGATTAAGAGAGACCGAGGAAATGCTAGGCCATTCTCGAAGGAGTTGGTATGGGATATCAGTATCATCAATTTTAGTCAGTTTACTCAGTAATTAATAAACCTTAAATTGGGCTGTATGAGGGTGACACATTCCATGTCTCATACTCGGTCTTAATACCTTGGACAAAGGGACAATGACATATTTTGTAGCCCTATCCCTAGCCACCCAAAGGATGAAAGTATAAGAATTTTGAAAAGTTCCAGCCACATTCTCTTCTTACCTTTCCTTAAAGGACGCAAGCTAGCATTATGGGTGCAAGAAGAATGCAACAACTAAAACGTGATGGATGTGTCATGATCCAAGTGGTTCTTGTGGATATTGTAGAGAGCTTAAACACATCAACTATTTAAGTTTGTGATTCAACTCAATAGTTGGGTGAAAGATCCTAAATGACTAGGTATAAAAAATTCTAAACACCCAATTCACTCCGTTTTACTTGAATCTTGAAGGGTTTCGGTTAGTTTCTGATATATTTTTTTGGCTCTCAAAACCTTGCATGCACCCCAGGATGGCACCTATCAAGCAAGGTTTACAGATGAAGTCCTTAAGAACTTATCTTTAATAGGGGCTTCCTCGATATTTGTCATTAATGAGATCTCATTATAGGGTGCCTCCTTTATCTTCCCCTTCCTCAGTCATGTATCAAAGTCCGAACCCAAATATGTATAGGCAAATAGGAAGGAGAGATCCAAGTTTAGATGCTACTGTTCAACCTGGAAGTGGAAGGAGAGAAAGTCGTCCTTAAACTCCTCAAGAGCTTCCTATGCCTGAATGGTTGACGAGCTAACAAGGGCATTAGCCTTGGCACGGAGCCCCTCGTATGCTTTCTCTCACACTCCACCTAACCCAACCGACCCTTATAATTCATTCCATGAGAGGGTTAGTGATGGGAGTCAAGTTGGAGCTAGCTTCTTCTTGGAGAGCCAACAATCCCAACTAAAGGCTTTCATCAACTGCCCACTTCTTCTTCTATACAGGTTCCATCTAAGATCTAAGCCCATGGGCCTCAATGAAGGCATTAACTTCCCTCTCATTGACTTTGTGGAAGGCTTCCATTGACTCTAATAGCTTCTTTGCTAGATCCTTGAATAGCTTCTCATGCTGCTTCTTTTCTCTTTTCAATAGGATTCATGAGTGGTGCGTTCTTCCACTAGCTCTATATTCAACGTTGCATTTGACAACTTAAAGCCCTTGACCTGTATACCCAGCTTCTCTATCACCTTGTCACGAGCAGTGTACCTCTCCCCAATAGAACAAGTGACAATGGCCTCCTGTGGATGAAAATAATTAGATTGCTTACATGAACATACTAATCATGAATGGCAATAATGAATAGGGGTGATCATTTGGTTTATTCGGTTTAAACCGAACCAAATTTTTTGTTTTATTCAATTTTCGGTTTTCGATTATAAAAAACCAAATAGACCAAATTAGCCTATAAACTAAACTCAAAACGAATCGAGATATTTTTGTTCGGTTCGGTCTAAGTTGAATTAATCGAGAAAAATGAGAGTAGGACTATATAAGAGAGGGAATGAGAAAAAGACATTGTTTCTCCTTCCAAATTTCATTCAATATAAAAGATTTATTGTCCATGGAATGAAAAAAAAAAACAAGAATCCAAGCTAATTTGGGTTGAATTGCTTGAGTTACTTAAATGTATTTATAGATATATATACATAAATAATGAATTGCTTGAATTGCTTAAATGTATTTATAGATATATAAAAAGAAGAAATTGAACAAAGAATTTATAAAGTCTTAAATAGACAATTAAAATAAATAAAAAATAGAAATAATATTACTATTGTAAGAAAATTAAAAAAAAAAATTGCGTCCAACAATTAATGTAATGAACTAGAGAAATCTATAGTCAAAGATGGTGCCGTGGGGATGGTCACCACTAGGATCCTCCTAAGGCTGATCATGTGCGGTCGTAGGCTGACAGTCGCCTGAAATGTCCTGCATCTCAGGCACACGAGTCTCAGGTTGAGGCAGGTCGACGATGACATTAAGCCAAGAAGATAGCTCCGTTGAATAATCTGACTACTACTATGCTAAGTGTAGTACTGGCATGGACCCATTCAAATCGAGGAATGACTAGGGATGAATCAACTCAGGAACTTGGTGTTGAGAACCCGCCATCATTGTGCCCCGCTGAGTCGAGAAATGAGGATGGTGGCAAAATGTTGGCACTGGTGCCATCTATGACTACTGATGAGATCCCATCATCCATGGGTATGACGATGAAGGAGGTTGTGCATGTTGTGAACCTATCATACCATAATGAGGGGGAGGAACAGCTTGTGACCTAAACGAAGTGCTATAAGATCCCCCTCCACCTGACCCTCTAAGTGCGAGGCCAAGATCAACACCAGTTGGGAGGGTTCTTTGAGCAGACATGCGGCCGAGGTACACTGTAGCAACAGACAACAGTCATGAAATCAAATCGTACTCATGGGGCTTACAGTTTAATCATGGTCAGCATGAAAGCATCAAAGACGTGCACCCTGTCGTCAGTTTGGTCCTAACTAGCCCACTGAGTTGCCATCTGCTCTTGAACTACGGTTAACAAATACCAGAGCTCCGCATTCTCTTTACAGAGCTGCTTAATAATGTCATCCCTATAACATTCAATATTGAACAATGTTAATTTTTTAAAAAATAAGAAATTTAAATTTAATAAAATTGGTAAGATATAATTAAATAGTACCTCAGATCGTGCATGACGAAATCATTCAGGAAATGCTAATGCCTCTGGGACCCCAGTTCACACATCCTTATTTGGCCAACCAATCATCGTCTCCCATGACAATGGATGCAAGGTGGGATGTCCTAACGGATCGGAGCCATACCTCCATATGACCTCCTCCTGATACTTGGCCTATAAATAAGGTAAGTAAAAATGTTAAACGGTGTAAATAAATAAAATATTACTCTCTCCGTCCCATTTTACTTAAAATGTATTCCTTTTTAGGATGTCCAAAAAATGTTGAAACGTTTCTTTTTTTGAAAAATTTTAAACAATTAATTTACCTTTTCACACAAAACCCAAAAAAGACTCTTTTTTTAATCTCCACTCTCCACTCAATCTCTCACTGCACAAAACCCAAAAAAGAATATTTTCTTTTTTAATCATTATTTAAACTTTCACTACAAAAAAAATAAACACAAATTACATACACTTTAATCCCCGTGCCCAGCAAAATGTTTCGAGTAAATTGGGACAGAGGGAGTATTAAATTTTGATTTTTACAAATCACGTCATCTATCTACTGCTAAGATAGAACCTCACCCGTGGGTCTTCGTTGTGCCAGCATTTGGTGAATAAAGTTGCTAAATTGCGGGGGCTGCCCCTTCTGAGTTTAAGAATTAAATTGAAGATAAATTAGTAAGAAGAAAGATATAGTTATAAAATCGTATTTATTTCATGAAAGTTATTTTCTTGCCATATAATTATAAAGCATTTGCTTTGTATGACTTCCCGATGAATGCTTTCATGGTGGTGCCCCTAGAGGAGTGTCCTTGCCAAGCTACAAAGAAATTGGAAAATAACATAGTTAGTAACATGAATTAATTGAAGAATAGATGCGAATTAAATGTAACAGATTAATTTACCCTATTATGCTTCATGACGCCACTGACATGTTGGAATTTTTCACCATTCTAGTGTCTGATAAGATTATCCTAGTGTTGTAGTTGGATTGCCAATGACCGAAAAGGAAGAAGGAAATTGTAGTCGTTGTTTGGTTAAATGTTATTGAAATGCGCCTTGAGAATTGCCATCCACAAATGGTTCAACTTATGTTTGTAGCAGTCTTGCATCTACCTGAAGAACTGCTTCCTTATTCTTTGGTCATCCGCCCCAATGGTAATACTGCTGAAATGATAAAATAAAATTAACATTTATTAGTATTTAAAAAACTGATAATATTATGAATGAAAATTGAGTCATTTATAGAGAAAGTAAATTATGTAATTACTTGCAACTAAGCTAGATACTTATTGCCTCTTTCCCACTTGACGTATTTCCATTCAGTGGGTTCCCCTTTAAACAGTGACCCTGGTATGTTTGTGAGTGTCTGTTGAACCCGAGAATCAGTGATGAACCTACGAAGAAATTAATGAAATAAGTAATGACGTATAAAACTATATTTATGAAATATATCAAAATTGAATAATAGAACAATACTTATGAAAACGGGTCAATTACCCTCTGCTGTGTAGGTGGTACTAGGTCATCCACAATTAGTGCCTCATCATGGCTCGGATCAGGATCCTGCAGGGGAGCTTCTACTCGATGGTCTAACCGCTGATTCTCTGAACCAGACTCCGATGCAGCTGACGGGCTGCCAGAGTAGGCTGGTGGAAAATAGGCTAACAAAGAAAATTGAACGGGTTGCTGAACCTGTCGCTGACCGCCCCTTAATTGAGGGGTAACACCATAAAGGTACTGGCCTTGAGCCCCGCGGCCTCTATGCCTACCACCCTGTGTGGCATCCAAGGATGATGGAGCAGATTGATGTCCTCCAAAGAAATGATATGAATGGCTTCCTCTACTCTGATCCATCTCTGCATTTCAGATAAAATTTACAACATGACTACAAAATTAGTAAAATGAATTTCTAACAACTTGTAACAATTTCAATAAATTTCATAAAATTCAAACATATTGAAATTTTGCAAATTATTAAAAATGTGTAAGGAATAAAAGTTTTTAAAAGTTTGTAAGAATTTATAAAATTTGTAACAAATTCTAAAATATCTAAAACTTTTAGCAATTTAAAAAATTTCTAACAATTTCAAAAATTTCTAATAACTTGTAAAATTTCTAAAGTTTCTAACATTTTGAATAATTTCTAACAATTTCTACAATTGCTAAATATTTCTAACAATGTAGCAAATATTAAAAACATAAAAAATATTTCTAACAACCTAATTCTAATTTCTAACAATCTAAAAAATATTAAGAACATAAAAATAGAAATAATTTCTAACAATCTAACAAATATTAACAAAAAAAGGGCCAAATTGTACAGTAGAAACTAAAACATATTAATTGAACGTGGAAATGAATAGAAGAAGAATTAAAAGGACACATGATTGTGGCTGTTGTAAGACGTCTACTGCAAGAATCGTTAAGAGAGTTTTCGAATTCTTCAAATGTAAACAAATGAGTTCAAACAGCAGATAAAGGGTTTTTAAAGAGGAGGGCATGGTAGAGACTAATTAGCGACTGAAAATTTAAGTCACTACCTATGAAATTAGCAAAAATCCAAAATAGTCACTAATATTTCGGTTGCTAGTTAGGTTAAAACTGTCAATCGATGGGCGTCGCGACTAACTAGCAACCAACATTTCAGTCACTAATAGTGACTGAAATATTTAGTTGGTACTATACAAATTCAGTAGCTATCACTTACAATTCAGTCGCTAATGATTTTGATTTCAATTGCTAGTTTAGTCTCTATATTTTTTTAATTTAGTCGCTAATTCTATGCGTAATCTAATAATTATATTGCTAATATATAAATATATTATCTTTCTAATATATTTTTTCAAATATATTATATTTCTAATATATAATATATTATATTTATAATATCTAACTTCTAATTTCTAAAATTTCTAATATATTATATTTCTAATATATGATTTCTAATATATTAATTTCAAGATAAATTATGTTTAGTCAAATTATATATTTTGTCAAATTATACTATATTATATTTCCAACGTATAATTTATAATATAATAATTTCTAATTATATTTAATCTAAATATATATTTAGTCCAATTAAATCTAACATTTTATGTATAAATTTAAAATTACAATTAACTAAAGCGACATATTGAAAGAACTTTGACTCCAATTAACTCAATCTGATTCTTCCGACTCTAAAACTTTTTCACCTTCTTCATCCTCCGAATGGTCGCCTTCAGCTTGGGTCTTAACAACAAAGAAAGTACAATCTCATTGTGGGACTACTTCACCAGCAATGTTAAGATCAATGAGCATTAAACTTCATTCAATGTCTATAGTATCGCATTTTATGTCGACATGCCATATCTGTTCCACCATCAATGTCGTTTGCTCCAGAATCGTTAACTTCTTAATCAATATAGTCCAATTCAATAAGACTACGTGATTTCACCTTTATTATTGTCCACCATTGCTATTGCGATGTATATGGGTACTGACAATAAAACACTTATATGGCGTAGCAAGCCAATATAAATGGTTCTAGCGGATCTAATCTCAATTTTCACTTCACATCAATGACTCCAGGTGATAAATATATGCGAATGCTACGTGTTGGATCAAATCATGTACAATTAAAAATCATGACAATGTTTAGAATATGTCCAGAATATTGAAGTTTGATGATTTCATCAACCGTTTCATAAAAGTTGATCCTGCTGTCCAAACTTCTAGCACTCTTAACATAAACACCCCAGTTCGTAGTTGATTTCATCAATCCGTAAGTCCTATTATGAAATCAAAACACATTAACCATGCAACCGTTATGACTTGTGGTAGAATAAAGTGGACTACATGATAGTTCAATAAGACGTTCGCCCAATCTGTCGAGATGAGGAACACGCTGCCAATACAAAAAGAGGTATAACCATATATATTAAAATTGTGCAATATTATTTTGAAGCAGTATATTTAAATGTTAAGATAGAGAAAATTTTTACATAATTGCCAAACCACCAGTGAAAATATTGAACCCAAAACTCTTTCATTTGTTTGTCACTAGAGTCAGCAAACTTTCGTCGCATTATGTCATTAAAAATCTTAAAGCAGACATATATTTTTTTTGTAATTTTGTAGGATGTACAAATGCGCCAATCGTATTTCATCCTCATCTAGGATCTTTCGGGTCTCACGAGCAGGAAAGTTTTCTATTACCATTGCAGAAACAGTGCAAGTGGGTGGGACAAATCCCCTCATGATTTGAAGCCAAATTCATGGTCTCAACATTCCTAGGGGCTCGGTTCAATATGGATTTCGTATCAGGATCAAAGTAATATTTACAAAATAATGTCATTTCTTCACTAGAAATGCCTCCACAATTGAGCCCTATAACTTCGCCTTGTTACACGCTTTTCTCTTCAAATACTGTATAAACCTATAAATAACAAAAAATAAGGTGCCAGGCAATAAATTAAAGAAAATGTTACAAAGTATTTATTTACAGTACTATATACTTATCGTACTATATACCATTTAAAAGGATACATCCAACGATACTAAATAGGTTCACACAACTTTACTTCATGAGGTAAATTTATAGCTAAGTGTTCCATTGAATCAAAAAAAGATGGCAGGAATATCATTTCAAGTTTGCAGATAGTGACAATTATGAGGTTCTCAAATTTTTCCATTTCTTTAGATCTAATCTTGCACGAACAAAGTTCTCGAAGGAATGAACTAACTTCATATATTAGCCCACATTGTTGGTGCCAAATACCCATACACCACAATAGGCAATAGGAGTTGCAGAAATACGTGGCAATCATGGCTTTTAAAAGCGTAAAAACCATTATCTGAAACATTGATATTCCATGATAAATTAGAGAAAAACCCATCTGAAAATTTTAATCCTTTGAGTCATAAACATATTTATTGAACATCCTCCCACTCCAGAGTATACGTGCCTTTCGGTTTGATGTTAGTATTTCCATCATCAATCAAATGGAGCTTATATCACATATCCAACTCTTTTAAATCTAATGGGGCATTGGAGTTATCTTTTGTCTTACCTTTTACATCCATCAATGTATAAAATATATTCTAAAAAAATATATGCATGGCATCCAATTTGTGCCTGACAATCAAGAACTTCCAATAAGGTAAGTCCTAAAAAATCGACCATTTCAGCCAATTATGAGTAGATCCAAATCCACTTGCGTGAATATTGTCGCATTGTGATCTAAATGGTAGGAATTGTATGTCATCTAAGAATTGCATGATCCTTTCACCAGACATTGGCGGAACAGCTGTTTCCCTTATCCGTAACCCCTATTGAAAAACATTAATATTTCCACGAAATGCATGGTTACTCGGCAAAACTTCCTATGACAGTCCCACCAGCACGACTTCCTCTCAAACTTCAACTGAAATTTATTGATGTTGTCCATACAATATGGACAAGCCAATTTCTCACATGTACTCCAACTTGATAGCATCCTATATGCTGGAAAATCACTAATTGTCCACAATGTACGAGCCTTCATTCTAAAATTTTGACATCGATATACATCCCATGTTTCTACTTCTTCTACCTATAGGATTTTCAACTCATCAATTAAAGATCTCAAGAATACATTGATATTTCATCCTTGAGATCTTGGACCTAGTATTAATAATGAAAAAAAAATGTATGCCTCTTTCATATATATTTCCGATGGCAAGTTATAGACAACTATAAAAACAGGTCATATAGAATACGTTACACTTGTTGTAGAATTCGGCATAAACTCATCTGTACATAGCCCAAGATGTACATTTCTGATTTTGGCAGCAAAGTTAGGAAAATATGAATTAACATGACGCCAAGCTTTTGTTTGGCATGGATGAGCTATTGAACCCGAATGCACATCATGTCCATAGCTTGCATGCCATATTATGTGTTCAGTTGTACGACGAGACATAAATAAATGTTTTCGTCGGTCTGTGATTGGTAGATGCCATAGCATTTTCTTTGCAATTGATTTTTTCTTCCTTCTGTCCAATGTCTCTTCCCTTATATCTACACTCACGACACACACTGTAATGCTTCAATTATGAATTTTTACCATAAAATAATATACAATTTTTTGGACACGCATATATTTTCATGCACAGAATGCTTAACCCCTTCATCATTTACTTTGATTCATATAATGTCTCTAGCAATTGATTTTCCTCTAGGACAAATTCCTTCATCAACAACAACAACATGTCGTTAAAGCAGTTATCACTCATATTATGGTTACTATTCTCGCTTTACAATTGTGAGACTGTCAACAATTTTTTATGTTTGTTACATCCCTCCCACAATGGTGTTGATGCATCCTCAAGTAGTTTATAAAATTTCTACGCATTTGGATTAGGCAACTGATTATTAATTTCTACAGAATGATGTGCAATACCATTGTTGTTATCAGTACCATTAACAATCACTTCCTCATAATTCCTATTATTGTATTCATCACATTCAAGCCTATTATTATAGTCATGCAATGAGTAGACTTGAAAGTCAGCCCAATTGGCGCCCTTGTTGAGACCTTCTGGGGAATGAAATTTTCTAGAATAATGGTAGGGGGAAGAGGAAGAGACGCTAGTGCCCTTTGGAATGAAGCCTCCGTTACTTTCTGAGATGGGGTCACAATAGGAGGGAGCCCACTTCCCCTTGGACATTTCGCAGTATAAGCTAGATGAAAAGACTCACAATCAACACAGAATAATATCAAATCAACACCATGTAGTCATGCCATCAATTCTACCTAGTGGAACTTTGGCCCTTTTAGGCACTAAAGAGTGCGACCTCTTTTGGATTGGTTGAGGCGCCTTTGGTGAAGACTCTTCCAGATGCACCACTGAGGTCACTAACTTGGAAGAAATGTCTGTAAAGGATTCATCCCATGGTCACAGGAGTGTTGGCCGTCTTGAGGTGTAAAATTTGGAGCTTACGGGCATCAACCAACACGTTGGCCATACTTTTGTACCACTTCATCAACTCTTTCATGTGACCGCCCATATCTGCAAGAAGGCAAAAATTGAGTTAAGATCATTCTAGTGAAAAAGCAGGATGAAAAGTGCGCGTAAAGATTATGACTTTTAGGATTCTTTGGACCTTGTTGAGCTTTGAATGGGACATCGAAGGACTAAACTAACAGCCTCTTTTGACCCCGGGTCCACTCTGCCATGTTCAGCACTATGGGGTAGGACAAGTGGGCCCACTAATCCTTACCCACTTGAGGGTTGTCTACCCTATCTTTATGTAGGGAATTGAAAATAATTCTACAAAATTTACATTCACTACCTCGAACTCTAGCAATGTAAGAAGCCTGTTATAAGCTATGTGGCCCTTGGAGTCCTCATACAATTTAGGCCTTTGGACGAGGGCCTTCTGGGGAGTCACCACAAACTCGAATGGGAAGCCCTACTTTGGCTTCCTTAAAGTGTAAATGAATTTATCCTTCTAGTCATCATATGAATCCTTATAGAAAACAAACGGAAATGACTTATTTTCCCCTCAATTGATAAAATTGACATGGAAAAATAATGAGTCCTTCTTCAACTCGAACATGTAGAACTAGAGAAAAACCTCCATTAGTGGTTCACCATCACCATTCAGCAACAAATGATGAAGGGGTTAATGTGGGTGGAGGAGTTCGGGGTGAGCTATGACGGTGGCACCTAGTGGTGCTCATAAAACTACTCCATTAAAGGGTGGAGGGGGAATAGAAGCTCTGACTGTAGTTGACCATGAAGATTTTAAAAACTTTAACCCTCGTATTGCCGTTGGTGTGATCCCTGTCTTCTAGCAACTGGGCTTTCGCCAGCACAACCACCATTCTGTTAAGCCAGTAGAATCTCTTGAGATTGGTAACTAAGGTCTCCTTTGTAATAGAAATTCTCGTCCCCCTAGTATATAAGTATTAGGAGCAATAAGCTTCTTAGATGTGTCCATCTTGGCCACCCTACCAACTGACTGAGAAGCATGACTAGTGGCAGCCCTTACTGACAATATCTTTAAAGACGCCATATCAAAAAATTGACAGAAAGAAGATAAAGGCCGTCGCTAGTGAAGGATGGGCAATGGAGGAAAAGAAAAACTAAACAAGATAACATCATGAAGAAAAGACTAGAAGTAAACTAAAACCCTAACATGAAATTACAATATGCCAAGATGAAAAAGGCAAGAAGATTTGAAATTAATTACTTGATTAGAGTTGCTTGCACGAGAAAAGGAAAAAAGAACTGAGGAAGAAGGATCTGAGCAGTGCTATAAATATAACTTGGGGCGAAAATAGATACTGGGAAATATAAACAGTAGAAATAGCAAAATAGTAAAAATGAAGAACCTATCCTATTTATAGGCGAAAACTACAACACTCAGGTAACTCCCTAAAAAATTGCCACCATCATAATGGACTATTTTAGCCAATAGTAGACATACGCATGCCAGGGCACAACTAAGAGAAGAGTCACACCGGATCACTTCTCTAAAGATGCATTTAATTTGCATCACTTCATTCCCTAACTAGACCGTTGAACTTGCCATGTGTAATAGAGATGAACAATTGGTATTAATTTTCAATAATCCAACAATGTTTCTGCACTTTCCCCCAAAAGTTGTTAGATGGGGCATTGTACCCCGCCAAATATGATGATGTACAATGATCTCTAGAACAATAAAGATGGGCTTCGTATCCCCCCCACCAAGGCACAAAAGCACCAAGTAGAGTGCCTTAAGGAGATACAACAGCATTCTGACCCCTTATAAAAAATGTAGGACCCAAGCCTATATTTTACTAAAATAGGGAGAGTTATTCTGGCATATGGCCAAGCACAAAGCCTATTTTAAAGAAGTTAACAACAAAACACAAGGAGTCCAACCCCAAAGGAACCAAAGAGGAAACTCAGTAAGGATGCTAACAAAATCCCCTAATTATAGGATAATTCTCATCTAGAAACGATCTTCCCGAATTCCCCACAATAGTATAAATATGCCTCATTTTCACTTATCCTAAGGTATGATGATGATTGATTCTGCACTTCACTATTTGCTCCCCTTTATCAAGAATTGACTTAATTGTCGGAGGGTTTCCCCTAGGGGAAAACATCCTGGGGCTCTGACAGTATTTTGATCATAAGATCTCCGGTTCACCCTTTATAAATCTTCTGAGTTAATTCACCTAATTCATACAATCCCCTTTGGCTATCAACTGGAAAAAATAAAACACAACCTAACCAATTTTTGTAAGTTAGGTCAACTATAATCCATCTAATTGGTTTATCATACTGCTTTTGTCTTAAATATTTGGGTCTAACATGGAAATTAAGAAAAAAAAACATGTATGTTATTTTACTTCTAGTATTCATTTATTTGCATGTAAATGAAGGGAAATGGAAAAAATGAATATCAAAATGATAATGATGATGAAAATATTACAAAGATCTAGACGAAGTAAAATAGTAAATGTTGTAAATACTATGAATAGTACTATACACTACTAAAAAACATTCATTTTCCATTCCAACGGCTAAATGTCTAATACAAAATGCCGTTGGAAAAAGGGGGGACTATTTTCCAATGGCTTGATTGTTGAAAATATTAACTCTTTAGTTTTTAACAGCTTGACCATTGGAAATTTTCAATGCAAAGGGCCGTTGGAAATTTCCAATGTGAAAACTATTGGAAAAAAGTGAGGACTTAATATCACTATATATATTGAAACCATAATTTTTTATGCATGAAAAAAATAAAAAAAATATTTATATAATAATGATAATAATAGTTATCATATATATACATATATGTCATATAAACCCAGCCCATATCTATAACCTAGCCCATATGTCATACAAACACTAACCCTATGTCTCCGGCCTCCAAACTCTCCATAGCCACATCTTTGTTCCCTTATCCCTCTCATCTCTCTTATCCATTCTCCCTCTTCCTCTAATCTCTTATCACTCTCCACTGTCCCTCGCCTCCTCGTCCATCTCTTTCTGCTGTATGTCTTGTTGTCTCAATTGTTTGCTCTCCACCGTAACTGTTTCTCGCGATTCCTTGTTGTGGCTCGTGATTGTTTCTTGCCGTGGCTTTCACTGTTTCTCTCTATTCCTCACCGTGGCTCATCATGGCTCATCATCGTTTCTCACCATTCTTTGTGATTACTTCCTTGGCTTCGCTGCCATCCACCTCGAGCTCCTCTACCTCATCAACCTTGGTCGTCTCCAACTCTAGGTTTTGAAACTTTTGAATTTTAATTTTGGACTTGTTCTCTAAATCTAAAATTGTTGAATTGAGATTTTTGAATTTTTTTTAATTGTGATTGTTGAATTGAAAATTTTTTAATTGTTTTGCAAATCTAATTTTTGAATTTTGTGATTTTTTTTAACTTTATGATTTTTTTTTAATTTTGTGAATTATTTGATTTAGTAGATTGATTTTGTGAAGTTTGTGATTTAGTGGATTGATTTTGTGGTTTTGTGAATTTTTATGATTTTGAATTTTTTGAATTATGTGATTTTAAGTAAATAAGGAATATAATTTTATTAAATATATTTTGTTATAATACAAAATAAATATAGTGATTCTGACTTTTTGTAATAATATAATATATAAAGTTTGTAAATATAAGAAATTAGATATATTTTGGGTAAAAGTTAAATATAATTTTTTTATTTAATACTTTTTCAGTAAATACAATTGTAGTAAAAATTAATTTTTCTTATTTTTTAAATAGATTTTTCAATAACCTGGCCATTGGAAATTTATATTGGCTTGAGCCATTGGCATATTTCCAACGGCTTACACCGTTAGAAAACTATTCAACCATTAGAAATAACTGTGTAAGGTTGGGCCATTGACAATTTTCAATGGCTAGCCGTTGGTAATAACAATGGCCATGCATTAGGCCATTGAATTTTTTTTTTTCGAACGCATGATTTGCCAATGCACCGGTTTTCAATGGTGTTGCATTGGAAAATTAAAATTTCCAACGCATGATCGTTGGAAAATTATGTTTGTTTGGTAGTGATAATAATCTATGCTATTGTGTTTAGGTATAACTCTTTTATAGTTCACCATAAATATAAGAAAATACCTAATATAAATATCACTCCAAAAAGAGTCACCCAATATAAACCCTTATTTATCAACAAAACATTGCCATTTGTAACCGCTTCCTTGCGCGCCCCCCCACAAAAAAAAACGAAGGCATTGTTCTGTTGCAACTTTTGTTCTTTTCGCCTTTTCTAATGACAAGTGTTGTATTCCTATTTGCTAGATTGAGGTCGGAACGAGATTAATTAATAGTTGCTTAGCCACTTTTGCCTTTAATTTCCTGAGAAATCGTTGAGCGGCTGTGAAACGTGAATAACCGGAATGCTGTTCTCCCCATCCTTTTTTAATTCGTTACTATCCATCTCTTCCTCTCTCTCTCTCTCTCTCTCTCTCTCTCTCTCTCTTTTGTTCCCTTTTTTTATGAAACACTGTAGATCTACATTATGAACTATATTGAAGCGAAAATGAATAGTACTATTCCAACAAAAAATGTCCAGAAAATGAAAAATGGAGCTATGATTAGCTAGGTTGAGCAATGATCACCTTATAAATTGACATAATATCCACTATTTCTTATGGCAGCTAAAGTTCAATCTTGGCTTGCACAAAAAGTTTTTTCTCTTTTGTAGTCAAAGAGTATGCTTAAGTTGGATAGGACGGGGCTTAGGATAGACTTATTAACAAAATTTTTACAATGTTTTTTTACATTATAATTC
>SMDT01003180.1:600000-799236 GCA_005392925.1 Aquilaria sinensis | reverse complement strand
TCAAGAAGACCTTTTTGACCCCCATTTCAAGGCCAACCTTTATGGTCGAGATGGACAATGTCCCTACTTGGACTATCAAGCTACCATTTAATGATACTGGGGTGGTCTTGAGACCACAACACTATACCCACGCAATGGAGTTTTTGGTTCTAGATGTGCTATAATCCAATAATGCCTTTCTTGGAATGCCAGCTCAGGCAGTTTCATATATGGCCAAATATGAAATGCTTGGCTATAATTTGTCGCTTATTAAGGATGCCACTATGTTTGTTGATCAGGCTTCAATTAGATGAAGTTACATTGCAAGCCAAAAGAGGCCCCAAAACACCTATAAACTACCATTTCCAAATGATCCAAAAAGGAGGAAAGAAGAGCATTCATAGAGAAAAAAGGACAACTTACTTGTATTAAAAGAGTTTGAACAGGTAGAGCCAACCCTTAATTGTATGATAAAATCAAGTAATAACTTTCCCTAGTAGGTAAAAACTCACTAGTTGAATTCTTATAGGCTAACATCAATATTTTTATGTGGTGTCCTAGTGACATGCTACAAATAAACCCCAAGTTCATC
Source organism: Aquilaria sinensis (assembly GCA_005392925.1). Lineage (NCBI taxonomy): Eukaryota > Viridiplantae > Streptophyta > Magnoliopsida > Malvales > Thymelaeaceae > Aquilaria > Aquilaria sinensis. Next base: position 798,665 of record SMDT01003180.1, on the reverse strand, counting down.
ACCTATAGACTATAAGTTGACCCTCGGCTCAATCAGTACAACAGAAAAAGAGAAACATGGCCCTGTAAAGAAAGGGAATTCAATATAGCAGAGGTCAAAAGGATCCTAAATGCTAGCATTATCCTCAAGGTCTGATACTCCGAAAAGGTTAGTCAACATGGTGCTAGTCAAGAAGAGGAATGGCAATTGGAGGATGTTCGTTGACTACATGAACTTGGATGATCCCTGCCCTAAATATGCCCATCCTTTGCTGCCCCTGGACCAGCTTATTGATGCCGTGCAGAATTCAAGGTCTTGACCTTCATAGATGCATTCAATGGTGCAATTAGAATAGGATGGACCCTGATATTAAAGAGAAGACATCATTTACCACAGAAAAGGCAATATGTTGTTACCAACAAAGCCTTTTAGGTTAAAAAATGCTAGAGTGACTTACCATAGGCTGACATTCAAGATTTTCTCAGATCAGTTGGACCATAACATGAAGGTTTATATGGATGATATGATTGTGAAAAAATAAGGCCTGGATCAACCTATTGAAGATTTAAGGGATACACTCTAGTCCATGCAACAATTTAACATGCACTTTAACCCAAAGAAGTGTATTTTTGGGATTGAGGAGGTAAGTTCTTAGGATTCATGGTATTAGGAAAAAAGACTGATGTGAATCTTAATAAGATCAAGATTATCTTAAAGATGTCAAACCCCAAGAACAAGAAAGACGCTTAGAATTTATAGGGAAAATTGACTGCCCTTGGAAGCTTTATCTCAATGTTTGGGGAAAGGCATAAGTGCTTCTTCAAAATCCTAAGGAAGGGGTTAAAGTTCAAGCAGAACAAGGAATACAATGGACTTTTGCCCATATCAAAAAGTCCTTAAAGTAGCTACCACTACTCAAGCAGCCGTGGATTGGTGATCCCTTGGTTTTGTACTTCACTGTAAGTAAAAGGTCTGTTTGTTTGGTCTTGGTCAAGAAAAAGGGAAATGAGCATATGCTTGTCTTCTATGTCATCAAGACATTGTAGGAAGCAGAATATTAAAATAATCGTTGCTTCATAAAGTAGTCTTCTCATTGGTAATAGCCTCAAGGAGGTTAAGACTGTATTTTGATACCCATCCCATAGTCAACAGGATAGGAATGTCCTTAAATGATGTTTTACAGAAGTTAAAACTTTAAAGTAGGTTGGCTAAATAGTGCATCAAGCTAAGAGAGTTTGGCATCTTATATGAATGATAAAGAGCTATCAAAGCCTAGGCATTAGCAAATTTCATTACTAAGATCTCACCAAGGGTTGAAGCCCTTGTAGTTGAGGACCCGAGCAAAGCCTCTCATGGGAATTGTATGTAAACGGAGCTTTCTAAAGAAAACATCATGAACCAAATGTTGTCGTTAGAGGGCCCTTGGGCCTTAAGGTAGTTTTTAAAGTCAAGTTTCAATTTTCAGTCACTAATAATATGGTAGTGTATGAGTCCTTCATTGTTTAAATAAAAATTGTTGGCCAAGCGAGGGTACAATGTCTGCTGGTCTACAATGATTTTTGACTCATGGTTAATCAACCAAATGAGACCGTAAGGGTAAAAGACCCAACACTTGTAAATACTTCAGGTTCATTAAAGAGTTAATTAAATCATTTAACCATGTGCAAGTTAGTCTTGAGGGCAAGGAATATGAGGGCGAATGTTTTATCCAAAGGTAAATAAGAGGGTTTTGAAGGAAAAGTTATCTGAGCACTCGATCCACATTCTTGAATCACAAAATGCCCTAGAGGATGATGGTTGGAAGAGCTTGATTTAACACTTTTTGGATAGAGGTCAAGTGAGAGCAACCTTTAGGAAGTAGAGACAACTAAGGATCCAATTAAGCTGGTTCGTTATCATTAGAAGGGGCTTTTATAAAATAGGATTTTCATGACATTTACAGAAGTGTTTGATAATGGCTAAAAAGCTTCGGGCTCCCAATGAAGTCACAAAGTTGATTATAGACCCCCACAATGGATTAGAAGCCTTGGCCCATAAAATACTAAGGAAGGGGTACTTTTGGCCAATGATTGAAAAAGATGCAATGGACTTCATCCAATAGTGTCATTCGCTTAAATCCTAAGAGTTCCCTTACTAGAAGCCATATTACCCTGACTTTTTAAGTCCTTTTGCCATTTAGGGACTAAATTTGATTAGCACTCTCACTACTACTCTAGGATAGGTTAAGAATTCCATTGTGGCTGTTTACTACTTCACTAAGTGGGTTGAAACCAAGCCCCAAGCAAAGATAACTGCCTCGAGTTATAAAGTTTATGTGAAAGAATATAATATATTAGTTTGGATGCCCTTGAGCCATAATGATTGACAAGGAGAGCTAGTTTGACAATGCCCGGGTGAGGAGTTTCATAACAGAAAAGGCATAAAGTTATACATTTTCCAAGCCACTCACCCACAATCAAATAGGCAAATGGAGCTCATTAATCAAACTAGAAAATAGGGGATCAATAGGATAGCAAGATAAAATGGGCCCAAAAACTTGAAAGCACACTATGTGATTATAGAATAACCCCTATGAGGCCAATAGAAAAGTGGCCATTCACATTAGTCTATAAGGCAAGGCCTTCCTCCCAGTCAAGGTGGCTCAACCATCATTTAGGGTCCAAATATTTGGCCCAAAGTTTAATGAGGAAAGCCTCAAGGCTAAGCTAGATTTGATCGAAGAGCTATATGAAGATGCACATATATGTCTGTGCTTATTCAGATAAAGGGTGGCCCAGCTCCACAATGCCAAAGTGAAGGTCTTATAGATGTTAATTTGCATAGTCAAAATTGTTAACTTTTTAGCAATTTTGAGCATATTTTTCCACATCAATATATCACATTTTCTATCATTTCTTGCTTTGAACTTTCACTTTGTAGGGTGGAGAATGTAATCGAAGCATCAGATCAGATTAGAAGTGGGCTGAGCAAAAAATGAAAAATGCAAATGAAAAGATCATTGGGCTTATAGCCCCACAGTTCAACAATTCTTGAACTTGACTTCAAGACTTGGGTACTATGGTGCTAGTGACCTTCATATTTTGGGTTGGTTGTTGCAGCACCCGGATGGTCTCCTCTGGTGCTTCGGCACCCCTGCACCCAAAGAAAAGTGGTCCCCCACCTCTAATTTGAATCTAAGCATACTATTGGTCATGATATTCTATCCAAATAGGTAGGTGAATGAAAAAGAAACCTCCAAGACTTAGAAAAATCTAGAACCAAGCTTAAAGGCATTCCATTCTTCATCCTTTAGAGCTAGACTTAGGTTTTCTTCACCACATCTTGCATATTTCACCTTCTTGTGCAGCACTTATGGATTCATACTTAGAGAAGGCTTGAAGGACTTGAAGACTTATAGAAGCCTTGAGGAATCAAGCATCTATAGTTTCTTGGTCTTTTTCTTTCCTTTTTTCTTCTTATATTTAGACATGGATGCTATTTTATGTATTTTCATGATTGTGTTTAGTTCAGTTATGGAGTAGCATTCCTTGACACTTTCTATGGACATAGTTATTTAGATTGATTATGTTGGATGAATTCATGGTTATGTGATTTGGATTTCCTTCAATTGCTTGCTTATCCTTCTTTTAAGCTAAATGTTGTGTTAACTAATTGATTCCCACAATTGGTTGTAGCTTGGATTGCTTTTAAACTCTTGAAAATGATTAAATGTAATTAGACCTAAGATAAGGGTTTAATGACAATGGGCTTGTTGGAAAACCATTCTAAGTCATTAAGTGAAGGTAAATTTCAATGCGTCTTCCTAAGCTTGTAATCATATAGAAATTCTTATTAAGTTTAGGTTAGAGAGAGTAATTTTTTCACTTAGGAAAGTAACTTCACTAACAAGTAAAGAAAACCAAGTCATTAGACTAAATTCACCAATTAATCATGACAAGTAGTAAACCCATAAGAAGTGTGCTTTAGTAACTTAATAAAAACCACAAATTTGCATTGCATTGTTGCATTCTAAGTTAGTAGCATTCCATTTAGGTAGGTTTAGTTACTTGTTTTACTTGTTTGGGCTTTCATTCAATCTTGCTTGTTTAGCTAAAGTTATCTTAGAATAGTGGTACTTGAAAAAAAATTCAATCAATCCTCATGGGAATGATACACTTTTGCACCCTACTTCAACGTACACCATGTGCTTATGGTTAGGGTTTTAAAACTTACAACAATTTTTTAGCGCTGATGTTGAGGATTGATTGCATTGAATTGAACAATATCATTACTAGGAGATTAATTATAGACTAAGCCTTTATTCCTTTACTTATTTGTTGCCTTTGTGCTTGGATATTTCTTTGGTAGGTACTATTGGTCTATGACCCATTCCCAATACTTTACTTTATTGCCAATGATACCAGATATAGAGAGACATCTTAGAGAGCTTCGTGCAATGTCACATATGGGTGAATCTAGCTCCACTCATACATCCATGGAAGGTGAAGGAGATAATCTTAATGGTAATGGAGGCAATAATGGATACAATGGTGGAATGGATTATTTGTTGGGTTTCGGGAGCCAAACAGCGCAGCGGAATTTAACCGAAACCCTCCAGGATCCAAGTGAAACGGGGTAAACCGGGTGTTCGAAAATTTTCATACCTAATTTTCGGTTGAGATCTCTCACTCAACTGTAGAGTCGAATCACAAAAATTTGAACAGTTGACGTGTTCAAGCTCTCTATGGTATCCACACGAGCCTCTCGGGATCACCACGCTTCCACCACGTCCCGGCAGATGCGTTTCTCTTGCGCTCGCAGTGCTAGCTTGCGTCCTCCAAGGAATTGCAAGAGAAGAGTGCGGCTGTCCTTTTTGGGAGGCTAGGGCAAGGAGACCTGCGAATTTCTCACTTAAAAGTTGTATTTATAGTGAGACTCAACTTCCAGGCCTAATGGGTTTCAAAGCCCTAATCCAATTAGGATTTAATTTCGGGCTTAATAATGGCTCAACTTTTGGGCCCATTATTAATACGAAATTAAAGTGAAACCATAACCCAAATAATTAGCCCATGCACTCTTTGGTTTCTTGACTACCGAGTAGACCAACTTAAACTGATGACATTGATATCATATATCAACTCATCCGAGCATGGCCATGCATTTTCTAAGTCTTACTCTATCAAGGGGCCCGAAGATATAACTCCTGTTATATAGGAGGGACAAATCCCATCTTGATCATACGAATCCCTCCGCATGATATGTGACATACCTAATGACCTCCTTCAAGTTCACTTAGTTACGAGCAACAAAGGAAAGTATCAAAGTATGTGACTCACATGTAGGGAACCTTGATGATCTTAGGTCGAAGGACTACATATACCATGATCACTATGAGAATCACTTATGACACTCATATAACGATCCATGTAGTGTTCTCATGGTTGGTCGGTCCAGTACACAAGTTCTCCCACTTGTACCCATATGTAGACTACATATCTCATATTAGTCTCCACATATGCTAGTCGTTATGTATTATTGCAACCCGCTCCACAATAATGCTAGACCAAGGATGTTTAAGAATATCATTATTCTAGGGTTACGATTATGTTTTTTAAGTTACGCAGAAACAAAACAACAAACATAATTGTTGGATTAATGCCTTAATAAAATATCATGACTCAATGTGCAAAAATACAATCATCTCATGAGTGGCTTTTGAGCACAACAATAACAGAAGACACATCACAGAAGTCCCCACTCCCTGAACTCTGATGAGTGGACTTCGGGCTATTTTCCAGACGGGGAGTTAGTGAAAAGGCCCTTCGGCTTGAAGATGGTTATGACCACCTTTGGTCCAACTGTTGCATCATTTCAGCCAAAACAGAGCACTGAAAATCACATAGGAAGCTCATCATGATCGTTAGAGGACGTTCGTCCTCTGGCGAAAAAGTCCCTATGGAACGGATGGTGACTTCGGGAGCCCCTTATCCTTAGAATGCCGAGTCTCAACGATGGCTACCTGAGGGTGGGTTCCCATATGGCGCCAAATGATGCCCGTTGACATCTTCCTTGTACGACATGGTAGGCCTAGGAGGGACTTCTGGTTGCGAGATGCTGGTAGAAGAGACTTTCTTCATGAGGTTGCTTGAAACGCTCAAAAGAACAGGGGTTAGAAGCTCCCTAGAATGTGTTTCTAGGGGAGGAGCCTCCGACGCTCGAGTCAGTATTTGGCAAGTGAGGAGTAGTGAATGGAGAGCAAAGGGTAGAGTTCTCTTGAGAGTTCTGCCTATCTTACCAAGGTCATTTCCCAAGTATTTATAGGAGGACATTGAGAGAAGTCCGTTTGACACAGCCGCTCAGATCAAGACACGTGTTCGGTCGAATGCGGTCCGTACCTTCGGGGATGAGGACCTCCAGCTAGCCACAGGCCATTCTAGCCAGAAGTCTGTTCATTTTCGGGAGCCAAACAGCGCAGCGGAATTTAACCGAAACCCTCCAGGATCCAAGTGAAACGGGGTAAACCGGGTGTTCAAAAATTTTCATACCTAATTTTCGGTTGAGATCTCTCACTCAACTGTAGAGTCGAATCACAAAACCTGAACAGTTGACGTGTTCAGGCTCTCTATGGTATCCACACGAGCCTCTCGGGATCACCACGCTTCCACCACGTCCCGGCAGATGCGTTTCTCTTGCGCTCGCAGTGCTAGCTTGCGTCCTCCAAGGAATTGCAAGAGAAGAGTGCGGCTGTCCTTTTGGGAGGCTAGGGCAAGGAGACCTGCGAATTTCTCACTTAAAAGTTGTATTTATAGTGAGACTCAACTTCCAGGCCTAATGGGTTTCAAAGCCCTAATCCAATTAGGATTTAATTTCGGGCTTAATAATGGCTCAACTCTTTGGCCCATTATTAATATGAAATTAAAGTGAAACCATAACCCAAATAATTAGCCCATGCACTCTAATGATCCAAATAGCTCTATGTGTGCGACCCAATAGGCTCTTGCCATGTTGGCAATGATCATAAATCACATTTATGATCATAAGCAATGAGCGGTGTCTAGCAACACATCATTGCTACCCAAGTGACAAGATTGTCGGTGATTCGACTAAACCTTTATGATCATCACCGATATATGCCATTGTCCCTTTGTCCAAGATATCAAGACTAAGCACGAGACATGGAATGTGTCACTCTCGTATAGCCCAATCTTTGGTTTCTTGATTACCGAGTAGACCAACTTAAACTGATGACATTGATATCATATATCAACTCATCCGAGCATGGCCATGCATTTTCTAAGTCTCACTCTATCAAGGGGCCCGAAGATATCACTCCCGTTACATAGGAGGGACAAATCCCATCTTGATCATACAAATCCCTCCGCATGATATGTGACATACCCAATGACCTCCTTCAAGTTCACTCAGTTACGAGCAACAAAGGAAAGTATCAAAGTATGTGACTCACATGTAGGGAACCTTGATGATCTTAGGTCGAAGGACTACATATACCATGATCACTATGAGAATCACTTATGACACTCATATAACGATCCATGTAGTGTTCTCATGGTGGGTCGGTCCAGTACACAAGTTCTCCAACTTGTACCCATATGTAGACTACATATCTCATATTAGTCTCCACATATGCTAGTCGTTATGTATTATTGCAACCCGCTCCACAATAATACTAGACTAGGGACGTTTAAGAATATCATTATTCTAGGGTTACAATTATGTTTGTTACGTTACGCAGAAACAAAACAACAAACATAATTGCTGGATTAATGCCTTAATAAAATATCATGACTCAATGTGCAAAAATACAATCATCTCATGATTGGCTTTTTGGGCACAACACTAACAATCTCCCACTTGCACTAAAAGCCAATCATCCATGTATCTAATACCGATGGACCTAGAATGGCTATCATGCTTCTGCTGCGTAAGGGGCTTTGTCAGTGGATCAGCAATGTTGCTGTCTGTCGAAGTCCTGCATATCCTTACATCACCCCTCTCGATGATCTCCCTGATGAGATGATAGCGTCGGAGTATGTGTTTGGATCGCTGGTGAGATCGAGGTTCCTTAGCCTGTGCGATTGCTCCATTGTTGTCACAATAGAGCTCTATCGGGTCAGCAATGCTTGGAACCACTCCAAGTTCAGTGATGAACTTCTTGATCCAAACTGCCTCCTTCGCAGCATCAGAGGCGGCAATGTACTCAGATTCTGTTGTAGAGTCAGCTACTGTCTCTTGCTTTGAACTCTTCCAGCTCACAGCACCACCACCAATACAAAACACATAACCAGATTGCGATCTAAAATCATCCTTATCGGATTGGAAGCTTGCATCGGTGTAACCCCTTACAACGAGCTCATCTTCACCTCCAAAGACCAAGAATGCATCCTTAGTCCTTCGTAAGTACTTAAGGATGTTCTTAACAGCTGTCCAGTGACTCTCACCGGGGTTCGATTGGTACCTACTCGTCATGCTCAAAGCATATGAGACATCGGGACGAGTACATATCATGGCATACATGATAGATCCAATTGCTGAGGCATATGGAATCTTACTCATGCGCTCTCTCTCCTCGGGTGTACTCGGACACTGAGATCTAGAAAGAGTGATACCATGTGACATGGGCAAGAATCCTTTCTTGGAATCTTGCATGCTAAACCTCTTTAGCACCTTGTCAATATATGTACTTTGACTTAGGCCAAGAAGCTTTCTAGATCTATCTCTATAGATCCTGATGCCTAACACATAGGCTGCTTCACCCAAGTCCTTCATAGAGAAACATTTCCCTAGCCAAGTCTTCACAGACTGTAGCTCAGGAATGTCATTCCCGATGAGTAGTATGTCATCTACATACAACACCAAGAAGACAATAGCGCTCCCACTAACCTTCTTGTAGACACAAGGTTCATCTTCATTTTTGATAAAACCAAACTCTTTGATTGCATCATCAAAACGAAGATTCCAACTTCGAGAAGCTTGCTTCAGTCCATAAATGGACCTTTGCAACTTGCACACTTTATTGGCATTCTCAGGAGTGACAAAACCCTCAGGTTGTGTCATGTACACATCCTCAAGTAGCTTTCCATTTAGGAATGCAGTTTTGACATCCATTTGCCATATCTCATAATCATAGTGTGCAGCAATAGCAAACAAAATTCGGATGGATTTAAGCATAGCAACTGGTGAAAAAGTTTCATCATAGTCAATACCATGAATTTGCTTGAAACCTTTTGCAACCAATCGTCCCTTAAAGGTAATCACATTACCATCCATGTCAGTTTTCTTCTTGAAAACCCATTTGCACCCTATGGGTTTTACCCCTTCAGGTGGGTCAACCAAAGTCCATACTTGGTTTTCATACATGGATTCCATCTCGGATTTCATGGCCACTAGCCACTTCTCAGAGTCAGGCCCCGACATAGCTTGTTGGTAGGTTGTGGGCTCATCCTGATCCATGAGCATCACATCACCAGTGTGAGTCACAAGAAATCCATATCTCTCGGGCTCACGCCGAATCCTACCAGACCTACGTGGGCTCTGTGCTACAGGAACAGACTCTTGAACCACAACATCTTGTGGTGTCTGTTCAGGTTCCATTTCAGGTTCGATGTCTCCTTGTTGTTCTTGAATTTCTTCAAGTTCTACTTTCCTCCCACTAGTTCCTTTAGAGATAAACTCTTTCTCTAAAAAGACACCAGTTCGAGCAACAAACACTTTTTGCTCAGAAGGATTGTAGAAATAGTAACCCTTTGTTTCTTTGGGATACCCAACAAAAAGGCATTTTTGAGATTTGGGCCCTAGTTTGTCAGAGGATTGACGTTTCACATAAGCGTCACAGCCCCAAATCTTCATAAAAGACAAATTGGGACGCCTCCCACTCCATATCTCATATGGTGTCTTTTGAACCGATTTAGATGGAACTCGGTTTAGTGTAAAAGCGGCTGTCTCTAGAGCATGTCCCCAAAAGGAGTTTGGAAGGTCAGCTTGACTCATCATAGAGCGAACCATGTCTAACAGAGTTCGATTTCTCCTTTCAGATACACCATTCCATTGAGGTGTACCTGGTGGAGTGAGTTGTGATACTATACCACACTCCTTCAGATAGTCAAGGAATTCTCGATCCAAGTACTCTCCACCTCGATCTGATCGAAGCACTTTGATACTCTTCCCGAGTTGATTCTCTACTTCATTCTTGAATTCTTTGAACTTTTCAAAGGATTCTGACTTGTGTCTCATAAGATACACATAGCCATATCTGCTAAAGTCATCAGTGAAAGTAATGAAGTATTGGAAACCTCCTCTAGCTTGTGTAGACATAGGGCCACATACATCACTATGTATGAGTCCTAGTAAGTCATTAGCCCTTTCACTTTGCCCTATGAATGGGGCTTTGGTCATCTTGCCCAACAAACATGACTCACATGTCTCATATGATTCAAAATCAAATGAGTCCAAGAGTCCATCCTTATGGAGCTTGGATATGCGGGTCTCATTTATATGGCCCAAGCGACAGTGCCAGAGATAGGTCGGGTTTGAATCATTTAATCTGACCTTCTTGGTATTCACATTATAGATTGGATCTTCGAGGTCTAGAACATACAACCCATTGCTAAGTTGAGCACTACCATAAAAGATTTCATTCAAATAAATAGAACAACATTTGTCCTTTATTATAAATGAAAAACCTTTCTTGTCCAAACAAGAAACAGAAATCAAATTTCTACTAATAGTAGGCACAAAGTAGCAGTTGTCTAATTCTAAAACTAATCCACTAGGTAAAGTGAGAACATAAGTCCCTACGGCTAAGGCAGCAACCCTTGCTCCATTTCCAACACGTAGGTCCACTTCACCTCGGGCCAATCTTCTACTTCTACTTCTACTTAGATCCTGCACATTTGCACAAATGTGAGATCCACATCCAGTATCCAATACCCAAGATGAGGAAGTAGAAAAGTTAGCCTCTATAACAAAAATACCTGAAGTGGAAGTCTTACTTCCCTTTTCCTTAGCAAGTTCTTCAAGATAGAGCTTGCAATTGCGCTTCCAGTGTCCAGGTTGCTTACAATGGAATGGAAGCACTCCCCTTCCTTTGCCACACCACCCTTTGGTTTCAGTGCAGCTGAAGAAGAATTAGCATTGGACTTTCCATTAGCTTTATCCTTCTTCTTGTTGGCTTTTCCCTTTCCCTTGCCCTTTTGAACCATCAAAATGGGCTTAGCCTTCTTAAGGTTTTGCTCAGCAGTTCTCAACATGTTGAGTAATTCAGGAAGGGACTTGTCAAGGTCGTTCATGTTATAGTTCATGACGAACTGACTGTAGCTTTCAGGCAACGATTGCAAGACTACATCGATAGCCAACTCTTTCTGAAGAGCAAATCCCAAATTCTCAAGATTCTCAATGTACCCAATCATCTTGAGCACATGAGGACCCACGGGACTTCCCTCAGACATCTTGCACTGAAACAATGCCTTAGAGGTCTCAAACCTCTCATGCCTAGCTTGCTCTTGGAAAAGCATTTTGAGATGTTCGATCATATCGAACGCCCCCATGTTCTCATGTTGCTTCTGAAGCTCAGATTCCATGGTAATAAGCATGAGGCATGCAACATCCAAAGCATCATCAGAATGCCTCTTGTGAGCATCCCTTTCAGCTCTTGGAGCAGTGGCAGCAGGCTCATTCGGAATGGGCTGCTCTAGGACATAAGCCTTTCTCTCTTGTTTGAGGACTATCCTCAAGTTTCGGTACCATTTGAGAAAGTTGGTCCCATTCAGTTTTTCCTTCTCAAGGATCGATCGCAACGAAAGTGTCGATGTGTTTTGTGCCATGGTTATCTACAACAGTAAATATGCAGTGTAAGAGTCATGTATTTTAATTCATTTAATAAGGACTTTTATTAAACGATACTCCCACTATTTTCCTCAAAATAATAACCCTCGATATTATTTCGGAACACCTCGGCGCTAAGGTATTCTAGTGGGCCAAGATCCATATTTGACCACAACCTGAGTCAGCTTTGGCTTTTCTCTCAAGTTACAGCTATTTAGGTAGGCAACTCCTTGCCAATTGCATCTTATGCAACTCTTGGATAGTTGGGTGAACAACACTTGTCCAAGCTCATCTCATGAACTTAAGCCCAACTCTATGCCTCTAAGTCCCTAATCCTATTAGGATGACTTAGTTAAGTCGAACCCAAAGTTAGCAGTTTGGATATCACTATTATCCCATCGCGCCTTACCAAGATGAACATAGGTGCTTTGCTTTGGCAAACCCACCTAATGTTGATCAAAGTCTTGACGAGTGCCAACATTTGGAAGGCATCACATTTAATGACTTAATATTTGTTTGAGGGATTTTTCTTTTGATCTCACCAATTTGTTATCTCCGGTTGTCTTATACATGCATCACATACAAATATAAAACATGCATCTCATGCTTACAAGAAAGTAAACGTGACATGGTTATAGCCCAAACTATGCGATATTCTCAAGCCAATGAGAATATCATAAAAGCCTAAGAAAAGAAAAGAGTCTTCACAAGCTCCTTCTCTTCCTTTCTTGGTTGCCCTTTTGTTGTCACCTCCTTGGACATACCACCTTGGATGATCCTTGGACATACCACCTTGGATGATCCCATAATGCACCATTACATCAATAATAGAAACCTCGAGTTACATTCGAGGGGAGTAAGGTGAGAAGAGAATGTACAATGAGAGTGATAAGAAAAGGCACGACTCGCAGGCCGTATTTACAAGTACAACCAATCAAGGGCTATAACCATGCACCATGCTTCAAACACCAATCAGCATATCATGTCAAATCTCATTCAACAAAGATGCATGCCAATTTTCGTGTGTTGATTAACCAGTTTTTATTTATGTGGCGCTTCGCATACGGCGGTCCCGCTGGCCGGTCAGCGGGCGGTGGTTCCGCTGACCGGTCAGCGGACGAGGTCAAGGGGAGCCGCCCTTGCGGGGGGCGTGGGGGGCAGCGCCCCCCTGCGCAAAAAATTTTCTTACAATTGCTTAGCCCGAAATCTTGTATTTTGAGAAAGTAGGCACCCGAGACTCCTCTATTCGAGCCACCAAAAATACCTTACTTTCAGTGCCTGAACAGGCTGAATCCGAACCAAGCTAGGGTTTCTGCAACTATTGCAAGAATCCTAATCCATATAGGTATCTCATACCATTCAATTTGAGATTAATCTCATTAACCAATTTGTGTCGTTTCTTCATATATCTCATATGTTCATTACGAATTCCAGTTTCATGCATCTTGAATCAATCTAATTAATCATGGCCGAAAAGCAACCGAACACATAGCATCATGCGATTCAACACTCAATCCCGATTTAGGGTTTCACCAGTAGCTCTGATACCACTGTTGGGTTTCGGGAGCCAAACAGCGCAGCGGAATTTAACCGAAACCCTCCAGGATCCAAGTGAAACGGGGTAAACCGGGTGTTCAAAAATTTTCATACCTAATTTTCGGTTGAGATCTCTCACTCAACTGTAGAGTTGAATCACAAAACCTGAACAGTTGACGTGTTCAAGCTCTCTATGGTATCCACACGAGCCTCTCGGGATCACCACGCTTCCACCACGTCCCGACAGATGTGTTTCTCTTGCGCTCGCAGTGCTAGCTTGCGTCCTCCAAGGAATTGCAAGAGAAGAGTGTGGCTGTCCTTTTTGGAGGCTAGGGCAAGGAGACCTGCGAATTTCTCACTTAAAAGTTGTATTTATAGTGAGACTCAACTTCCAGGCCTAATGGGTTTCAAAGCCCTAATCCAATTAGGATTTAATTTCGGGCTTAATAATGGCTCAACTCTTGGGCCCATTATTAATACGAAATTAAAGTGAAACCATAACCCAAATAATTAGCCCATGCACTCTAATGATCCAAATAGCTCTATGTGTGCGACCCAATAGGCTCTTGCCATGTTGGCAATGATCATAAATCACATTTATGATCATAAGCAATGAGCGGTGTCTAGCAACACATCATTGCTACCCAAGTGACAAGATTGTCGGTGAATCGACTAAACCTTTATGATCATCACCGATATATGCCATTGTCCCTTTGTCCAAGATATCAAGACTAAGCACGAGACATGGAATGTGTCACTCTCGTATAGCCCAATCTTTGGTTTCTTGATTACCGAGTAGACCAACTTAAACTGATGACATTGATATCATATATCAACTCATCCAAGCATGGCCATGCATTTTCTAAGTCTCACTCTATCAAAGGGCCTGAAGATATCACTCCCGTTACATAGGAGGGACAAATCCCATCTTGATCATACAAATCCCTCCGCATGATATGTGACATACCCAATGACCTCCTTCAAGTTCACTCAGTTACGAGCAACAAAGGAAAGTATCAAAGTATGTGACTCACATGTAGGGAACCTTGATGATCTTAGGTCGAAGGACTACATATACCATGATCACTATGAGAATCACTTATGACACTCATATAACGATCCATGAAGTGTTCTCATGGTGGGTCGGTCCAGTACACAAGTTCTCCAACTTGTACCCATATGTAGACTAGATATCTCATATTAGTCTCCACATATGCTAGTCATTATGTATTATTGCAACCCGCTCCACAATAATACTAGACTAGGGACGTTTAAGAATATCATTATTCTAGGGTTACAATTATGCTTATTACGTTACGCAGAAACAAAACAGCAAACATAATTGCTGGATTAATGCCTCAATAAAATATCATGACTCAATGTGCAAAAATACAATCATCTCATGATTGGCTTTTTGGGCACAATACTAACACTGGAGAGGTCTATGTACAGAGAGGTTTGCTTTGGATTCATGGCTTATGAAAATGAAGCATGGAAAAGTCCATAAGATTGAACTAATGGTTTTGTTATGTGTGGTATGTGTGTAGGCTGTCATGGCTGCCATGGGTCTAGCTGTGTTTGCTTTTATTTTGGTTTGTGTAAAGACCAGAATAGTCATAAGGCAACTTTGGCCTAAGTGTTTTGTTAAAATGGAGGTTAAAATGACTGTAGGTGTTGAGGCTGTTTAAGTCTACGACTATCTGCATGTATGGTTTTGTAATGGTTTAAGTTTTATATGCTTTATTTTAGACATGTAACACTTAGGATGCCCAATTTTTTTTTATAAATGTATGTACATGTAGCCATGTAAGGTGATATGTGGCAAGTGCCTTGTATGTGCATATTTGGCTTAGGAACTCCTTAAGGCATTAAGTATGTTGGGCTAAAGAAATCAATGCATGCATGTAATTAATGAACCTAGTATGCATGGTTGTAACAAAGTAGTATAGAATGCATGAAGGAGTGTATGTATGGTAGGCCACAAGTAACCTTTCCATGTTCAGTAAGGCACATAAACACAAGCCACTTACATATACTCCTACACACCTATTAAGTGACAAGGCAAACCAAGCTAAGTGAACTCAGTAAGATGACACATTAAACTTGTAACCTAATGTGTTAAATTCACAACTTAACTTGTTAAGCATGAATCTAATAAGGTCAATTAGTTAGTAACCTCCACTTAAAGTCTAGCCAAAGTATGAGCTAAAACTATGGTCAATATCCTAGTTTTCAAGACCTAATTCATCATATGAAATGAACTGAGTGATTGAAAACAACCGGGTGATTAAAAAAAATTAGTTGAACTAAACATCCCAAAAGGTTTAGGGTGGGGGTAAATTGGGCCTTGATAGAGGTACCCCTATGTTGATCTTTCTTATTAAAATGCCTTCAGGAGGCTTGAGGTAGAGGCGTCTGCTCGGTCCAAAGACGAGTACCTTAGAGAGCCCGATGGCCTACCTGATGATGAGGGGACTAAGGACGGGGAGGATGAAGAGGAGAAAGAATAAAAGGAATAGGAAGAGGAAGAGGAAGCTGGAGACAATGCCGGCGTCGACCCTTGCATTCATTGCTCCTTCGTATTACTATCTTCTTTTTCCTTCTATGCTACTATCTTATGCATCAGTTGTACTTCGGTTGTAGATTGGTCTTCTGAATGTTAATGAACCTTAGTTTATTTTTCTTCCTATCTTATGTTTTTTGTTACCTCATTCAATTTTTCATGCATACCAATTTCACATCTAGCCCCTTCGGCACCTATCACTTTGAAGGATTTATCAGCATGCCCACTTGTTTTGGTGATGCATTGTTATTCGTTCATCATTTCTGGATACCTTTTCAAGTTTTTGAATATTTTTTCAAGCATTTGTGGTTTAAATCCATCATTTGGCTGAATAAGCGAGGCTTCTTTAGAGCATTAGTGCTCTTTCTCTCTCCTCTCATTCTTTTGGCATTGGTAATGGCTTTCATTGTTCTTATGATTTTTCTAAGTACATAGACTTAATCCATGAGTTCAGGTAGGGTTTTCTATGAAAGTTTTTCTTTTCCATATATTTTTTGGACACAGTGTTTGTCTTTATTGCAATTGTACTTCATCTAAATTAAGCAAAGTACTTCTTTAGACAATCTACGTGCAATATGTTTTTTAGTTCATCTCCAAAGTTATTTGCCAATTTGAAGACTCCAGGGCTAACTTCAGTAGTAACTTTAGCACTCATTATGCTGTCCTTCGGGTCTTGACCTGGTTAGATGGAGCACTAGGTCACCAATTTTGATTCCTTACAGTTTAACCTTTGGACTTGTGGAAGAAGCTACTTTTCACAAAAATGCCCTTCTTCAGAGTTCTGCACACTCTCTGTGCTCCTCCAACAGATCCAGTTTGGCCCTTAGGCCTTCAACATTGGATTGTTTATTGAAGATCTACACTCTTAAGGATGAGTTTGTTATCTCAACAGGAATTAATGACTTAGTGCCATAGGCAAGGGAGAACTGGGTTTCATGAGTTGCCTTTTCTCAGAGTAGTTCAGTAGCTTTACAAAACACAAGGTAGCTCTCTTGGCCATTTTTCTTTGGCCTCTCCTAATCATTTGTTTAGGCCGCCTTTAATGGTTTAGTTGGAGACTTCAACTTGGCCATTGAATTAGGGATGTGCCACTGGGGTGAAATGTGTCTTGATCCTAAAGTAGGTAGTGAACAACTGGAACCCGTTATTGGTGAATTGAGTTTCATTGTCAGCCACCAATATCCTCAGATAGCCAAATCTGAATATAATGTTTTTCCACCCAAACTTTTGGATCTCTTTAGCTAATATAGACGCTAATGGCTCTACTTTTATCCACTTTGTAAAATAGTCTACTACCACTATATGTACTTCACTTCCCTGGAGTTGTGGGCAGCGGGCATATTAGGTCTTTGCCCTAGACTATAAAAAGACAAGGGCAATTTGCTGATGTTACTACTTTGGATGCCACCCTTTGCCTAAAAGCAAGGCACTGGCACTTGTTAAAGCTTTTCATGAGTCTTCAGGCATTTTGCCTTTGTTACAGCCTAAAATATCCCTACCGAAGTACCATGCCAGTAAAAGCATCTGTACCGATGTAAGAACCACACCTCCCTTCAGGCGTTTCTCTTGGGATAATTTAGGTTCGGCCTCCTTGGCACATTTCTACAGGGGATTGGAATAGCCTTGCCGATAAAGTTCTTAGCCAATAAGGAAATACCTTCCAGCCATTCTCTTGACCTTTGAGGCTTCTAACGGGTCATCATGCATCTTTCTTTTGGTGTTACACCCCAGAGTGGCGCTTTCTACCCTTCTAGAATGTTTAGTATGTAATTTCCATCTATGCTTGGCACCTATTGCTCTTCAGTGCTCCTCTCTGTCTTAGCTAAAACATCTGCTTGCACATTTTTTCATCGGGGTACCTTTTCTATGACCAATTTATCAAACTTCTCAATCATATCTTTTGTGATATTACAATATCTTTTGATTCTTGACTATTTAACATCATACTCCCCTTTTATCTACTGAACTAGGAGCTGAGAGTCACTAAAAGCTCAGAGATACTTAATGCTTATTCTCTTGGGCAGGAGTCTGGTGATGAAGGCTTTGTATTCAGTTACATTGTTTGCCACTAGGAAGCCAAACTTGATGGCCTTGGATGCTTTCATTCCCTCTGGCACCCTTAAGGCTTCGCTTGCATGTTGGTGTTCCATTCCTAATGCACCATTAATAAGTAGCGCCCATTTTGGCTCATAGTCTTCCTCGACTGAAGCCTCTTCCTCAATACTGTGGGAAAGTTTAGCAATGAAGTTTATGAGCACTTGTGCCATGATTGTTTTCCTTGCCTCATAAATTTTTTCATAGTTGCTGAGTTCTATGCATCACTTCAAAAGTCTCCCTAAGTGGTCTACTTTCGTCATCATGTCCTTGAGAGGGAGGTTGCTTCAAATGATGACTAAATGACCTTGGAAATAAAGCTGAATGGTTTGCCCTACCAAAACACCCTTTTGTAGCATTGTGTAGTTTACCTCATGATGCCCTTCGACATCATCGCTGTGCGACATGGTGAGCCCGGAGCAGGAACTGCCAGCGAGAGAACGTCTGGGTAAGGAAACTCCGGTGGGAGAAGAACTGCAAAGACTCAGAAAAACAAAGGTTAGGAGGTCCTCAGAGTATTTTTCCGGGGAGGAACCTTTGACACCCAAGTCAGCATTTGGAAACAGAGAGTAAGTAAAGAATGGAGGGATTTTTCCCCTTCGAGCCGGATCCCTTTACCTGGGGCATTTCCCGAATATTTATAGGGAGGTGAACAGTAGAAGTTCGTTTGACACAGCCTACCCAGATCATGACACGTGTTCGGTCAGATGCGATCCGTACCTTCGGGGAGAAGGGGAGCATCTAGACGACCACAGGCCACCTGGCCAAGAGCCTAGGTCATACAAGGGCGGCGTGTCAAAGCGTGTCTGAGGGTGGCGTGTCGGGGAACATACCAGTACGGTGCGTTAGAGGCTCCTTAATTGTTTCTGCCGTACTCCTGAGATCCCTTCGGTAGAAGAGAGCTCTTCGGAACAGGAGGACTTCCTTACGAGATCACTTCAGAAGTCCGGGAATATCTTCGCCAAGGGTGGTCCCGTTCGGGGACGTTCTTCCCTGCTGAAGGTGGTTTGGTCATCTTACCGAGGATGGCGATGCACCATACTCTTGAGGTTGGTACCGTCGTCTCCAGGGGTGATGAAGGATCGCCGAGGTCGAATGTAAGATGGGCCAGACACCCTTCTTTCTGAAGTCGGTACTCGTGTTCCTTGCGGTCGATGCCCTACTTTCCGAGGGTGGTGCTATGCCCGAGCTTACGGGTTTGAAAGGTGATAGCACTTTGGCTATCACATGCCCCCCCTTGAAAAGTTGTAGTGGAGACTTTAGCTCTAGACTATTTGAGGACATCTTGCCGGACTCCGAGTGGGACGCTGTTCAAGGAGACACTTTGGCACCCGAAGGCGTTCCTTCCTAGCAAAGGTGTCATCACTTGCCATCTGGTCAGTCCCTTGGCGATCTCAGGGTGCGCACTCCTTTTATTTTTACTTTTTCTGTTGCAGGTCAGTGGACCGTCACGTCTCGTAACCAGGTGTGTCAGTTTCGATAAGCATGCCTGGGTTTTCACGGTGTTAGAAAGCGCGTCCTAGTTTCATGCGTTGGATGACACGTGGCACATGATGGTTGGGGGCAGTCACGTCGGTTACACCAGCCGCATCCTTTCTCCTTCGAGGGGCAATTATGGCGACGATTCAGCTTCGCAGGGTAGTTATGGCGACGATTCGACTACCCCTGTTCATCCTATATAAACCCTTCCTTCCCCTCATTTGGTTTCCTTTTTTCTTCTCTTGCTCTCATCTATCTTTGAGCTTTTCCTTCTCTTCCTTCTCTTTTCACAACGGTGCAAGCGGTGGAGCGATTTTCAGCAACCATTTACGACGGCGTCTTCTAATCCAGACTTTGGCAAACATTTTGGTGGGTTTCTTTTTCAAAGGTCCTTCGGTCATTTATGTTTCTATTTTTTTCTAGTCCCCGAAGCTTCTTTCTTTTTTCCCGAAGTCCTTTGGCTCTTTTTTCTGAAGTCATTCACTCTTGCCGAACATGTCTTCCCCTGTTCCTCTTATGTCCGTCCAATCCATCCCCGAGAGCTGGCAGGCTATCATGTCTCACCCTTGTTGCTCTACCCCAGAAAAATTAGCGAAGTGGATAACCAAATTCTTTCTTCCCTCCTATGCCACCACCAGGCTGCCCCATCCTGGCCACTTTAGCTTTATGAACAGTAGGGACGAGGTTACCGTCTTCTGTGCCCAACTAAAGGCCGAACTTCAATTTCCTCTGCCAAAGATGATTTGTGACTTTTGCCAATTCCATGGCATAGGTGTGAATTAGCTTTTGCCCAACTCCTACTGTTACTTTAATGCCTTTATCTACGTGTGTGTGGGTTTTCAAGGTAGAACCCCAATTCATCATTTTCATGCAGTACTACAAGCTCTATCCGGTCCCGAAGGGTGGCTTCTATTTCATGCTGCCTCGGGGATCTGGGAGCAAAAAATACGTGTTCACCTTCAGTACTAAAGATAGTTGGCGAGGGTGGCAAAGGAAGTTTTTCTTCCTGAAGGTGGCAGAGGCATGGTCGGGCATGCCAACTAGGTGGGCTCGGGGGAAGCTGGAGACGGACGTCGTTGACCCCAAAAAGTTGCTAACTCCTGAGTTGGTAGTGAGGTTTGAGGACTTTGACAGCCGTATCCGGGCTGTCGCCGACTGGGATGCCGAGGTCCCACCGTGCTCCTTGTATCCCTTCCCCATTAAGTGGGACCTTATGACTAAGGAGGTTCTTCGGGAGCTAAGGGTGCTCAAAGAGCATAAGACGGACCTCGGCATGCCAGCTCCTACCGTTGACGGGAAGAAGTCTTGGCTGGTGATGCTCTTTCAGGGGGAGCTCTCTTACAAAGCCTTTTTTGAGAGTAAGTTTCTTTCCAGTTTTTACTATAAGTATTCTTTTGGACTTACACTGATATTTTCCTGCTTTTTCAAAGATGGGCGATCAGTCGGCCGCTTTCTACAAGTCCCTCTTCCTTGGTCAAGCCGAGAAGGGGGAACAAACGAAGAAGGAGGCCCTGAAATGGTGGAAGATGACTGGAGCCAGTCCGTCTTCAGCTAAGAAGGCAAAAAGGGACCCCCTTCCCCCACCTCCGGAAGATGTTGAGGAGGCCGAGATCAGCCCGAGGTCCAAGTTGACCTGCAACCGGAGCTTGCCATCAGCTCTATCCCCCAGAGTCCCATTACTTTGGCGGACGTTCAAGGCTCTTCGGCATGAAGCCCTTATGCTAAGGAACTTGAAGAGCGCAGAAGAAGCAAGGGCAAACACGTCCCTGCCTAAGTGAAGGAGGTTCGGGACTCTGACGATGATGTCGCCGAGGTGCCGCCAGGTTTGTCCCTTAGAAAATTTTTAGTGCTCTCAATCTTGTTGATATATGACTAAGGAACAATGTCGTAATGGAACTGTGCCTTGACTTTGCAGAGGAATTAGTGCCCTCGGCGTGGATGGTGGAGCATGCCCAAAAGCGGGCCCTTCGGGACTCTCACATCCCGAAGGATAAGGTTCCCAGGGAGCCTTTCTCGTCTTTCATGGAGGACATGAATTTGTTCTCCAAAGACGGCTAGCAAATGGCTCCTCAAATGGCAAGGGCGTGCACACCCAGGCTACCTTCAAGTCTATGGCTGAAGAGTGCACAAATGTGGAGATCCTCGCCGTGAAAATGGCCGAGCATGCTGCGCAGGTACTCCTTTATACCCTTTATTCTTTTTCCCAATTTTTCTAAGTGTTTAGCTTTCCTTGTGCAACTTTACCAAGTGTCCTGTTCTCCTTATTTTTTGCAACTCTTGGCATATAGCGGATACTTCAGAGCTTGGGCAGCAAAACAGTCTTTGGTCCGAACTTGGATCGAAGAACGTTTGGAGAAAGCCAAGGTGTTCTGTGCTAACTCGGTTGTCAAGAACGCTGAGTTGAGCAGAATTGCCAAGGTGGAAGTCGCCAAACTTCGGGAGGAATTTTTGAAGGGGCAGGAGGAACTCTTGAAGGGTTTCTCCCAGATGATGTCTAAGCTCGGCGTGAAGGTCATCGAGCTCAATTCTTCCAATGAAGCTTATCGAAAAGAGAAGGAAGAAAATTCCGCTATCCTAACGAAGGCCCTCGCCGAAAATGCAGTCCTTCAATCCGAGGTTGAGGCCCTGAAGAAGGGAACAAAGAAAAAGAAGAAGATGAAGAAGTTGGAGAAGGAGGTGGCTGATCTGCAAAATGAAGTGGAAGACCTGTCGATCGAGTTGGACAAGGCTAACCAGGCAACCAAGGTTGGCTTCCAAGATGGTTTCTGCCTGGCTCGATGCCAAGTCTTGGCCACATATCCAGACCTTGACCTCTCCATCCCGGCTGCCCTAAACATCCCTGAGGGACATCGCTAGACCTGGTCGAAGATTGAGTTCCTTAACCTGCCCTTTGTCCCCCCTCCGGTGCCGAAGGATGCTGGGGACGGAGCTTCTCATGATGCCAGGGTCCTTTAGATGTCTAGGGCTTCACTTTGTCTTCCTTTTCTTCTTTTTTTGTAATCTTCTTCTTGTAATTTCCTTCATGTAATAATGCCTTCTTAAAAACACTTTTCCTCCTTTTAAAATTTGGCTAAGTCCCCAAGCAATAATTTTCATCTCCAAGGGTTGTCTTGACCATTTTCGGTCTGGGACCCTTGGTAAGATACTTTTTGCTCTTTTTATCGACCATCTTCAGGAAAACGTAGACTTTGGCGAATACCTTTAGTCAATGTTTGACTTATTTTCATCAGCCATGTTCGGTCGATGCACCCTTTGCGGAAAATGACCCAACCAGCTTTGGAGGAAATATGCCATTTTCGACAGTACTTGTTTGCATCTTGTTCGGCAGGATTTCTTAGGTGGACTTACTCTTCCAGAAAATTTTCTGTACTTAGAAAATTTTCTAACTGTACAATTTCCAAACAAGATTATAAGCATAAAACTTCTTCAAGGTATCCAAGTGCCAAGTATTTTTTAGTTCTCCACCTTCGGGATCGCCGAGCTTAGTAACTTCTTTCCGAACTTCGTCAAGGACCAGATAAGGTCCCTCCCAGTTTGCTCGAAGTACTCCATAAGATGGTCTTCAGGGCAGAAACTCAGCCTTTCGGAGAACAAGTTCTCCATTTTTTATTCCTTTTTTCCTAACACGTAAGTTTGTGGTCATAGCCACTCTTTGCTGGAAGGCTTTTCTTCTAAGCTCGGCCACTTCTCTATGTTCGTCAATAAGGTTGAGCTTATTTCTCAGTCGAAGGTCATTCCCTCATTCGTCGAACACTTGCACCCTGACCGATGGTTGGACTACCTCGATGGGGATAATGGCCTCTGTGCCAAAGACGAGCGAAAAAAGGCGTCTCACCTTTGGCTCTTCGGGGTGTTGTCTGGTAGCTCCATAGCACACTAGAAAGTTCCCCTGGCCATTTTCCCTTTGCCTCCTTCAATCTCTTTTTCAGGCCATCTTTTATGGTCCTGTTAGATACCTCTACCTATCCGTTGCTCTGAGGATGAGCTACCGAGGCAAAATGTAGCTTTGTACCGAGGTTAGCCATGAATTCTTGGAACCCCTTGTCAGTAAACTGGGTACCATTGTCGGCCATTATTACCCTCGGTATGCCGAATCGGCAAAAGATGTTCTTCCAAACGAATTTTTGTATGTCCTTCGCCAAAATTGTTGCCAGGGGCTCTGCCTCGACCCATCTAGTGAAGAAATCCACTGCGACCACATAGAACTTCACTACTTCAGGTGCAGTTGGGAGCGGCCCGACGAGGTCAATGCCCCATACTGCAAAGGGACAGGGATAATTAGCCCAGGTTATTAACTCCGAGGGTAACCTCTGGACGTTGGCGTGTCTTTCGCACTTGTCACATTTTCAGACAAATTGTCTTACATCCTTCCTTAGGGTAGGCCAAAAGTAACCTTGGCGAAGTATCACTCCGGCGAGGGCATCTATTCCTATGTGGGAACCACAGGCCCCCTCATGAACTTCTTCGAGGACTGTTCTGACATTCTTTTCACTTATGCACCTTTGCAAGGGACTTTCATACCCTTGTCTATAAAGTTCATCCTCGATGAGGAAGTATCTCCCGGAGCACTTTCGCACCTTTGCGGCCTCGGTAGGGTCTTCGGGGAGTGCCGAAGTTGGCAGGTATTTTTTGATGGAATCTTGCCATCCTTCTTCCGAGGTTGCTATGCACATTAACTCTGTGCTAGGTTGTTTTAGCACCTCGGTGGGTTCCTTGGATTTGTCCAAGGTATCGGCTTGAGCGTTATCTCTTTGAGGCACATTTTCTATTTGTACCGAGTCAAACTCTTTAATGAGCTTCTTGATGAGGTCATGGTATTTTGCCAGGGTTGGATCCTTTGCAGCGTAATCTCCTTTCATTTGCCGGACTACTAGCAGCGAGTCACTGTGGGCCTTAAGGTTTTTTACACCGACTCTTTTGGCCAGTTTTAGTCCTGCTATGAGGGCTTTGTATTCAGTGATGTTATTGGTGACATCAAAACTGAATTTGATGGCTTTTGTGGCTTCCATGCCTTCGGGCCCCCGGGGAACCACTCCAGCGCCTTGGTGTTCGGTGCCTGAGGCTCCATCGGTGAAAAGTTTCCAATCTGGTTCAATCCTTATCAAATCTTTTGAGGTAACTTTAGCATCCTCGATTCTTGGCATTTCGACGATGAAATCTGCCAATGCTTGGGCCTTTATTGCTCTTCTTGGCTTGTAAGTGATGTCATACTCTCCAAGCTTGATACACCATTTTGACAGCCTTCCCGAATGCTCTACCTTTTTCATTATGTCGTGTAGAGGTAGGTTGCTTCAGACAATGATGAGATGTCCTTGAAAGTAGGGCCGTAGCCTTCTACCCGCGAGCACTAAGGCATAGATGGCTTTTTGGAGCAATGGGTATCTGACCTCGGTGGCATGCAGGGACTTGCTTACATAATATGCTGGCCACTGCCTCCCACCCTCTTCTTTTACTAGGACTGAACACACAGCTTTTTCAGTGATGGCGAGGTAGAGGATGAGAGGTTCTCCTTCCCGCGGTTGCCGAAGTGTTGGCAAAGGGGTTAGGTAGCTTTTAAGCTCATCCCAAGCTTTCTGACATTCTGGGTTCCAAGGGTGCTCCTCGATTCCAGAGTTGCCTTCGCTTCTAGGTGCTGTGGTAAGCACCTTGAAGAATGGTCGACATCGGTCGCCGTACCTGGAAATGAATCTACTGAAGGAAGTGATTCTTTCTGTAAGCCTTTGTATATCTTTAATGGTTGTAGGTGTTCCGAAACCTAGCTGGGCTTTGACCTTTTCGGGGTTGGTGTCTATTCCCCTCTCTAACACCATAAACCTGAGGAACTTACCTGCACTCACTCCAAACACGCACTTCTCAGGATTAAGGCGAATGCCGAACTCCTGAAGTCGTTGAAAGGTTTCGCCTAAGTCGTCGATATGATTACTAGGCGTTCTGCTCTTAACTATCATATCATCAACATATGCCTCCATGTTTCTCCCAATCTGAGAGCCGAACACTCTATTCATCAACCTCTGATAGGTAGCCCCTGCATTTTTAAGCCCGAAGGGCATTCTGACGTAGCAGTAGGTACCAACTTCAGTGATGAAGGCAGTTTTTTCTTCATCTTCGGGGTTCATCCAAATTTGATTATACTTGCTGAAGGCATCGAGGAAACTGAGAAGACCGTACTCAGCGGTTGAATCCACCAATTGGTCTATGGCTGGCAAAGGGTAGGAGTCCTTTGGACAGGCATCATTCAGGTTCTGAAAATCAATGCACATTGAGAGCTTTTCACTGCCTTCCTTTGTGGTGATAACCACATTACTAATCCATTCGGGGTATTTACCCTCTTTTATTACCCCTGCCTCAATCAGGCGCCTAACCTCAGCTTTAACGAAGTAATTCTTATGAGGCAATAGGTTCCATTTTTTCTGCCGAACCGGCTTAGCGTTCGGGCGAACTTTGAGACTCTTGTGGATTATGCTGGGGTCGACCCTAGGCTTGTCTTTTGGAGAGTAGGCGAATAGATCTTTGTTCATTAACAAGAAAGATACAAGCCCGTCTTTGTCACCCTTGGCCAATTTTTTCGCTACTCGGGTGTTCCGGCCAGGGATCAGCTCTACATCTTCTGTTTCTACTTTCTCCAACTCTTCTGTTTCCTCCCTTGTAGTCGCTTCACCTGTTATGACTGCTTTTTCCATAGCCGAAGTCTATACTTGGACCTTGGCTGGGCTTTGCCTAGCCTTGGTGAAGACCTTCCTGACTTCGGCTTGGTCAATGAAGATCTCTACATCTCCTTCTTTGGTTGTGAAGGTGACCGTTAAGTATTTTACATCTAGGCGGATGTGGAGATTGCCTTGAGTTTGAATCTTGAGGATGGCGTTGTATGATGAGGGAACATCAATGACGATGAATCTCGTCATAACGGAGGCAAATAATTCTTCCTGATTCTGAGGTGAGGCCCCTTTCAACATTAAGGGTAGACCGATGCATCTGAGAACTGGGAGCTCAGATGGCCCAACCCCAAAGGCGGGGAAATTGACTGTGTTGATGTCGCCTTTTGAGGTGCCTAATTTAGGCAGTAGGTGCGAGAGGATGACGTCAGTGTTGGAGCCGTCGTCCAGGAGTACTTTCTCGACGTCCCAACTCTCTATCCTTGCCGTGACGAAGAGTGGGTCATCATCGGGGAATTTCATAGTGGACCCATCTTTGCGAACAAGCCTGTTCGGCGAGTTCCCATACTCCATTATGGAGATTTCCCTTATCTTTCTTTTCCTCTCAGCTGAGGGTATCCTTGTAGTAATGGTCTAGATAACCCCTGCTAGTGGTGGCAGATTCCTCCGAGGACTTCAGTCCCGACATCTGTCGGAATCATAGTCCTCCTCGTCCCCCATTCTTTGTTCTTCCTTTCTTCCCTTCGGAGAAGGCACCCGCAGGAACCGGCGAAGTTGGCCTTGCTTTATCAGGGACTCGATGTACTTCCTTAACTAGAAGCAGTCTTCAGTGTCATTGCCATGATCTCGGTGGAATTGGCAGAAGTTCTTCATGTTCTTCTTATTTTCCGAGGTCATGGCCTTTGGCCTTGGGACTGTAGTCCCTTACCTTTCTAAGGCCATAAGAATGCTGGCCCTCATGGCGTTCAGGGGAGTGAATGTCATTGGCCTTTTACCCCTTTGTTTTCGGGGCCTTCCTCCAACCTCATTCTGGTGTCGAGGCTGGTGGCTTGGTCCTTTGGGCCGAGGGTGTTCCACCTTTGGTCCCCTCATTCTGAGTTCTTCGGCCGTCATGTGCTGTTCGGCCTTTTGGCAGAACTCCCCTAGAGTGTCTGGAGGGTCCTTAAAGAAGTCATAGAATAGTTGGGAGTCCCTCCGAAGTCCTCTTATCATTATGAGGATACGGATCTCAGGCCGAAAGTCTGGCACGTTTAGTGCTTCTCGGTTGAACCTTTCGACGTAGCCACGAATGGTTTCCCCACTCCGCTATGCTATGTCAAACATCTATGCTGGCATCTTGGCTGTTGGCCTGCTACCAATGAACTGCTGGGTGAAGGCAGTAGACAGCTCCTGGAAACTTAGCAAGGTTCCATGAGCCAGGGAGTTGTACCATGTCGTCGCCGGACTGGAGAGGGTCACCTTAAAACACTTGCAGAGGGTGGCGTCATCGGCGCTGTGGAGCACCATGCTTCACTTGTACTTTGTCAGGTGCACCTGGGGGTCGCTACGCCTATCGTAGGTTTCCAATCATGGTACTCTGAAGTCACTGGGCATAGACGCCTCCACCACTTCCCGCACAAAGGGTGACTCTTCTCCGGTATAAGCATCAGACAATCTTGACCAAACTGGTTTTCAGGACATCTGCCTCTCAACCTTTTCCAGTCTTCCCAGGATCTTCTCCATGAGGGCAGCTGTGTTAGCTTCCCCTTGCTGCCTGGTGGCCGCTTGCAATGGCAAACTTCTTCTCCTTCTTAGAGAGTAACTTTGGTGGTGAGAAGACTGGGACCTTCGGTACGGGGATGGACTCCTCCAAGAGGAGGTTCTGGTTTCTTTTGGCGCTCGTTCTTCGGCGGGTCTCGCCCTAGGGGGCACATCCTCCATAGAAGATGCGTCGGGAGAGTCCTCACTCCCGGAACTCTGGTGGGTGGACCTCGAGCTTCTCTCTTGAGGCACTGTCGAGGGGACCCCCTTCGGACCAGTGGAGGCTGGGGCCACCTTTGGCTGAGCTGCTGAGTCATTTCAGCGACGATGAAGCATTGGAAGTCTGGCAAGAAGCTTATCATCACTGTAAGAGGGCGATCGTCTTCCAGTGCAGAAGTCTCTGTAGTGGCTTGCTGGGTCACCGGCTGAGCCTCCGATGTGGAGGTCGACTTCGGGAGTGTTACCCACTCCGGGGTAGTCCAGTTATGCTGCCAAAACTGTGCATTTAGACTCCCAAGATTGGTAATGTTCTGTAGGCCATCAGAAAACTACCCTTAATGTGCATACCCAAGTGGCCCTCTTGGGCACTATGTAAAGACATGCATATTGGTCCAACCATCACACACATATTCACATTTCATGCACAACATGGCAGAAAAGAAGGAAAACACTAGCACAAGTCTTAGTTTTGGCTTCCACACAATAGGCAATCTTGTTAAGTTCTAGTGGCCAGCTACTGCACCTGTAACTTCCACTAATAAAATGTATCATTCTCGCCACATAGCCCCTATTTTATTTTCCTCCATTATCAAATAGATACTTAGATCGAACCAAGGAATTTTGTTTTACATCAATAGCCCACCTATGGACCAAGTTATGGATTTTTTAAGTTGGTTACAAAATTCTGACCAAATGAACAGTAACTCAGCCAACTTTGCAACATCATATCCTTGGCTACAGGGATTTAAATCCATAAATTCCAGAACCTAGTCAGGATTCTAGATGTCCTCTAGGTGTGGTCAAAATTTCATACCAAGATTCATTCTACACAGGGAGATATTAAACTTTAGGTCCAGAGTCAAAATTCTGGCAACTTTTGGACCATTTTGCCCATACAATTTCTCCAAACCATGCGAACACTTCATTGGCAAGGGGAAATCCCTCCAAGGCTATTCTATACATGTCCAATACACATATTAATTACATTCTCTTGCATCTAGCAACTTTATGTGGCGAAAACAGAATTTACAAGTAAGCAGCCTATCATTCACATTTAGGCAGCTTTGCACCACATCACTTACATAGCCAAAACATTTCTCAAATGTTCACATACTTGTCTCATCTTACATACACTACATGTACATGCATACATTCACTACATAATGGTCTTAACTCAGCTAAATATACACCCTAAGTTACAGGAGCTCCTGAGACACAATGGACTCCAAAAACAGGATGCTGGACAGCTGCTGCACAACACAGTAAGTACCACCATTAAAAATACCAAATGTGATCCTAAAGTCACCAAAATTTCCAGATCATAACTAGAAATATGGAAGTTCGTGTACCTGAAATTTCAGATTAAAACTCAAACGAAAAAGGTTAGTTTGAAGGTGATCTTTCTGCTGGACCTGAAATGACAGAATTGAGGGGAGTAAGTTTCATTGAGAAACTTAGGAAGGGTAGCACTTGGATTCAATAGGCAATGTAACCATCATTAAAACCTGAATCCAAAGACACTAAAACAAAAAAACCACAATGCATATATTCAAGATATAGCAACCTAATGCAGCAGCCATTCACAACCAACAAACACATGAAATGTTGCAGCAACATATACCATAGGTTAGTCCATAAAACACATAATAAACATAACCAAATCACTATGGCAGCCCTCATCAAGCTAATTATTGTTCTTAGGAGGTTTTTAACAGTAGTTAGCACTAACTTTGGGCTCTAGAAACCCTCACTTTACTGCCATCATTGTGCACTTCACACTAGGTCACAAAACCTTCAGTAAGTGCACTTCCCTCACTAAGCTTGGTTCATCAAGCTCATGGCTCTCTTCCAAGCTTAGCCCTAGCTCCATGGATGTTTGAAAATACAGAAAACAACCCATGAGAGCAAGAGAACCCTAGCTCCATTGATCCTTGAAGTATGCAAGAAATAGCTCTAGTTTGCTTCCATTTGCTTCCTTTTGCCTTCAATTTCAATCAATTGCAAGTTTCAAGGTGTGGTGGCTATGGAGGAAGTATGGCTATGTTATTGGGCTGGGGGAGGATGAAAAGGAGAGAGGGATAAGTGATTTGGCCACTTAAATGGCCCTAAATGAGCTTAAGGGCACCAAAACACACTTAAACAAGCTTAACCTTGCTTTATGTCATTTTCCTTTTCACTAATTATGGTTTCTTTGTATTAAACTCATTGGTACACATGTGCCCAACATTTTTGACTAATTATCAAGTCTTGGCTGCGTCCCCATAGTGGGATAACCCCACAATTCCACCCTTAGACTTAAGTCAAAAGCTTGAACACCTTAAGGTTTACACTAGGACATTTAGGTCCTTATTGCCTTTAGTGTTTCCTTTGTCCAAACTTGTCTTCCATGAGTAATTTGGTCCTCCAATAGCACTTTCATACCATTTATATCCTTCCCATAACTCTTCAAGTCTCTTTCTTGAGAGTTTTGCAATTGAGTACCGAAATTTCCAAAACCTTACAAAAAAGTCCATAGGTTGCTCGAAAAACATGCAATCCTTAAGGCTTTTCTTGGGGACCAAGTTCCCAACTTGGAACACTTTTAAGGAGGTGTTGATCATGCCTTTTACCCCCCACACTTCAATCACTATGGTGAGAATTACACAATATAATGGTTTTTAGCCGTTATGACACACTTGTAATTCTCCCATTTTGTGAGGTGGTAACAGGTAGCCCCTTGTCCTTTGAGCGCCGAGTCTCTACGATGGCAACCTATGAGAGCTTTCCCACAGACGGCGCCAAATGATGCCCTTCGACTTCATCGTTGTGCGACATGGTGAGCCCCCAGCAGGAACTTCCGGTGAGAGAACATCTGGGTCAGGAAATTTCGGTGGGAGAAGGATTGCAAAGACTCAGAAAAACAAAGGTTGGGAGGTCCCCGGAGTATTTTTCCGGGGAGGAGCCTCTGACGCACAAGTCAGCGTTTGGAAACTGAGAGTAAGTAAAGAATGGAGGGATTTTTCCCCTTCGAGTCGGATCCCTTTACCCGAGGTGTTTCCCGAATATTTGTAGGGAGGTGAATAGTAGAAGTTCGTTTGGCACAACTTGCCCAGATCATGACACATGTTCGGTCAGATGCGATCTGTACCTTCGGGGAGAGGGGGAGCATCTAGCCGACCACAGGCCACCTGGCCAGGAGCCTAGGTCATACAAGGGTGGCATGTCAAAGCATGTCTGAGGGTGGCGTATCGGCGAACATACGAGTACGGTGCGTCAGAGGCTCCTTAATTGTTTCTGCCGTACTCCTGAGATCCTTTCGGTGGAAGAGAGCTTTTCGAAATAGGAGGACTTCCTTCCGAGATCATTTTAGTAATTCGGGAATATCTTCACCAAGGGTGGTCCCGTTCGGGGACTTTCTTCCCTGCCGAAGGTGGTTTGGTCATCTTACCGAGGATGGCGATGCACCATACTCCTGAGGTTGGTACCATCGTCTCTAGGGGTGATGAAGAATCACCGAGGCCGAATGTAAGAGGGGCCAGACACTGTTGTTTCCGAAGTCAGTGCTCGCGTTCCTTGCGGTCGATGCTCTACTTTCCAAGGGTGCTGCTGTGCCCGAGCTTACGGGTTTGAAGGGTGATAGCACTTCGGCTATCACCTCAGCTTCATGGAGTGATTTGCTCACATAATACACAGACCATTGTTTCCCAAGCTCGTCTTTATACACTGAGGAGAAGCTTAAGACTTTTTCATTGATGGCCAAGTATAGGATGAACTCATTTTCTTTTGGTTTTCTGAGTGTGTGTAACTTAGAAAGAAAAACCTCGATTCCTTCCTAGGCCCTATGGCATTCTTCATTCTAGGGATTTGATGAACCATCAATTCTAATGTCACTCTTTGCCGCTTTTGTGAGCATCTTGAAAAATGGTCTACATTTGTAATCATAACACGAGATGAAGCGGCTCAAGGATATTATTTTTCTCATCAGCCTTTGTAAATCATTGACCGAGCTAAGAGTTCAAGACGGGAGGTGAGCCTTCACCTTACCAGGATTTGGATCTATGCTACACTTCAAAACCAAGAAACATAGGAATTTTCCTCTATTTATGGCGAAGGCACATTTCTCTGGATTTAAAAATATGCCTAACTTCCTAAGCTATTGGAAAGTCTCCCATAAATCCTTGATGTGATCCATTGTCATGCCTATGACTTGTATAGGCCATTAGCCATAATGAAATGTTCACATAAGGTACATTATGTTAATATATGAGTAATGCAAGTCACAAGTATGGAAATAAGGGCTACACAGTGTAAGAACCCCATGAGAGTGCACTAGAGGTACTCTGCCTAAACTTTAGGTAGAACCTAATGAAAAGTGGGATAATGTGAGAAAAATAAGGCTATGTTCAAGTGCTAAGTGCATTGTGAGGATGTGACTCAGAATTTAAAGAAAACTTGACTAAGAAGCGAAAACACCGAGTGATTTAAGCCAAGGCACAAAAGAGAGACCACTAAGCAGCCTCTAGTGCACATTCAAAAGAGTTTAAGGGCTTCAGAGCCTAAGTCACCAAGGGACATTGTATGAGTACAATGCCTAGCATGGAAATACCATTTAGGGCAACCACACAAGCACAAAAATTTGATGGGAAATGACAGAGACACACTAGAGTGCACAAGAGCATTCTTAAGTGCACTGTTGTGTGCAACTATGTGTTTATGGTGACTCTAATGCCTAATTCCTTGAAAGGAATTGTAAGAGAATGATGCATATCATTTAAATGGAAATGGAAGGTACAATGTGGTCCAATAAAAGGTGGAAAACAACAGGGAAACATGGAGGCACGTCAAGAGACACTAAAGTGCCCTTAGATGCACTATTAAGTGCACTTATGTTCAATCCCAAATTTGAGGGCTTAATTGGACAAATAATTTGGAAAAGTGGGTGCCCAATATGTGCCACTTGAAATTCTAATTAGGATAAAACAAAGTCCAAAAAGACTTGAGATACTTGGAATTGACCAAGAAACAATTAAAAATCCATAATTTGGCCACTTTTGATCTTTGGTCTTGAAGGCCAATTTATGGAAATTTGCTAGCTATTTCTTGGTAGCTTAATGGAATCATTAAGTCAAGCTAAAATCTACCAAAGGCTTAAATAAAATGGAAACAAATCAAAGACTAAACTAGACTAAATACATGGAAACCAAGTCATTCAGCTAGCCTTGTTACCTAGTCATTAAAGGCAGCTTCCTAAGCTATTTCCAAGCAATTTCATGAATCATGTACTACCTTTATCCATATCCAAAGATTTTCCAAAGAGTACCAAAAACAAAGAAAGAGAAACAAATGCAAAAAGAAGACTAAACTAGACAGTGTTCTTAGCAGCTTGGGCATTAATCCATTGTTTGTTACTAAGTCCTCTAAAGGCAGCTTCCTTGGAGTTACCTAGCTATTTATTGGATATTTCCTACTCATTAACATCCTATAAATATAGAAACCATAAGCCAAAAGTATTTAAGCACAAAATCACAAGCAAGAAACCAAAGTCAAGACAAGTTAGCCAAAGTCGAAGCTAAGTTAGCACACCATCTTTGGTATCCTTCATGATCTACTTTCTTCTTTATTTCTTGTCATTTTCTTACCATACTCTACTTGGCCATACCTCTACCTAAGTACCCTTGAGGTACTAGAAAGAAAAAAAGTGGACAAAGATGGAAACAAGGTGAATCCAAGACAAGATCAAGCAAGAGTAGCACATGGTGTTACCTATGTTGGCACTTATGTTTATGGACATCTGATCAAGCTTACTTACTAACTCTTTGACCATAGATAAGGACCCATATAAGGCTTTTTCTCCTATATTTTGAAGGGGAAAAGCTACCCTAGGTGATGGCTCAAGCCAAAGGAACATAGAGGCTATGTTAATGGGCTATGTATGCGTAGAGCACTATGGTAAGCTAGCTAGTTTGCTTTCTGCAAGCATAGGGTTTTTGTTCAAGTTAGGCCAAGCTTGAGCAATCAATTAGAGCTCTATGATAAATGAATTTAATTGAAGTGAAAACATGAGGAAACTGCCAAGAAATCATGCTTGTTATGTTGAGGAAACCTTGTGTATGTGGTGTCTATGTTTGTGTGCTTCTCTATTTCCATGAATATGCTAACCCCTTTATTACTTATATATCATGTTGTACTTGTTGTTGGTGCCTTTTATGTCTTTGGATGTAGGTTATTAAAGAAGCTTGGATGTTTTAAGTATATCAATGTTTTAAGCATCGAATAAGGCACTAGGTGCTATATGGATTCTTTACTGAGTACCTATGTACTCATGCCCTAACATGACCCCGCATGGGCCTGCCTAGGAAGCCTATTGGAACTTGTCCTACATGACATGCAATTGGCTAATTGATTACATGTGCACTAGTTAAGGCCTTTACGTTTCTAGTTATTTTATCCTATTATGCAATCACACATGAGTTTATGTTTTGACCTAATCAATAAAATAAAGAAAACGTACTTAAAACATTTCAATGGCATATTTTCATAAAAACAAATATCAAAACTATCAAAGCATTCACAATATTTTAAGTGCGATTAACTACACATAATCTGACATGGTCATCCTTGGCTTCTGCCTAAAAGTCATGAAAGTTGGTCTCATGGTGGCTGCAATTGGCTAGTTGTATATGTGTGCAAATTAAAATCCCATGATACTAGTTGATTAACCTAGAATATACAAAATGCATGCTCTTCATGCATTGACTTGAATTAACAAAACTTCATAAGACATTGACTTGGCCAAAACATTTTCAAAGAAAATAAGTTCAAATAGCCAAAGCATACAAAATCGACATTTATGTGAGTTTACTACACATAAAAAACTATGTGCGAGCATTCAAACATAAAGTAGACTAATGCCCTCAGCCAAGAGCAACCCTAATGTCTAGGACTCCTCAAAACTTAGGCAATGGAGGTAGCTAAGAGTACTATATATACAAGCCTCAACTGAGATCTTCTTGAACTAACTCCCACCTTGGATGCAAGTCCTTGTGGTGAGTCACAAAAGTCTTTGTCCACATGGTACTAGGCTCTGTAGCCAAAGGAAAATTGTAGTCAGTATTGTTACTTGACCAACAAGTTGCCTAAGTAGACTAGAATCATAAAGATTCTCAAGTGAAATGCCTGTAACAAAAGCCACTACCATGATAACCCTTAGCGGTTACCCAGCCTAACAACTTCAGAACCTGCACGACATAACAAGGGAGTGAGAATTAAAAAATTCTTAGTAAGGGTCTTTACTGTACCTGCAAGAAAATTACTAAGGACTCTACATATGATAACATATGCAACCTGCTGTGAGCTCATACAACTTGAGGGTCTAGTATATGCATATAGCTAGGTCCCTTGAGACCTCTCCTTATCCTGGTCCTTGCACTACAAGGCATTTCCTTGTCCTTTAGCAAGCTTAGCTTGTCAACCTAACTAGTGATAAATCACCAGTTGAACCTCTTCCGTTTATGCTGTACAGGGGCATTTTGGTGGAACTATTGTAGACTAGGCCATAAAGACCTTGTAGACTAGGTGCATTGGGGTTTCACCTTTCAACCTTGTGGTTAATGGCACGGCTAGGTCGCCAAGGGTTCTAAACCTCTCACCTAAGCTAATGATACCTAGTTGTGATCCCTTGTAAACTACCTTTCTTGCTTATGGTACAAGTAACTATAAAACTTTATAAAACTCAAGAAAACTCCTAGGTCTTGAAGGACTTTTGAAAGTCTTGGAGTACCCCCCGAATGCTTAGACCCCAAGGTACCCTATGAACCCCCTTAGGTCTTTCTTGACCTTCCTAGTAAAACTTGGAAATTCAGCCAACATGTTACGCACAATAGGGTAATCCAATTTTGGTGCCAAAACTGTGCATTTAAACTCCTAGGATTGGTGTGTCCTGTAGGTCACCAGAACAACACCGCTAGTGTACATACTCAAGTGACCCTATTGAGCACTATGTAAATACATGCATATTGGTCTAACCATAACACACATATTCACATTTATGAACACTGTGGCAGCTAAGAAATAAAACACTAACACAAGTCTTAGTTTTGGCTTCCACGCATTAAGCATTCTTACTAGGTTAAAAAATTCCAACCACTGCACCCAAACTACCTCCAATAAGCTGTAACATTTTACCCTTGTGACCCCCTATTTTCTTAGCTCCATTATCAAGTAGAGACTTAGGTCAAACCAGGGATTTTTTTTTTATGTCAATAGCCCACCTATGGACCAAGTTATGGATTTTTTAAGTTGGTTACAAAATTTTGACCAAATGAACAGTAACTTAGCCAATTTTAAAATGTCATATATTTGGCTACAGGGCTCCAAATTCAGAAATTATAAATCCCAGTTCAACCTATAGATGTGCTCTAGGTGTGGTCAAAATTTTATACCATGATTCATTCTACATAAGGAGATAAGAACTTTGAGTGTAGAGTCGAAATTCTGATCACTTTATGACCATTTTGCCCACACAAAATTTTATAAGCATGCAGACACTTCATTGACAAGGGGTAAGCCACTCAAGGCTATTCCATACATGTCCAAGAAACCTGGGAATTACATTCCCTTATAACTAGAATCTTTACATAGCCAATACCAACATTTACAAACAAGTAGCCTATATTGCACACTTAGGCAGCCTGTGCATAGCATCATCATACATAGCAAAACAGCCCACAAATGTTCACATACATTGTCCAAACTTCACATGCATTACATGTACATGCATCCATGCACCACATAATGTTCTTAACTTAGTTAAAACAAACACCCTAGTTACAGGAGTGCTTTAGACACAATGCACTCCAGAAACATAATGTTGGACAGCTGCTGCATAACACAATAAGCACCATCACTAAAAATACCAAATGTGCTCCTAAAATCACCAAAATTTCCAAATAATAACTAGACACATGGAAGTTCATACACCTGAAATTTCAGATAAAAAATTGAATGATAAAGGTCTGTTTGAATGTGATCTTTCTGCTAGACCTGGAATGGACAGAAAGGCACTAAGTTTCTTGAATGAAACTTGGTAAGGGCTTATCAATAAAATATTCAAACTCCAGTCATATACCTAAAATCCAAAGACTCTAAAACAAAAAATTATAATACAAATACACAAACACAGCCATCCAAATGTACAAACAATACAGTAACAAACAAATGTAATGCTGGCAGAAATAAACACATTAGGGCTAGTTCTTAAACAATCAAATAAACATTATGTATCCAATATGGCAGGCCTCCTCAGGCTGATGTTTGGCCTTAGGAGATTAATTGGTCCTAGTTAGTACTAACTTGGGCTCTAGAAACCCCTATAAACACTGCCATCTTAGTGCATGAAAAACAATAAGGCTGGAACCTTGTTCATGCAGTCCCCCTTAACACTTACTTGGTTCGTTGAGATTTTTGCTCTCTTCCAAGCATGGTCTTAGCTTCATGGATGATTGATCACCATGTTATAATAGTAAGCCACCATGAAACATGAAGATAAAATCGTTACCTAAGCTGTGAAAGCTGAAAATAGCAAAGGAAGCTCAATAAAACCGATAAACCCGAAAACTAGGGTTTTTCTCTCTCCTGTTGAATCCGATTGCTTTCCTTTGCAATTTCTTGGGAGATTGAGCTATGGTGACTATGAAAGGTTATGGAGGAGCTAAGAGAGGAACTCTGGCTACTGTGGGTTGAAAATAACCAAGGAAAGGTAAAGAAATCTAGATATTTACTTGACTTGATTAGTTTAACCTTAACCTTCACTTAGGTCACTATAGGTATGTCTTAAGCAAAGAATTTTTGGCTAATCTTTAGCCCACCTTTTTGACCTTAGAGCCTAGAAATAAAAGGCTGGGATAATGATAACAATGGCCATCTTTGACTCTTATAAAAAATCATCCCACCCTTACTTTTGTGAACAATTGTAAACCTAGTTGTCCTAAGTTCTTGAATAATAGCCTTTGTTTCCTTATGAAATTTAGCATCCAAAAATTTCTCCCATACCAATCAAATCCTTCCAAAATCTCTTCTTTAGAGTTGTACAATTAAGTACCCAAGTCTTGAAATCTTGTAATAAGACCCATAGATTACTTGTAAAACAAGCAATCCTTTAGGGCTTCCTTTACTACCAAGTAACCGTTGTAATCTCTTGAAAAGGTGTAGATTATTCACTTTACCCCTCATATTTCATTCACTATGGTGAAAATTATGCTATATAATGGTTTATAACCATTATGCCTTTAACTGCAATTTTTCCATTTGTTGAGGTGGTAACACAACATGCCTGTGGCAACGTGTCGCCAACTGTGGCGACGTGTTGCCATAGTTGGTGTCATTCTTCCATCTTTCTAGTATTGGTGACATGCTATGGGCAATGGTACAAATCTAGCGATGTGTCGCCAATCTGCGAAACTACAAAATTTTTCTTGATTTTGCTGCTATGAACTTTGGACACTTACCAAACATATCAAACATGCTTCGTTAACCTCCAAACTTCACATACATGTAAAACATGTTGCATAGATCACAACCAACTATCACAAGTGAATCTATGATGCATTATAAGATCATTCCAATCATCACAAATGTCATAGTCCACCATTGTTCAACCTTGCCCACTAACTAATGCTATTGCTAGAACTACTCGAATTCTTCAAGAAAACTTATTCCAATAGCATTAATTGAACTTGAAAAAACACCTCCCTTACCTCAACTCCAAGTAACAAGCAAGAATCAAGCACTCTTTCAATCCACTAAGGTCACCAAAGCACCACCTAAGTTCCAAGCAAAATATAGGCACTAAACATCAAATTCTTGCTTTCTAACCAAAACCCAAGCTCCTAACTAACCAACAAATATGAAATCAATCAAGAACACACTGGTTGCCTCGTACTAAAAATAGGGGATGGGAGAAAACATGCTTCCAAGCTCCAAAACCATGGTTTTATGCTTAAAATGAGCTCCTAATGGCCTATATACTTATGATGGCTTCTCTTTTCACCAAGAAACTTTGATTTCAAGCTTAATTGGGTGGAAAAATGAGGGTGGGGAGGATGAACTCGGGTTTATGGAAGCCACTCCTCCACTTTACCCTATTATAATGTTATTTTTAATCTAAGCCAAGAAAGTATTAGACATGATACACTTAAGTTCCCATGTTTTGGTAACCCTAGCTATTCTTGTTAATCCTTGTTTATTTCATCAAGTTTGGGTTATATTTAAAAGTTAGGTTATAAAATTTCATTTTAACCACTAGGAACCTAGCCCGGCTATTTAGGATGAAAAATTACCATTTTGCCGTTGAACCTTATTTAGAGCCTTAACCTTCTTGGAGCTTAGTGAACTTTGCTAAACTTTCCTATTTATACTATGTAAACTTGAATTAAGGTTCCAAACTTAATTTAGAGCATTTTACCTTCTTTAGACATGCTTCCCACTGGTAGGGCCATAACATAATCAATTCTGTGCAAACATCCAAACAAGAGTAGACTATGCTTGAACCCAAGAGCGACTCTAGAGTAGACTACTTATACATGACCATTGGAGGCAAACTAGTGTATGAGAACCATACACTGAATGACTCTACTGAGACCCAGAACTAAGATTCACACTAGTGGAGTGGCAAGCTTGGTAAGCCCTCGCTTGTGCTTCGTTAGCCTATGCTCACTAATCTAGCTCAACAACGCTCAATGATTGTTGGCTCAATGATGGCCAAAAATGCACAACAAAAAGTAAAAGGCATGAGAATCAAAGATTCTTGGTAAGGGGCCTTCAACCTGTACAAAAAATACTAAGGACACCACTTATATAAGGGTATGAAGCCTACTGCACGTGCTTGCAGCTTGAGGGTCTAATATATGGACATATACCTAGGTCCCTTGGAACCTCTCCTCATCCTAGTCCTCCTCATGGGGTGTCACTCTGTGCCTAATGAGTTATGGCCACTAACTTACTCTTAGTAAGCCTTAGCTTATTGATTGATGCAATACATTCCCTTGGTTATTGTGCAAGTCAACATGGTGGATGCTCCTTGCTTGTGTTGCAAGAAACCCACCCACTAGGTGTACTAGGACTCCACATAGTGCCTCAAGCCCTTAAACTTGGCTAGGCCACTTGTATACTAAGCCTCTACCCAAAAAAGGTGCATTAGGCTCCCACTTGGTGTCTAGAGCTAATAAGCTCACCTAGACCACCAAGCTACGAAGCCTTGCTATTTAACCTACCAAGGATGCACTAGGCTTTCACTTATGCCTGAAGGCATAGCTTGGCTAGGCCACAAGTGCACTAAGCCTTCATCCATGGTGCTCCCCTATCCACCATTACTTAGTTCACACTAGTGGAGTGGTAATGACCAATGTTGGACTAAAGTAAAGTAGAACTTAAAGACCTACTAGCTGCACTAAGGTTTCACAATGTAACCTTGTGGTTAACAGCACGGCTAGGTCATCGATAGTACTGAACCTTTCACCTAAGCTAATGATACCTAATTGTGGTTGTTTGGTAACTTGTTTTCTTGCTTATGGTGGAAGTAACCATAAAACTCAAGAAAACTCCTAGGTCTTGGAGGAGTTTCGGAAGACTCAGAGTACCCCCGGAATGTTGAGAGCCCAAGGTACACTAAAAACCCCCTCAAGTCTCCCCCCGACCTCTCAAGAAAAATTGGGAAATTTCAGTCATTAAGCCTGCAGCGACGCGTCACCAACTATGGTGACCAGTTGGCGATGGGTCACCACTATTGTTGTTGTGCTACTTGTTATTGAGATATTGGTGACACACCATAGGAACTAGTATTAGTTGGTGATGCATCGCCAACCCTGTGAAATGCCCGGAAAATTTCCAATTTTGTTACTATGAACTTTGGACACTATCCAAACATATCAAACATGCATGGATAGCCTTCAAACATCACATACATGTAGTACACATTGTGAAGAACTCAACTAACCATCGCAAGTTTTCCTATGATGCATTATAACATCATTCCAACCATCATAAACCTCATAGTCCACTATAATCAAACCAGTCCACTAACTAATACTATTGCCAAAACTAGTTAATTTCACCAAGCAATCATACTCCAATAGCATTAATGAAACTTGAAAACATAACTCCCTTATCTTAATTAACCTTGAACAAGCAACCATCAAGCACCACAGGCCAAGAACTTTAACTTCCAAAGGTTCAACTAAGGTTCCCTAGGTTCCAAG
The DNA here is from genome assembly GCA_005392925.1 of Aquilaria sinensis. NCBI lineage: Eukaryota > Viridiplantae > Streptophyta > Magnoliopsida > Malvales > Thymelaeaceae > Aquilaria > Aquilaria sinensis. Next base: position 757,350 of record SMDT01003180.1, on the reverse strand, counting down.
GCATAAACAATGTATATGGCACCAAATTAACACTAACCTAGCAAGACCCAAGCTTAAATGAGTTGAAGAAACATGAAATCATCAAGAACAAAAACTTACATTTCACCCAAAACCTTGCCTAAGCTGAAAACGCTTTAAAGAGCTTCAACACCATGAAAAACAAGGAGCTCCCTTTTGACTTGGGCAACACAAAAGCGTTCCGATTTATGAAGGAATCTTTGTTTTAAAGTGGATTTGGCAAGAGATTGAGAGGAAGGAGAGGGCTGTGAACTTGGCTAGAAAATGGATGAATAGTGGTAGAAATTTGCCCCAAAATATGTTTTAAACATACTTCTTGCCTTTCCCCCAGTACTTTTTAAAAAGTTGCAAAAATACCCCTTCCCCAAATAGTAACTAGGTAATCAAAACTTTGGCAAACTTTGCTAAATTGGGCTTTGGTTTTCAAAAACATCACTTTTACTGTTGTGATGTGTCCCAACCCTCTAAGGTGCAAAATGTGTAGGGTTTTAGGAGCTAAACAAGCACTATGAAATGTAACCAAAATCATCTAGGATCTAAGTGAAACGGGGTAAACTGGGTGTTCAACAATTTTCATACCAAATTTGGTTGAGATCTTTCACCCAACTACTGAGTCGAATCACAAAACTTGAACAGTTGATATGTTCAAGCTCTCCATAGTATCCACATTAACCTCCTAGGATCACCACGTGTCCACCATGCCCTAGTAGATGCGTTTCTCTTGTGCCCACAGTGCTTGCTTGCATCCTCCAAGGAATGGCAAGAGAAGAGTGTGGCTGGCTTTTAGAACTCTTCTGATTTGGTCCTTTTAGGAGGCTAGGGCAAGAGCTATGAAATTCTCACTATATGATGTATTTATAGTGAGATTTAACTAGTAAGCCTAATGGGTTTCAATGCCCTAATCGAATTAGGTTTAATTTCAAGCTTAATAATGGCTCAACCTTTGGGCTAATCAGTAATTCAAAATTATCATGAAACCAAGACCAAACAATTTGGCCCATGCACTCAGATAATCGGATTGGCTCCATGTGTGTGACCTAATAGGCTCTTATCACATTGGCAATGATCATAAATCAAATTTATGATCATAACCAATGAACGGTGCCTAGCAACACATCATTGCTACCCAAGTGACAAGATTGTCAATGACTCAACTAAACCTTTATGATCATTATCCATATATGACATTGTCCCTTTGTCTAAGATATCAAGACCAAGCACGAGACATATAATGTATGACTCTCATATACCCCGATTTATGGTTTCTTGATTACGAAGTAGACTAACTTAAACTAATGACATTGATATCATATATCAACTCATCCGAGCATGGCCATGCATTTTCTTAGTCTCACTCTATCAAGGGGTTTGAAGATATCACTCCCGTTATATAGGAGGGACAAATACCATCTTGATCATACAAAACCCTCCACTTGGTATGTGACATGCCCAATGACCTTCTTAAAGTTCACTCAATTATGAGCAACAAATAGAAGTATCAAGGTATGTGACTCATATTTAGGGAACCTTGATGACCTTAGGTCAAAGTAGTACATATACATGATCACTATGAGAATCACTTATGACACTCATATAATGATCCATGTAGCATTCTCATGGTGAGTCGGTCCAGTACACAAGTTCTCCAACTTGTACCCATATGTAGACTACATATCTTATATTAGTCTCCACAAATGCTAGTCTTTACATATTATTACAACCCGCTCCACGATAATACTAGACCAGGGACATTTAAGAATATCATTATTTTGGTTATAATTATGTTTATTACATTACATAGGGACAAAACAACAAACATAATTACTAGATTAATGCCTCAATAAAATATCATGCCTTAATGTCCAAAATGTGATCATCTCATGATTGGCTTTTGGGCATAAGACTAACAAAATGACCATTTGCCGCCAGGCTAACCTAGTGCCATGAACCACTTAGAACCAACTAACCTTTAGCTAACTTTCTTGATCTTGCGAATTCACCTTTAAACAAGGCATTTAAACTAGGGATTTATGAACTTACCTTACACACCAAGCATTCCACTAGGAGGGCAATAACATGCCATTTTTTGCCTGTTTTAGGTAAAGAAATGGAGGAATAAGAGGCTCAGGAACCTCTGGAAGAGGTCTATGTATAGAGAGGTATACTTCTTAATTTATGGCTTATGAAAAGGAAGCATGAAAAGTTCATTAATTTTAATTGATGATTGTATTTCTATTCTTGTGGTTGTAGCCCCACTGGTTGTGATGAGAGTTACTGTTTAAATCCTGGTGTTAAGGACCAACTCACCCCCACCTTAAACCTTTTTAACAGGTTCATGCCAACTGATTGTTTTTAGTTACTTAGTTGATTTCATATGGTGAATTGGACTTTGACTCTTGGTATTCTTAACCCCAGTTTACTTTTTACCTAGGTGGGAATCTTAAGCTTTTGAAGCTTTAGTGGCTTTTAGTTCATTTTATCCGATTGGTGGGACTTTAATTAGTTAAATTTACTTAGGGGTTTAAGCATGCATGTGAAAGTGTGTCTAAGCATATTTAGGGGTTTATTAGAGTCTACCTAAAGCTAACATGCTCACACATACAAGTAGAGATGCACGCATACAACATAAAATACAAACCATGCATGCTTCTTTTACTTGGTGCCTTATAGCCTACCCAGGCACAAAGACATATATAGGCACAAGTTATATTTTATGCTAAGGATAGTCCCTTTTGTTTTCAATATATACAAATATGTACACACCAAGATTTGCAAGTTAGGACTACATGGCCCAAAACATATACATCAAAGGTTGGATGCACTAAGTGTTCTCATGCATGGTACACCTTTTGTTCAAAAAGTCTCCATGCCCATTGAGACTTTAACTTCTACTTGAACTTGCCGCTTGGATAGATTTCTCACAACCTTCCTAGTCCTAGTCCATACTAGGATTAAGACAAAAATAGCAACTCCCATGATAGCTATCAAGGCCTACAATCATAAGAACAAAAACAAAATCATTAGTTCAAATTGATAAACTTTTCAAGCTTCCCTTTTGTAAGCCATAACACACAGAGTTTACCTCTCTATACATAGACCTACTCTAGAGGTTTCTGAGCCCTTTAGTTGTTACACCTTCACAAAATGGGAAAATTACAGCATAAAGACCTAAAATTATATGCTTTAATTTTCACCATAGTGCATGATTTTTTAAGTGTAAAGTATTCAATATACACCCCCTTAAGTGGAAAAAACAATGATAGCTTGGTCCTTAAGAAAGCATTGGCACATCGCCTAATTTTCAAGTAACCTATGGACTAAATTGTAAGGCTACAATAGTTGGGTACTCAATTGCACAAATTTCTAAAGATGGCTATGGAAAGGACATGGATGGAATTAAGGATATTGTGGGGGACCAAAGTGCTTAAGAAGGCAAAGTTGATCATTTATGGCATAATGCCAACTAAGGATCAAAATGTCCACCCTTTTGTCTAAAAGCTATAATGACCTTTGAAAAGGTTCAAGGTGGTCAAAAACATCATTTTCCCAGCCAAAATAGCTGGATATAATCTGTCCAAGTGTTGGCCAAAGTTCCAAAATGATGTATAAATGAAGAAAAATCTTCATTTCTTGCCATTCCCTCTAAATTTTGTCCCCCAGTAGCCAAAGCTTCTTCCATAACCTTCTCTACCGTCCTCTATAGACACCATACCATAAGAAAGCAAGAGGAAGCAACAGAAAGCAAGGAAGACATCAAAGAGTGCAAGAAAACCTAATTTTGGTTATATTTTTCAAATTTCATAGCAAAAGGTAAGGGTTTTCTAAAGTTTTGTGGATATTTTACTGTATTTCTAAACATCCATGAAGCTAAAACCATGCTTCGAAGAGAGCAAAAAGCTCAAGCAACCAAGTATGGGTTAAGGAGAAAGAAGCATGGCAAGATTTCAGCCTTAGTGTTACCATGCAAAAGATGGCAGCAAGAAAGAAGGCTTTGTAGAGCCCAAGTTAGTAATAACTAAGACCTAAAAGACTCCTAAGACCAAGAAAAATCTTGAGGAGGACTTCCATAGTGTTACTAAAGTGATATCTTATTGTTTTATTGAATGTTTATGACTAACCCTAATGTTATTGTTGCTGCACATTTCACTTGTTTTGCTGCTGTGTTTGTTGGCGCATATTGTTGCCATATTTGTGTGTATGTGTTACTTTTGTATGTTTTTATGTCTTTGGATTTCAGGTGGTACGTTGCTATGGAAGACTTTACATTGGAAGCCCTTACTAAGTTCTTTACAAAGAGCTTACTCCCCTTTTTGTCCATTTTCAGGAACACCTGAAAGAAAACATTCAAACTAATAGTTTTAGTTTGGGTTTTCCTGTGAAATATCAGGTACATGAACTTCAATATGTATATTAAACTGAAGTGTTTCATGATTTTTAGAGCACATTTGCTAATTTTAGTGTTGGTACTTTCTGCCTTACGCAGCAACTGTCTTTTGAAGTTTCTGGAGTGCATTGTTACTGTAAGGCTCTCTAAGAAGCTAGTGTACATACCTAACTAAGCTAGGACATATGTATGATACATCTATGCATTTAAATACACTATGCATGGTGTATGGATGATATATGAAGCAATAAAGTGATGTTTGAGGTTGAATGTTCAATTCTGTCCATTTTGCAACTCATTAGCTGTTCTAAAGAAAATTACGTTTAATATTTATGGAATGCCACTGAATTTAGGGGAATGACTTTCCAAAGTGTTCAAGACATGTAAGAACCGACCCATGTTGGTTTTGTACCTGGAAATTAAGTGTATGAATTTTATGAAATTTTGTATGGGCATTATGGTCATTAGTTGTACAGATTTGGTACCCTGTACTGCAAGAGCCATAAATTACTATACATAATGCGTTTGGCTATGAAATTTTGACCACACCTAGAGCACATATATAGGTTGAAATAAAATTTGAAATTTATGAATTTCGAGCTCTGTAGCTAAAGATATGACATTCCAAAGTTGGCTAAGTTACTGTTCATTTGGTCAGAATTTGGTAACCAAATTCAAAAATCCATATCTTAGTCCATAGGTGGCTTTTGATGTAAAATTTTTTTTTATGGGTTTTCTATAAGTCTCTACTTGTTAATGGAACAAATAAAATAGGGGGTTACATGGCTAGAATAATACAGTTTATTAGTGGAAGTTACTGGTGCAGTGGCTAGTCACTAGAACCTAACAAGATTGCCTAATGTGTGGAAGCCAAAACTAAGAATTGTGCTAGTTTTTTCCTTGTTAGCTTCCATAGTGTGCATAAATGTAAATATGTGTGTTATGGTTTGACCAATATACATATGTTTGCATAAAGACCAAAAGGGCCACTTGGGTAATGTAGTGAGCATTGTTCTGATGGCCTACAGAACATGCATAGCTCTTGGGAGATTGACACATTAAATATTGTCATTGTATTTAAGCTCTCAGAGTGGTAACATTAGTCCTCCACTTCTTTACCTAAAATGGGCAAAATAGGGCATGAGTACATAGGTACCTAGTGAAGAATCTAAACATTACCTAGTGCCTTATTCAATGTGTAAAAGATTGATATACTTAAAACCTCCAAGCTTCTTTAATAACCATCATCCAAAAACATAAAATTCACCCAAAAAACAAGTACAACATAATATATAATACATATATAAGTAATCAAGGGGTCAGCACATGCATGGAAATAGAGAAGCACACAAACACACGCACCACATACACAGGGTTTCCTTAAGATAGCAAGGATGGTTTCTTGGTAGATTCTTAATGTGATCACTTTGGTTAAGTTAATTTATAATAGAGGTCTAGGTAATTGATCAAGCTTGGCCCAACTTGAACAAAAGCCCTATGGTTGCCGAAAGGAAACTAGCTAGCTTACCATAGTGCTTTATGCACACATAGCCCATTAACATAGCCTCTAGGTTCATTTCGCTTAAGCCATCATTTAGGGTAACTTTTCCCCTTCAAATATAGAAGAAGAAAGCTCAGATTGGGTCCTTACCTATGGTCAAAGAGGTAGAAAGGAAGCTTGATGATAGTTTCATAATCATAAGCACCAACATAGGTGACACCATGTGCTAGTCTTGCTTGATCTTGTCTCGGATTCACCTTGTTTTCATCCTTCTCCTATTCTTTTCTTTCCAAAAACTTAAGGGTACTTAGCTAGGGGTATGGCCAAGTAAATGGTGGTGAGAATTGAAGAAGAAAGGAAGAAGAAATTAGCTCATGAAGGATCCTAGAGATGGTGTGCTAGTTTAGCTGTGATTTTTGCTAACTTGTGTTGTCTTTAGTTTATTGCTTATGTTTTGGTATCTAACTATTTTTGGCTTATGTTTACTATAATTTTAGGGTGTGAATGAGTAGGAAATAGCTAAGAAATATCTAATTAGCTACAAGGAAGCTACTTTAGAAGTCTTACAAGTAGGCAGTGGTTGAATCACCAAAGTCAAGCTACCAAGATTTTATTGAATTACTTTAGTCTTCCTTTTGCTCTCCTTTCTTTCCTTTATTTTTGGTGGTTTTTGGTAGGACTTAGTAAATTTTCTTAGGTAGTAAATGGGGCTAGAAACCTAGTTGGAAGTTGCTAGGTAATTTCCTTTGGTGACTAGGCAACAAGAATGGCCGAATGACTTGGTTTCTAAGTCTTTGTCCAGCTTAGCCTTTGATTTGTTCTCCTTTTGTCTTGGTCTTTGGTAGGATCTTAGCTTAAATTAATGAGCCCATAAAGCTACCAAGAAATAGCTAGGAAATGGCATTGAAGTAGCCATAAAGACCTTAATTGCCACCACAAATTTTTAATTATTTCTTGGTCAAACCTTCTTCCAAGTACCTCAAGTATTTTTGGAATTTGTTTTTTCCTCTGTAGATTCTCAAGTGGCACATTTTAAGCACCCACCTTTTGAATTTATTCAGCCAATTAAGCCCTCAAATTTTGCATTGAACAATAGTGGACTTACGAGTGCATGTAAGAGCACTTTAATGTCTCTTGAAGTGTCTCTATGGTTTCTTCATGTTTTTCACCTTTTATCGGGCCACATTGTAGCTCACATTGTCAGTTAAATGATAGGTATCATTCTCATATAATGCCTCTCAAAGGAGTAGACTTTAGATTCTTCATAAGCACATAGTCACAGACAAGGTGCATTTGAGAGTGTTCTAGTGCACTCTAGTGTGTCTTGTTAAATTTTAGTGAGTCCACCACATTTTTTAGGTTGAGAGGCTTCCCTCATTGATATCACCACCTTAAGAATTGTACTTGTACAATGTCCCTTAGTTTTTTTGGCTTTAGAGCACCTGAGTTCACACAAGGGCAGACTTAGGTGCGGTTAAAAGTCTCCCTTCTTGAGCCACAGCTTAAAGCACTTTGCTTATTGGCCTCTTAGACAAGGTTGCCCTCCATTTTGAGTCACTTCCTCACAATGCACTTAGCATTCAAACACAGCCTTATTTGGCTCACCATTATCCCATCTTGCATCAGATTGCACCTGAAATTCAAACTGAGTGTCTCTAGGGCACTTTCATGGAGCACTTACACTGTGTAGCTGTTATTCCCATGCTTGTGCATCTCACATATTCTCATACTCATATATTCAAATAACATGCTTTATGTGTACATCTCATTATAGCCCATGGCCTATATCAGTCATAAGAATGACACCTGGTATAGGCTAGGACCAGTAGGGTTGTGAGAAATTTGTTGCCCAAGTGCCAAGTTAAAGTAAAAGTTAATGTCTCAGAAGGCCTAAACACTGTTTGAACAAAAAGTGTACCATGCATGGGAAGACTTAGTACATTAGGTAGCTTGGGGGACTTCATTAGTCTGAGCTTTATGTCAACATGTGCTATGGCTAGAAGTCCATGCTTGAAAGACACCAAAGAAAAGGGGGTGAAGGGAATCCTCAAAGTCTTTGCTAAGGGGATTCTCTGATGCCCAAGTAAGAGAGTGATATTACTAGCAGTATTACTTAAGCTCAACTTAGAGTTCCTTATCCTACGTACTTGGGAATGCCCCCTTTTATACTGTCTCCTAATGGGGGAAGTCCTCATTTTTGCCTTACATGTGTTTGGTTAGATATGGAGTCAGAGGTTTACATCATCCCAATTGTCCTTTGTAACCAGCTGCTTTGACACTAGCCTTGGAGGGCACTTTGTACGAACCTAGGAGCTATTCTGTAATGGTAATTCTCCGTATTTAGGACATTGGTGCTAAGGCAGGTGGTCGTGGGTTTGGTAAATGACTTTTGGCCGAGATGCAGGTTCCAGAGGTCATCATACATCATTGAGGTTATCAAGCCTTTCACGTACCACGGACAAGCACTTTGGTGAGTTCCTGGTTTTGTGTACTTCGGCAACTCATTGGGCTTGTGGCTTTGGACAACTCTTGGCCTCATGGGCTTCAGCCATCACACGCTCTCTCCCTATAGCCGATGAAGCCAAGCTTCATTGGTTAGGTACTGTTCGGCGTGCTCGCATCGGTCATCCCTTTCTTTTTCTTACCGATGTATCATTTGGGCTTCTTAAAGTGCTGGTTACTTCAACCAATAGTACATTATGCACTTCATTTGAAGGCCATAATTTGTGTCTCGTCACCTAATGCCCCTAACATCAATTCATGAGTGGGTAGCTTTATGTTGTTTCACAAATCATTCCCTCGATTCTAGATTTCCAGGTACAGGTGTCACACCATGACTAGCATCGAAGGTCCTGCATTTTTGAAATGTGAATGGAGGGCATTTTTTCCTTTTCACCTCTTTATTAATTGCCATGATTCATCGCACTTCTTCGGGTCCTATACATACCCTTTCCCTCCAGTTGGAAATTCACTCTTTGCTCCCAGCTTACTCTTGCTCTTTGCTTCTTGAGTGTTCTCAGACTTTCTTAGCATGTTTCCAATGATATCTAGGGCCTCAGGTAGTCTCCATTTTTGTTCTTACTTCTTTTCTCCTTCCAAAGTACCATCATGGCCAAAACATCCATTTTATCTAAGGGCAACTAGGAGTCTTCGGACACTCACCCAAGCTACACCATGACATAGAAAGTTGAAAAATGGAGGAAGAAATGCTCTCTTCCCATGGATGCTACTGTTTGGGTGCCGAGCGGAGGGGAGATGAGCCATAAACCCCTAGAAGGGAAAATTACAGCCTTCAAGACTAAACTGAAGGTCAGGCTTCGATATCCCCCTCACCCCATGGCCAAGAATTTTTGCGAGTTTTATTGAATAAAAGTCAATCGGCTCCCGCTGAACTCCTATGCTCATTTCAACGCTTATTTGCGCATGAGCAGTGTCTTAGGGCTTGTTCCCTACTTCTTTATCTTCCTATAGTACTACAAGTTGCTCACCACACTGAAGGGGTCCTTCTACTTCATGCTTCCCCGGGGTTCAGGAAGAAAAAAGTACTTATTCGTGTTTGGCATCTGTGATGACTGGCACAACTGGTAAAAGAGGTATTTCTTCATGAAGATATAGGAATCCTAGGGGATCTTGGGCAGGTGGGATTTTGGGAGCATGGAGGTGGATATGGATGACCCCATCTCACTCTTAGATAATAAGATGAAGAAATACTTTTAGGTTTTCACCACTCAAATTTGGGCTGTAGCGAACTGGGGGGATTTGGCTAAGGACACTAATCCCTTTCCTTTCCTAATCAAGTATGACTTAGTGATAGCCGAGGTGCTACGCACCTTGCATGTCTACCCACCTCTTTCGACTTAATTAGGGTCGAGGGCTAAAGGTGCTTTGAAGTCTACTAAAGAGAAGCCTATTGACAAAGATCCCGAGGGGAACCCTTAGGAGGATCCGGTCTTAGTCCAGCTACTTTGGGGAGGTCTTTCTTACTCCTCCTTTGTTTCTCATAAGTGTTATTCACTTAGTTTCTTTACATTCTTTAGAAACTCACACCAATGCTTTCTCTTTAATAAAAATGGGTGATGACTTCTGTGTTGAGTTTTATAGGAAGGCATTCCTTGCCAGGGCCCATAAGAAAGATGACGGCAAGAGGGCGGCCAAAAGAAAGCCCAGAAGGAAAACCTCTGACAATCTTCCATAGAAAAAGGTACACATTTCCTCCTCATCCACTGACGTCCCATTTGCGGAAGTGGTTCCTGAGCTGAGGGTCCCCTAGGACATTGAGATCCCTCTTCTAGACAACTTCGTGGTTGTTGAGTTTGAAGAGTTTTGTGAAGGGGATGACTACTCTCCTTCCAAGTTCTTGTACCGCCGCTGCTTTGCTCAAGGTGGTGATCGAGGAGGCCTTAGCTGCTTGGCAGCTAAAAAATAGAAAAAAAAGAAAAAGGGCAACGTTCTGAAGGTGGTGGTCGAGGTTGCTATCAAGATTTCTAACAGTGAAGGAACTTTGAGGCAGGCCGAGGTCCTTCCCCAAGGTTCTTTCACTTCAGCACCTATCTTTCTCAGTTACTTTATGGCTTATGACTAGATTGAAGTATGGTTCGGTACTAACATCATAAACCAACATCATCATGACCGTTCAATGGAGACCTCGGCTCTTGAGTAGGTGGCTAAACATGAGGCCCGCTGAGTCACGGGAAATGCTTGTCTACCAAATAGGCCAATTTTGAGGTCGTCAATTTGTGCTATGACTAAGGATATGTCCCTTTCTGATGACAATGTTTATGGGAGGATGCTTCCATAGCTCTTTTGGGGGGTGACTATGGATGCCACTTTCTAGGAGGTATCTAGGGATCTCCCGAATGAGGGGCATATCATGGAAGCTTTAACAAACTATTCCACCATGGTTAGCCCATTTATCCTTTGGCTCATGTCAACACAAGCTTTATTATGCTTGACTTTTTAGCACCGATGACTCTTGTTTCCCTCTTGTACTTTTCAGTTTGTCCTTTGTCATCTCCGAGTACTTCAAGGACTTTGTGATTATCGTACTTGTGACTTGTATAGGCCCTAGGCTTTAATGAGATGTACATGTCAAGTACATTATGTTAATATATGATTAATACAAGTCACAAATGTATCATTAAGGGCTATATAATGTAATTACCCTATGAGGGTGCCCTAGAGGCACTCTGTTTGAAACCCAGAGTGGAATTTACTGAAATCTAGTGAAACGATGACCCAAATAAAGATATATCATAGTGCTATGGCACATTGTGATATTCGACTCAATTTGAATGAGTAAAATTGGTTTCTACCCAAAAAATAAACCCTTAGGCACACCCAAGTGTGCTCCTATGTGAGCTCAGAAACTCTAAATGTTACCCACTCCAGGGTAGTCCAGTTATGGTGCCAAAATTGTGAATTTAAAAGTCCCATGGTTGGTATGTTCTATAGGCCATTAGAATAATACCCTTAGTGTGCATACCCAAGTGGCCCTCTTGGGCACTACGTAAATGCATTAAAATTGGTCCAAACATTATGCACATATTCACATTTTATACACACCATGGCAGAAAGAAAGCAAAACACTACACAAGTCTTAATCTTGGCTGCCACACATTAGGCAATCTTGTCAAGTTCAAGTAACCAACCACTGCACCCGAAACTTCCTCCAAGCAACTATATTAATCTAGCCATGTACCCCATATTTTGTTTGGTTCATTATCAATTAGAGACTTAAACCAAACCAGGGAATTTGGTTTTACATCAATAGCCACCTATGGATCAAGTTATAGATTTTTAGGGTTGGTTACAAAATTCTGACCAAATGAACAGGAACTTAGCCAATTTTGCAATGTCATAACTTTGGCTACGGGGCTAAAAATACATAAATTCTAAAGTCCAGTTAAACCTCTAGATGTTCATAGGTTTCATCAAAATTTCACACTAAGATTCATTCTACAAAGGGAGATATTGGACTTTGAGTGCAGGGTTAAAATTCTGTTCACTGTATGACCATTCTGCCCATACAAAATTTCATAAGTGTACAAACACTTTATTCACAATGGGTAAGCCTTCCAAGACTATCCTATACATGTCCAATACACATAGGAATTACATGCTCTTGCCTCTAGCAACTTTAAGTGCTCAAAACAAAATTTGTAAACAAGTAGCCTATCATTCACACTTAGACAGCTTGTGCATAGCTTCACATACATAGCCATTTAGCCCACAAATGTTCACATACATTGTACAAACTTTACATGTATTACATGTATATGCATCCATGCACTACATCATGGCTTTAAATCAGCTAAAGACACATACCCAAGTCACAGGAGATGCTTGAGACAGAATGCATGAGAAAACCAGATGTTAGATAGCTACTGCGTAACACAATAAGCACCATCAGTAAAATACCAAATATGCTCATAAAATAACCAACCTTTCTAGATTATAACTTGACACCTGAAAGTTCATGTACCTAAAATTTTAGATTAAAACTCAAATGAAAATGGTCAGTTTGAATGTGATCTTTCTGCTGGACCTGAAATAGGAAGATTTGAGGGGAGATAAGTTTCATGGAGACACTTAGCAAGGAAAACACTTTAACACTAAGGTAATGTAACCTTTAGCAATCACCTGCTTCCAAAGCACAAGAACACACAATGCGTATATCCAGTATAGAACAACCAAATGCAACAATCCTTCACAAACACCCGACATATGTAATGCAGCAGCAACAACATTCATTGGTTAGTCCGTGAAACATGTAATCAAAATAAGAAGATCACTATGGTAGACCTCCTCAAGTATAAGCTTAGCCTTAGGAGAGTTTTAAAACTAGTTAGTACTAACATCGGTGTTACCCACTCAAGGGTAATCTAGTTATGGTGCCAAAACTGTGCATTTAAACTCCCAAGATTAGTGTGTCCTCTAGGTCATCAGAACAACACCCCTAGTGTGCACACTCAAGTGACCCTCTTCAGCACTATCTAACTACATGCATATTGGTCTAACCGTAACACACATAGTCACATTTATGCACACTATTGCAGCTAAGAAGGAAAACACTAGCACAAATGTTAGTTTTGGCTTCCACACATTAAGCACTCTCACTAGGTTCAAAAATTCCAGCCACTGCACCCAAGCTTCCTCCAATAAAATGTACTAAAATAGCCAACTAAATCTTTATTTTCATTGCTCCATTATCAAGTAGAGACATAGATCAAACCAAGGAATTTTGTTTTGCATCAATAACCTACCTATAGACCAAGTTATGGACTTTTGAAGTTGGCTACAAAGCTCCAAATTTAGAAATTCCAAATCCCAGTTCAACCTCTAGATGTGCTCTAGGTGTGGTCAAAATTTCATATAAAGATTCATTCTACACAGAGAGATATAGAACTTTGAGAATATAGTCAAAATTCTGGTCACTTTATGATGATTTTGCCCATCCAAAATTTCATAAGTGTGCAAACACTTCATTTACAATGGGTAAGCCCTCTAAGGCCATCCCATACATGTCCAATATACATAGGAATTACTTGCTCTTACATTTTGCAACTTTATGTGGCAGAAACAGAATTACAAGTAAGTAGCCTATCATTCACATTTAGGCAGCTTTGCACCATATCACATACATAGCCAAAACATTACTCAAACGTTCACATACTTGTCTCATTTTACATACATTACATGTACATGCATCCATGCACTATGAAATGGTCTTAACTCAGCTAAACATGCACCCTAACTTACAGGAGTGCTTGAGACACATTAGACTCCAGAATAGAATGCTGGATAGCTGCTGCATAACACAATAAGCACCTTCACTAAAAATACCAAATGTGCTTATAAAATCACCAAACTTTCTAGATCACTAGTAGACATATAGGAGTTTAAGTAACTTAAAATTTAGAGCAAAATTCAAACCACAAAGGTTAGTTTGTAGGTGATCTCTCAGCTGGACCTAAAATGATAGAATTGAGGGGAGTAAGTTTCATTGAGAAACTTAGAAAGGGTAACACCTATTAGTATTGTGCCCAAAAGCCAATCATGAGATAATTGTATTTTTTGCACATTAAATCATGATATTTTATTAAGGCATTAATCCAACAATTATGTTCGTTGTTTTGTTTCTGTGTAACGTAATAAACATAATTGTAACCCTAGAATAATCATATTCTTAAACGTCCCTAGTCTAGTATTACTATGGAGCGGGTTGCAATAATACATAACGACTAGCATATGTGGAGACTAATATGATATATGTAGTCTACATATGGGTACAAGTTGGAGAACTTGTGTACTGGACCGACCCACCATGAGAACACTTCATGGATCGTTATATGAGTGTCATAAGTGATTCTCATAGTGATCATGGTATATGTAGTCCTTCGACCTAAGATCATCAAGGTTCCCTACATGTGAGTCACATACTTTGATACTTTCCTTTGTTGCTCGTAACTGAGTGAACTTGAACGAGGTCATTGGGTATGTCACATATCATGCGGAGGGATTTGTATGATCAAGATGGGATTTGTCCCTCCTACGTAACGGGAGTGATATCTTCGGGCCCCTTGATAGAGTAAGACTTAGAAAAATGTCCGGCCATGCTCAGATGAGTTGATATATGATATCAATGTCATCAGCTTAAGTTAGTCTACTGGGTAATCAAGAAACCTAAGATTGGGCTATACGAGAGTGACACATTCCATGTATCGTGCTTAGTCTTAATACCTTGGACAAAGGGACAATGGCATATATCGGTGATGATCATAAAGGTTTAGTCGAATCACCTATAATTTTGTCACTTGGGTAGCAATGATGTGTTGCTAGACACCGCTCATTGCTTATGATCATAAATGTTATTTATGATCATTGCCAACGTGGTAAGAGCCTATTGGGTCGCACACATAGAGCTACTTGGATCATTAGAGTTCATGGGCTAATAATTTGGGTTTTGGTTTCACAATAATTTCACATTAATAATGGGCCCAATAGTTGAGCCATTATTAAGCCCAAAATTAAAGCCTAATTGGATTAGGGCTTTGAAACCTATTAGGCCTTGAAGTTGAGTCTCACTATAAATACAACTTCTAGTGAGAAATTCGTAGCTCTCCTTGCCCTAGCCTTCCAAAAAGGATAACCGCACTCTTCTCTTCCAATTACTTGGAGGACGTAAGCTAGCACTGTGAGCGCAAGAGAAACGCATCTGCCAGGACGCGGTGGAAGCGTGGTGATCCCGAAAGGCTCGTGTGGATACCATAGAGAGCTTGAACACGTCAACTGTTCAAGTTTTGTGGTTCGACTCTACAGTTGAGTGAGAGATCTCAACCGAAAATTAGGTATGAAAATTTTCGAACACCTGGTTTACCCTGTTTCACTTGGATCCTGGAGGGTTTCGGTTAAATTCCACTGCGTTGTTTGGCTCCCGAAACCCAACAACACCTGGACTCAATAGGCAATGTAACCATCAAAACCTACATCTAGAGACACTAAAAAAAAAAACCACAATGAATATATACAAGATCTAGCAACCAAATGCAGCAGTCATTCACAACCATTAAACACATAAAATGCAACAGCAACATAAACCTCAGGTTAGTCCATAAAATACATAATAAACATAACCAAATCACTATGGCAGCCCTCCTCAAGCTATTTTTTGGTCGTAAGAGGATTTTAACACTAGTTAGTGGGCTCTAGAAACCCTTATTGAACTACCATCATTGTGCACTTCACACTAGGTCAGAAAACCTTCAATAAGTGCACTCTCATCACTAAGCTTGGTTTATCAAGCTCATGGCTCTCTTCCAAGCTTAGGCTAGCTCCATGGTTCCTTGAAAATATAGAAAACAACCCATGAGAGCAAGAGAACCCTTACCAAAGTGGGTAGACTGAAAATGAAGCTTGATCCTTGAAGTATCCAAGCAATTGCAAGTTTGAAGGTGCGGTGGCTATTTAGGAAGTGTGGATATGTTCTTGGGCTAGAAGAGCCTAAAAATGGGAGAGAGATAAGTGACTTGGCCACTTAAATGGGCTTAAATAAGCTTAAGTGCACAAAATACACTTAACAAGATTAACCTTGGTTTATGTCCTTTTCCTTGCTACAAAACCTTGGTTTATTGTGCTTAATTTCTTGGCCCACATTTGACCATATCCCTACTGTGGCTTAGTTGTCCTCCCTTGAGTGGGATAACCCCAAAATTTCTCCATTTGAATCAAGTCAAAGGCATAAACAACCAAAGGCCTACATTAGGACACTTAGGTCCTTAAGCCCTTTTTCTGTTTTCTTTGCCAACAATTATCTTCCATAAGCAATTTGGTCGTCCAATAGCACTTTCATACCATTCATATCCTTACCATAACTCTCAAAAGCTCTTTCTTGAGAGTTTCACAATTAAGTACCCAAATTTCTAAAACCTTACAAAATAGTCCATAGGTTGCTTGACAAACAAGCAATCCTTAAAGCTTTTCTTGGGGGTCAAGTTACCAACTTGAAACACATTTAAGGGGGTGTTGATCATGCCTTTTACCACTCACACTTCAATAACTATGGATAGAATTACACAATATAATGGTTTTTAGCCATTATGACACACTTGTAATTCTCCCATTTTTGTGAGGTCGTAACAATCCTCGCCCCCTTAAAAATTTTGGTCCTCCAAAATAGCCTTTAACTTTGGGTATTCTTCAGGATACCTTTGCATAAGGTCCTTTTTAGTTTCCCAAGTTGCTTTTCTTTCAGAGTGGTCTAACCACTGAACTTTAACCATGGGAATTAGCTTGTTTCTTAACCTTCTGCTATCCTTGGTTAAGATAACTATAGGTTTCTCTTCATATGTCAAGTTAGGTTCCAACTCTATGTCTTTCACTACAATTGCATGCTTTGTATATACTAGACACTAATTAAGCATACTGATGTGAAAAACATTATGAACACAAGACATGCTTGGTGGTAAGGCTAACCTATTTGCTACCTTGCCAACTCTGTCCAAGATCTCATAAGGACCTATGTATCTTGGATCTAACTTAGTTTTTCTGCCAAATCTGACAGTGCCTTTAGTTGGTGCAACTTTCAGCCAAACATTGTAACCAACCTTAAATTCCATGTCTTTTCTGCTTTCGTTCACATAGGCTATGGTCCTTTCAGTGGCTGCCTTTAATCTCTCTTGAATTTTCTTGATTTTGGCCGTAGTCTCTTCAATAATTTTGGGACCCATCTCTAGCCTGTCTAAGGCTTCAACCCAATAGTGGGCTGTCATGCACCTTCTTCCATATACTGGTTCTTAAGGTGCCGTGGCAATTGTGCTTGGTAACTATTGTTATATTAGAATTCCACCAATGGCAAGTGTTGGTCCCATTCACCTATGAAATCCAACACACAGCTCCTTAGCATGTCTTCAAGTGTCTACATCACCCTTTCAAATTGCCCATCTATTTGAGGATGATAAGTAGTACTAAGGTGGATTTTGGTTCCTAATGCTTTATGAAAAGCACTCTAAAATAAAGCTATAAATCTTGGATCTCTATCAGATACAATGGAGTCTGGCAATCCATGTAGTCTCACTATTTATTGGACATACATCTAGGCTAACTTCTCCAAGGAGTTTGTGATTTTCATAGCTAAGAACTGGGCACATTTGGTTAGCCTATTCACAATGACCTAGATTGAATTATGCCTTAATCTGGTTATAGACAACCTAGTCAAAAAGTCCATGGTTATGTTGCCCCACTTCCTTACTAGTATAGGTAGAGTTGGTAGGGTATCAGCTGGCTTCGAGTGCTTTACCTTTACCCTCTAGATGTGGCACATTTGGAGACATAAGTAGCTATCTTTCTTTTCATGTTTGGTGACTAGAAGTGAGTCTTCAAGTCTTTATACATTTGTCACTTCCTGGTTGGATGTTCAACTTGCTTGTGTGAGCTTCTTCAAGTATTTCATCCCTGAGCTTTGGTCCTTTAGGCACATAGATTCAGTCCTTGAAGTATAGTGCTTCTAGGCAAAGGATTAGTACAAGGGACCTTTTCCTTCTCTAGAGATCTTTTTCATATCAGGATCTGTCTTTTCTACCTTTCTGGCTTCTTCAATCCATCCAGACTAAATTATCAATCTGTAGATTTGGGCTTCCTCCCACTTAAGCCACTTATTCCATAGGTATAGCAGACTATTCTGCTCATCATAATTAGTTTTAGATCCTCATTTCATAATACCCGTGTACTTTCTGCTCAAGGCATCTGATACTAGATTGCCTTGCCCTCTATGTACTCTATACAGCAGTCATAGTCCTTGATGTATTCTAACCATCTCCTTTGCCCCATGTTCAACTCTTTATGAGTGAACAAGTACTTTAGGCTCTTATGGTCAATGTAGATCACAAAGGAACTACCCATCAAGTAATGCCTTTATTGCTTCAGAGCAAAAATCACTGCTACTAGTTATAGGTCATGGGGAGGATAATTTTGCTCATGGGGTCTCAACTGCCTTGACCTATAAGCAATGACATTTCTGTCTTGCATAAGCACACAACCTAACCCAGCTCTAGATGCATCTGTATATATGATGTAGGGCTTGTTTGGATCAGAAAGAATCAATACTGAAGCTTTAATCAACCTTTCTTTAAGCACTTGGAAACTCTTTCCACACTTCTAAATCCACACAAATCTTTGACCCTTGCTTGTCAAATAAGTAAGAATTGATGCAAACATGGAAAAGCCTGATACAAATCTCCTATAGTATGCAGCTAATCCTACGAAACTTTTGATTTCTTTCACAGTCTTTGGTCTTTCCCACCCTTGCACTACCTTGACCTTTTCAAGGTCTACCTTAAGGCCTTGTGCATCTATGACGAGTTCGAGGAAAGACACTTCCTTTATCCAAAATTAGCACTTGGATTACTTGGCATAAAGCTGATGTTCCAATAGAGTCTTTAAGACAATCTTCAGATGATGTTCATATTCATTTTCATTCTTGATATACACTAGGAAGTCATCAATGAACACAACCATAAATTTTTCCAGATGTGGACTGAACACCCTGCTCATCAGGTCCATAAAAGCAGTTTGGGCATTCATCAAGCCAAATGGCATAACTGTGTACTCATAATGCCCATATCTGGTCCTGAACGTAGTCTTAGGAATATTTTTTTTCTTTACTCTCAGTTGGAAGTATCTAGATCTCAAGTCGATCTTGGAGAAGATCTTAGCTTCCTTGAGTTTATCAAAAATATCCTCAATCCTAGGGAGTGGATAATTGTTCTTGATAGTCACTGCATTGAGCTTCCTGTAGTTAATGCTTAGTCTTAATGATCCATCCTTTTTCTCAACAAAAAGAATAGGAGCTCCCTATGGTGAAACACTTAACCTTATGAACCCTTTTTCAAGAAGTTCATCAAGTTGTTTCTTGAGCTCATTCATCTACATGATAGGCATTCTGTAAGGAGGAATGGATATTGGACTAGCTCATGGGTGCAACTTGATCTCAAACTCATTCTCCTTTGGTGGAGGAATACCTGGGGGGTCTTTCAGAAAGACTTGTGGAAAGTCTTTCACTACAGATATTCTATCCATTTCTTCTTTATAGTACAATTCATTAAATGCATAACAATAATTATGCTAAAAAATCACATGTTTCTCATCTAGTACATCTAGGCCATGCCATGCATTTCATACACTAATTCCTTAGAATTCAATAATGCATGCACTTCAGCATCGGGCAATGTGATTTCTCTCTTAGCACAATCATTTCTTATGTTATCATAGCAAGCCAATGTTAGCTCTTAGTGCTCCTCCCTGCTGTGATGTCTGTGGCCTCTCTTCTTGGAAGACTCTACTAGCTCTCTACACTGGAGGCCAAGGCACTGGAGGAACTGGCCTATGCTATCCCTCCCTAGGTGCTTCCCCTCTAGGACCTTCTTTAATAGGCCTTACAGGACCTTGGTCTTCTGGCCTCCTTTGAGCCTTTGGGCAGTCTTTGATCTAATGATCCATGGATCCACATCTTAGACATACTTGGGTGTCAAAATAGCAAGGTTTCTTCCCATGAAACTTCTTGCACTTAAGGCACCTTAGGCCAGGAGACTTCGCCTTAACCTTGCCCTTAAAAACCAAAGTGGGAACTCTTGGCAATTCCCTTGCCATGCTGTCACTTTTTCTGCTTGCCTCTTGCTTGGCTACTTTCCTCTGGTCCACTAGGAAGGTACCTAGTCTCATACTCCTCTCGCTCTACTAGAAGAGCTTTTTGCACAGCTTCATAGTATGTGATTGCTCCATAAGGTATTACAGCCTTTTTGATGTCTAACCTTTGTCCTTTAACAAATCTTTTGGACTTTAACTCCTCCAATCCATGACATTGAGGAGCTTACCACACCAATTGATTGAATTTGTGCTTACACCCTAGGACACTGAGGTTGTCCTGCCTTAGAGCATCAAATTTAGCTTGTTTCATATCCTTGATGGCATTACTGATGTACTACTCCTGGATCAGTTGGATGAACTCTAGCGAGGTCATTTCTATGTCTTCTACTGGCCTTCTACCCTCCGGACAGCATATTTATCTCTGGTGCTCCTCCACCATATCTTTGCACTGCCAACAATATTGTAGGTAGCCAGTGGCACTTTTTTGGTGGAGCTGAGTTGCATCCTCTCAAACATTTTTTCAATGAAGATTAATCACTCCTCGGCTTTCTCTAACCCAGCCCTTCCATCAAGCTATTGAGGTCTTAGGCTTTAGAACCTCTCCAATAGTCTAACTCATCTACGCCTTCTAGATCCTCTGATCTATGCCTCCTGGATCTGTGAGAGCCCCCTGTATGGTGATGCTATCTATGATCTCTCTACTTTCTCTTGGATCTTCTCTCATGGCCTTCCTCAATCTCATTCCTAGTTGATGAACGGTCATAGACTAAGGGATTGGTCCTGGATACCTAACCAATCTTAGGCCTTAGTCTTCTTCCTCTTAGATTTCTCATAACTTCATCTTCCTCCTTAATGGTCTCATCATTTGTGTCTTCTATGCTTCCAGAAGGAACATATTCAGTTATGTTCCTTGTATCCTCTTCTGGTTGCTACCATGCATCTTAAACTGGTTCTGCTGGAACAACTTGGACTCCTTGCTATTGTGCTTGAATCAGCCTTACTAAGTTTTCATTGATTAGAGCTAAGTTTCTCTGAAGCTCTAACCATCTTACCACCACACAAAAATAGGAGAATTATAAGTGTGGCATAATGGTAAAAAAGCCATTATATTGTGTAATTCTCTTCATAGTGATTGAAGTGTGAAAGGTAAAAAGTATAATGAACACCTCCTTAAAAGTGTTCCAAGTTGGTAACTTGGCCCTCAAGAAAAGCCTTAAGGATTGGTTGTTTGTCAAGTAACCTATGGACTTTTTTGTAAGGTTTTGAAAATTTGAGTACTCAATTGCAAAAATTTCACAAAAGAGGTTTGGAGAGTTATGGGAAGGATATGAATGGTATAAAAGTGCTATTAAATGACCAAATTGCTTATGGAAGACAACTAAGGACAAAGAAAACACAAAAAGGCATAAAGGGCCTAAGCGTTCTGATGTAGGCCTTAGGATATGTATGTCTTTGACTTAAGTCAAATGAAGCAATTTGGAGTTTTCGCCTAGGGAGGGGTGGCTATGGCTTGTGAATGGGCCAAAAATGTTGGGCACATGTGTACCAATGGGTTTAAGACAAAGAAACCATACTTAGTGAGAAGGGAAATGACATAAAGCAAGGTTAAGCTTGTTTAAGTGTGTTTTGTGCCCTTAAGCTCATTTAAGCCCATTTAAGTGGCCAATTCACTTATCTCTCTCTCATTTTTGGCATCCTCCTACCGAAGAACATAGCCTTACTTCCTCCATAGTCACCGTACCTTGAAACCTGCAATTGATTGAAATTGAAGGATCAAAGGAAGCAATTGGAAGCAAACTAGAGCTATTGCTTGGATACTTCAAGGATCAAGCTTGATTTTTGGCCTACCCACTATGGTAAGGGTTCTCTTGCTCTCATGGGTTGCTTTCTATATTTTCAAGCAACCATGGAGCTAAGGGTAAGCTTGGAAGATAGCCATGAGGTTGATGAACCATGCTTAGTGAGGGGAGTGCACTTATTGAAGGTTTCGTGACCTAGTGTGAAGGGCACAAAGATGGTAGTGAAATGAGGCTTTCTAGAGCCCAAAGTTACACTAACTAGTTTTAAAATCCTCCTAAGGCCAACCATTAGCTTGAGGAGGGCTGCCATAGTTATTTGGTTATGTTTATTATGCGTTTTATGGACTAACCTATGGTATATGTTGCTGATGCATTTCATGTGTTTGTTGGTTGTGAATGGCTGCTGCATTTGGTTGCTATATATTGTATATATGCATTGTGGTTTTTGTGTTTTAGTGTCTTTTGATGCAGGTGTTAATGATGATTATATTGCCTATTGACTCCAAGAGCGAACCTTACTAAGTGTCTCAATAAAACTTACTCCCCTCAATTCCGTCATTTCAGGTTCAGTAGAAAGATCTCATTCAAAATGACACTTGTGGTTTGATTTTTGATCTAAAATTTCATGTACATAAACTTTCATATGTCTAGTCGTGATCTGGAAAGTTTGGTAATTTTAGGAACACATTTAGTATTTTTAGTGCTGGTACTTATTGTGGTATGCAGTAGCTGTCCAGCATCTTGTTCTGGAGTCCATTGTGTCTTAGGCACTCCTATAACCTAGGGTGCGTATTTAGCTAAGTTAAGACCATTTTTCAGTGCATGTATGCATGTACATGTAGTGTATGTAAAATGAGACAAGTGTGTGAACATTTGAGTAATATTTTGGCTATGTAAGTGATGTGGTGCAAAGTTGCCTACGTGTGAATGATGGGCTGCTTACTTGTAAATTCTATTTTAGCCATATATGGTCGGTAAATGAAAGGCAATGTATTTCCTATATGTAATGCACATATATGGGATAACTTTGGAGGGCTTCCCCTTTGTGAATGAAGTGTTTGCACTCTTATGAAATTTTATATGGGCAAAATGGTCATAATGTGACTAGAATTTTGACTATATACTTAAAGTTCTATATCTTGCTGTCTAGAAAGAATATTGGTATGAAATTTTGACCACACCTAGAAAACATGAATAGGATGAATTGGGGTTTGGAATTTCTGAATATAGAGCCATGTAGCCAAAGATATGATGTTGCAACTTGGGCTGATTTACTGTCTATTTGGTCAGAATTTTGTAACGAACTTAAAAAATTTATAACTTGGTCCATAGGTGGGCTACTGATGTAAAAAAAAATTATTTCTCTATTCTAAGTATATAATTGATAATGGAGCAAAGAAAACATGGGGGTACATAGCTAGAATGATACAGTTTGTTAGTGGAACTTACAGGTGCACTAGCTGGTCACTAGAACTTAACAAGATTGCCTAATGTATGGTAGCCAAAATTAAGACTTGTGCTAGTGTTTTCCTTCTTTGCTGCCATGGTGTGCATGAAATGGGAATATGTGTGTGATGGTTAGACCAATATGCATGCGTTTACATACTGCCCAAGAGGGCCACTTGGGCATGCACACTAAGAGTACTGTTCTGATGGGGCCTACAGAACATTACCAATCTTGGGAGTCTAAATGCACAATTTGGCACCATAATTGGAGTACCCTGAAGTGGGTAATAGAAGTCGGTATTAGGGCATGGTTTGCACATGTACATAGCATATAGTTGCATTGCATGCATCTACATACATTGACTCAATTTGGTCAGCTGCTACTGTCAAGTACCATTGAAATACCTATGATATTTATATGTGCTCTATGATAAATCATCAATGCAAGAAGTAAACATTGTTACCACCTCACAAAAATGGGAGAATTACAATTGTGTCATAATGGCTAAAAACCATTATATTGTGTAATTCTACCATAGTGATTGAAGTGTGGGGGATAAAAGGTAGGATCAACACCTCCTTAAAAGTGTTCCAAGTTGGTAACTTGGCCCCCAAGAAAAGCCTTAGAGATTGCTTGTTTGTCAAGCAACTTATGGACATATTTGTAAGATTCTGGAAATTTGGGTACTCAATTGCAAAACTCTTAAGAAAGAGACTTGGAGAGTTATGGAAAGGATATGAATGGTATGAAAGTGCTATTGGAGGACCAAATTGCTCATGGAAGACAAGTTTGGAAAAAGCTTAAGGTGTTCAAGCTTTTGATTTAAGTTTAAGGGTAGAATTGTGGGATTATCCCCCCATGGGGGAGGTAGCCAAGGCTTGTAAATGGGTCAAAAATGTTGGGCACATGTGTGCCAATGATTTTAAGACACAGAAACCATAATTAGTGACAAGGAAAATGACATAAAGAAATTTTAAGCTTGTTAAGTGTGTTTTGCGCCCTTAACCTCATTTAAGCCCATTTAAGTGGCCAAATCACTTATCTTTCTCCCATATTAGACCTACACAGCAACCATCCTCCTCCACACATCTTCCAGAACTCCTCCATAGCCACCATACCTCCAAGATTGAAATTGAAGGCAAAAGAAAGCAAGAAAGGGCAAATGGAAGCTATGCGATGCTAAGACTTGAGTGCAACTAAGATCAAGCTCCAATTTCAGCATACACTCAAGGTAAGGGTTCCCTTGCTCTCATGGATTGCTTACTATAGTATTAAAGTATCCATGGAGCTAGGGCTAAGCTTGGAGGAGAACCCTGAGCTTGATCAACCAAGGTCAGTGAGGGGAGTGCACTTATTGAAGGTTTTGTGATCTAGTGTGAAGTGCATAAAGATGGTAGTGAAATGATGGTTTCTAGAGCCCAAAGTTAATACTAACTACTTTTAAAATCCTCCTAAGACCAAGCATTACCTTGAGGAGGGTTGCCATAGTGATTTGATTATGTTTATTATGTGTTTTATGGACTAATCTATGGTTATTGTTGCTGTTGCATTTCAAGTGTTTGTTGGTTGTGAATGGCTGCTGCATTTGATTATTATATCTTGTATATATGCATTGTGGTTTTTGTGTTACAGTGTCTTTGGATGTAGGTTTTAATGAGGATTACATTGTCTATTGAATCCAAGTGCTACCTTTACTAAGTTTCTCAATGAAATTTACTCCCCACAATTCTATTATTTCAAGTCCAGCAGAAAGATCTCATTCAAACTGACCTTTCTGGTTTTATTTTTTATCTAAAATTTCAGGTACATGAACATCCATATGTCTAGTTATGATCTGGAATGTTTACGGATTTTAGGAGCACATTTTATATTTTTAATAGTGGTACTTATTGTGTTGCGCAGCAGCTGTCTAGCATCCTGTTCTTGAATCCATTGTGTCTCAGGCAGTCCTGTAACCTAGGGTGCATATTTAGCTAAGTTAAGACCATATTGTGGTGCATGTATGCATGTACATGTATTGTATGTAAGATGAGACAAGTATGTGAACATTTTAGTAATGTTTTGGCCATGTAAGTGATGTGGTGAAAAGATGCCTAAGTGTGAATGATATGATGCTTACTCGTAAATTCTATTTTGGCTACATAAAGTTGCTAGATGCAAGGGAATGTAATTCCTATGTGTAATGGACATATATGGGATAGCTTTGGAAGGTTTTTGCTTTGTGAATGAAGTGTTTGCACACTTATGAAATTTTGTATTGGCAAAATGGTCAAAAAGTGACTAGAATTTCAACTCTACACTTAAAGTTCTACATGTCCTAGTGTAGAAGTAATATTCATATGAAATGTTGACCACACCAAGAGAACATCTAAAGGCTGGATTGAATTTGTAATTTCTAAACTTTGAGCCCTGAAGCCAAAGATATGATGTTGCAAAGTTGGCTAAGTTACTATTCATTTGGTCAGAATGTTGTAACCAACTTAAAAAATCCATAACGTCCATAGGTGGGCTATTGATGTAAAACGAAATTCCTTGGTATGCTCTAAGTATTTAATTGATAATGGAGCAAAGAAAATAGGGGGGTACATGCTAGAATGATATAGTTTATTAGTGGAAGTTACAGGTGCAGTGGCTTGTCACTAGAACTTAACAAGATTGCATAATGTGTGGTAGCCAAGATTAAGACATATGCTAGTGTTTTCCTTCTTTGCTACCATGGTGTGTATGAAATGTGAATATGTGTGTGATGGTTGGACCAATATGCATGTGTTTAACTAGTGGCCAAGAGGGCCACTTGGGTATGTATACTAAGGGTAGTGTTCAGATGGCCTACAAAACATTACCAATCCTGGGAGTCTAAATACACAATTTTGGCACCATAATTGGACTACCCCAAAGTGGGTAACAAACATGGTTGCCACAACGAGAGGGGAACCACCCTGAAGGTTTCCTACTAATTCTAGGCAAGAAAGAAATGGACAGAATAGAGCGAATTAGGGGCAACAGGGGGTACCAAACCTTGAAGTGCCTCAGGTTTGGTTAGAGCTTCAAAGGAACTTAGCTCTAATCAATGAAAACTTTATGAGGCTGAGTCAAGCACAATAGCAGGGAGTCCAAGTAGCTCCAGCATAACTAGTTTAGGATGCATAGCAGCAACCAGAAAGGGGTTACTAGGAACACATTTGAATATGTTCCTTCTGGAAGCTTGGAAGACACAAATGATGAAACTGTTGAGGAGGAAGATGAAGATAGGAGAAATCCAAGATGAAGAAGTCTAAGGTCTGTGATTGGTCAGGTATCTAGGACCAATCCCTCAGTCTATGATCATTCCTCCACTGGCAATGAGATTGAGGAAGGCCATGGGAGAAGATCCAAGATAAGGCATTGAGATCATAGAGAGCATCACCATATAGAGGGCTCTCATAGGTCCAGGAGACATATATCTGAGAATGTAGAAGGTCTTGCCGAAGTCAGACTGTTGGAGAGGTTCCAAGGCATAAGACCTCCACTGTTTGATGGAAGAGTTGGGTGAGAGAGAGCTGTGGAGTGGTTAATCTTCATTGAAAAAATGTTTGGGAGGACACCACTCAGCTCCACCAAGAAAGTGTCACTGGCTACCTACAATCTAGTAGGCAGTGCAGAGATATAGTGGAGGAGCACCAGAGATAGATATGCTATCTAAAAGGGGAGAAGGCCAAGAGAAAACATTGAAATGACTTGGCCAGAGTTCACCTAGTTGTTTCAAGAACAGTACATTAGTGATGCTAGCAAGGATATAAAGCAAACTGAATTTGATGCTCTAAGGCTAGATAACCTCAGTGTCCTAGAGTATGAGCACAAATTCAATCAGTTGGTGAGGTATGCTCCTCAGTATCATGGAGTAGAGGAGTTAAAGGCCAAAAGATTTGTTAGAGGCCTAAAGTCAGACATTAGAAAAGCTGTCAGACCTTTTGGAGCAATCACATACTATGAAGTAGTGCATAAAGCACTATTAGTATAGCAAGAGTAGTATGAGACTAAGTACTTTACCAGTGGACCAAGGGAAAGTTGCCATGCGGGAGGCAAGCAAAAGAAGCCACCACATGGCAAGGGAATTTCCAAGAATTCTCATCTTGGTGGTGAGGCCAAGGTTTAGGGGAAATTCCCTGGCCTAAGGCGCCCTATGTGCAAGAAGTTTCATGGAAAGAAAGCTTGCTATTTTGACACCTAAGTGTGTCTAAGATGTGTATCCATGGTTCATTGGATCGAAGACTGCCCACATGCTCAAAGGAGGCTAGAAGACCAAGGTCCAGTAAGGCCTATTGGGGCAGGACCTAGAGAGGGAGCACCTAAGGAGGGATAGTAGAGGCTAGTTCCTCCAGTGTAAAGAACTGGCAGAGTTTTCCAAGTGGAGAGGCTAGAGGCATCGCAGTAGGGAGGAGCACTAGAAGGTAAGATTTACCTTTCTGGTATGCCTGTTAGTGTTCTATTTGATACTGGTGCATCTGTGTCTATAGTGGCTAGGAAATTTGTTAGTGCCATGAAATTGCCTATTAAAATCATGCCTAGGATATCCTTAGTGAGATCAACAGGTAGTCAATGCCTTTTCACTAATGACCTAGCTAAGGACTGTGAGCTAGTAGTAGGAAAGACTAAGGTTATGACTAATCTACCAGTGTTGGATATTCCTAGGTATGATTTAGTGCTAGGTATGAATTGGCTCGCTATGCTTAACATAAGAATTGATTGTGCTAAGAAGGAAATCACATTGCCTGACGGTGAAGTGCATGCATTAGTGAATTCTAAGGAATTAGTGTATGAAATGCATGGCACGGAGGTAGAGGTACTAGATGAGATACCTATCATTTCTGAGCATGATTATTGTTATGCATTGAATGAATTGCACTATGAAAAAGAAGTGGATAGAATACCTATAGTGAGAGACTTTCCACAAGTCTTTCCTAAAGACCTACATGGTATTCCTCCACAAAGGGAGATTAAGTTTGAAATCAAGCTACAACTAAAAGCTAGTCTAATATCCATATCTCTTTCAAGAATGCCAACCACAGAGATGAATGAGCTCAAGAAACAACCTGATGAACTTCTTGAAAAAGGGTTCATAAGGGCAAGTGTTTCACTATAGGGAGCTCCTATTCTCTTTGTGAGAAAGAAGGATCGATCTTTGAGACTATGCATTGACTACAGGATGCACAATGCAGTGACTATAAAGAACAAGTATTCATTCCATAGGATTGAGGATCTTTTTTATCAACTCAAGGGAGCTAAGATTTCTCTAAGAAAGATTTGAGATCTAGATACTTCCAGTTAAGAGTAAAGGAAGAGGACATTCCTAAGACTGCATTTAGGACCAGATATGGGCATTATGAGTACACAGTCATGCCATTTGGTTTAACTAATGCCCCAGCTGCTTTCATGAACCTGATGAAGAGGGTGTTCAGACCACTTCTGGACAAATTTGTAGTTGTGTTCAATGATGACATCCTAGTGCATTCCAAGGATGAAAATGAACATGAACATCATCTGAAGATTGTCCTAAAGACTCTGTTGGAACATCAGCTTTATGCCAAGTTATCCAATTGTGAATTATGGACTAGAGAAGTGTCTTTCTTAGGACACATCATTGATGCACAAGGCCTTAAGGCAGACCATGAAAAGGTCAAGGCAATGCAAGAATGGGAAACACCAAAGACTGTGAAGGAAATTAGAAGTTTCCTAGGATTAGCTGGATACTACAGGAGATTTGTATCAGGATTTTCCATGATTGCTTCTATTCTTACTCATCTGACCAAGTAAGGTCAAAGTTTTGAGTGGACTGAAAAGTATGAAAAGAGTTTCCAGGAGCTTAAGCAGAGGTTGATTGAAGCTCCAGTATTGATTATTCCCGATCCAAGTAAACCTTACATCATATATACAGATGCATTTAGATCTGGGTTAGGTTGTGTACTTATGCAAGACAGAAATGTCATTGCTTATGGGTCAAGGCAGTTGAGACCCCATGAGCAAAATTATCCTACCCATGACCTAGAACTGGCAACAGTGATTTTTACTCTAAAGCAATAGAGGCATTACTTGATGGGTAGTTCTTTTAGGATCTACACTGACCACAAGAGCCTAAAGTACTTGTTCCCTCAGAAAGAGTTGAACATGAGACAAATGAGATGGTTAGAGTACATCAAGGACTATGATTACAATATAAAGTAGATAGAGGACAAATGTAATATAGTAGCAGATGTCTTGAGTAGGAAGTACATAAGCCTTTTGAAAAGAGGATCCATAGCTGATTATCATGAGCAGAATAGTCTCTATTGCCTATGGCATAAGTGGCACAATTGGGAGGAAGCCCAAATCTACACATTGACAATTTAGTTTAGACGGATTGAAGAAGTTCAAAAGGCACAAGAGACAGATCCTAATCAGAAAAAGATTTTAGGAAAGGAAAAAGGTTCCTTGTATCGATCCTTAGTCTACAAGCAAGGATTACTGTATTTTAAGGATCGAATCTATGTGCCTAAGGGAGCAAGGCTCAAGGATGAAATACTTGAAGAAGCTCACACAAGCAAGTTGAACATCCATCCATGAAGTGAGAAAATGTATAAAGACCTGAAGACTCACTTCTGGTGGCCAAATATGAAGAGAGACAAAACTACTTGTGTCTCCAAATGTGCCACATGGTAAAGGGTAAAGGTAGAGCACCAGAAGCCAGTTGGTACCCTACAGACTCTACCTATACCAGTGACGATGTGGGGCAACATAACCATGGACTTTTTGACTGGATTGCCTATGACCAAATTAAGGCATGATGCAATCTGGGTCATTATGGATAGGCTAACCAAATGTACCCACTTTTTACCTATGAAACTCATAGACTCCTTGGAGTAGTTAGCCCAGATGCATGTTCAGGAGATAGTGACACTACATGGAGTACCAAACTCCATTGTATCTGATGGAGATCCTGTAACACCCACATGTCCCACATGGGTGAATTGTGGGAAGCCTTATGTGGATATATAGGCTCCAATTTCAGAACATAAGCACCTAGCACTTATCTTTTTCCAAAGGATAGCCCATGTGGTGTGGGCAGGTGTTCCGTTGACTAGTTCTGGACATGGGTCGTTATAGATGGTATCAGAGCTGACCCGGGACCACGATGGTGTGACATAGTGGGTATGCACAGGCATCGTTTATCGAGATTGATCCTGGATTCAAGAGGCTACTTGGCCAGGGGCTAAGCAGTCCTATTAAAGAGGTTACTTGGTCCGGGGAACCAAGTAATCCGATTGACCCCAACGGGGACATTGGGTACATAATGGGGGGAGTTTGTAACACCCCCATGTCCCATATGGGTGAATTGTGGGAAGCCTTATGTGGATATATAGGCTCTAATTCCAGAACATAAGCACCTAGCGCTTATCCTTTTCCAAAGGATATAGCCCATGTGGTGTGGGCAGGTGTTCCATTGACCAGTTCTGAACTTGGGTTATTACACAGCTGTAATAACCCTAGAAATTAAGTAAAATAAAATTACCAAATTACCTTAATTAAATAAATAAATAAAATAAGTAAATACATTAAATAAATAAAAATTAATTAATTAACATCTTTTCCCCTCAAGGGTATTTTTGTAATTTTTACATACCAACTTAGAAAATTAATATAAAATTAAGAATCTTGATCCGTAGATAATTCCCTTAGTAGTTATTAAGTCAAATTCTAAACTGGAAGCTCAAAGTCATTTTCTTTAGACTAGGGGCATTTCTGTCATTCCAACTAAGCATCAGTTGGAAAATCTAGGAGCACCATTGGATTGTTCTCATAAAAATGAGTCAAAATAAATTTACCTCACCCAATTCTGAATTCATTTGCCTAGATTTTCAAAAATTTAGCCTACACATAGGCAGGGTTTAAACCGGGTTTGTGCTTTTGTTATATGAGATAATTTCTTACTTAACCCTAATTTTATCTTAGTATAAAAATATAACTTCTTACCGCATGATTGACTAGAATATATATATATATATATATTTCAAATTAAACCGATTTAATCTACTTACCTTTTTCTTATTTGACTAATTATCCCATTAACCTTACTTTTTTTTTTTTCTTCCCTTCTCCCCGTAACGATAGCTAAGTTAGGATCCGAAACCTTCTCTTGAAAAACAAAACCTAGGCATATCCATTTTTCCTTCAACTATTTTTTTTCCTCTCCAGCCGCCAAGCCGCACTACCCAAGGCCGATGCCATGGCCGTTAATCTACTCTTGCCAAACGAATTAGTTTCTAATATTTTTAGTATATTTCTCTCCAAAATTTTTCTTACTCCATCTACATAGCCATTTAATTGATCCAATATTGCTGGTTTTGCTCTTTGGAGAGGAGAAGTCATTGCACTAGAAGAATCATCACCACACCATTGTGTATGATTGTCATCTTGATTGCATTCTTTGTCGAATAGGTGTAAGTTCAGCCCTTTGGGCTTTTATTTCTCCATCATCCAACCAATTTTGAAGTCTATTTAATTCCCTATTATTGCTTAGGTTCATTAAGTTGAAGGGAAACCACATCCGGACACCAAAAATGATCCTACGAGTACCGACGATTCCGATTTGATTCACATGAGCCAAAATTCTTTGGTATTACTCTTTTAATTTTTCTTCTTTTCTTCCAGCGCTGAAAGTCCTTATATTTTTGCTGTAAATTCCTGATAGATCATTGTTTATCCAAGTTTTGGATTTTGCACTCATTTCCAGTGCAATCGGGTCCATACTTGCTAATAAACCCCGGTAAGCCGCCGTAGTTTTTCTAAAATTCTTTTGGGCTACGAATTTCAAATCTTACAGCCCCAAAAATTATCTTATCTTAACTTTCCATGTTGTTACAAAGGGTTAGAAAATCCTTACTTGAAGGTTTGGCGCTTCTTTGGACTCCCAGAGCGTCAAAGATCCCGAAAACACATTGGTAACCGAAATAAAAATTTTTCCTTCCAAGATCAGTTTTTGCAGCCATTAAATGATCTTATAAGTTAGTGTGTGGCCACTGTAATTTTTAGGATCAATATCAAGAAGGCTCTTGGAACGATTCCGAATAGGCACGAGGCCACCGAAGACACCCTGAGACCCTTTTTGCCTACTAGGTAAAATTTTGGCCTAGATGTTAAGAACATGAACCTTCCAAGTACCATTTAGGAAAATTTCTAAATTTTAGCATATTTTCTAATTTTCTACCTTACTAACATTTTGTAAGACCGTCCTAGGAAATCGCCCCTTTCACCGTATTATTCCGAACTAGGTAAGGGGGAAGAGCGGGTTAGTTCTCGTGAGCCCTCTTAGGCCCAAAATAAGCTTCAGCCCGAATAATAAATTGTAAATAAACAATTGGGCTAAAAAAAATCTTTAAATGCGTGGGCAACATGGGTTCGGTAATTAGTTAGTTTTCCTAGAATTTTATTTTATTTTATTTTTGTTCTCTTCCAATGAGATGTAATTTTGGTTGGTTGGTTGCATGGTTGTAATGATGTGATGTATGATGTATGTTTGGCGCTAGTATCAAACTAGGACCGCTTGTAACAAGAATTAAATTAGAAGTATGGTAGGACCGCCTAAATAAACCCGTTAGTACCATGTTTAGGGCCGGCGAGACAAACACTGCTAGTACCATGTTTAGGGCCGACAAGCTAGCTAGCAACATGATGAGACTGAAAGCAACCGTTAATGGCATGTTAGGGCCATAATAAATTACTATAAGCCGATAGATAAAGGATTAGGAGCATAAATGCTAAATGACCAACTTAGAACGAATTCATGAGAAATGAGATGAAGATTTATCATAAATACATGAAAATATATATATATATATATATCATTGATTGTCATGACAACATGTAACGCTAAGTTAAGATAACACGATAAAAGAAATAGGACACACTAGAATCATGGCACTTTACTAAAAAAAGCTAAAATAAATGAGCTACGGTCATGCATCAATTGGCTGTTGCATATGATTGATGATTGTCATACACAAGGCTGCATTAAATAACGGATTTGAGGAGTAAGATAAAACACAAGGCATGCGTGGTTGGTGGCGAACCATATCTATATGACCTAACAAGTCATAAACTTAGACGAGAGGTTTGAAATGGACGATTCGAATCTGAGTGGCATGTTAGGGTGGTAGCAAATCGTCCCTAGTCATGACCCGATATTGACACAGAGTATGGAGATATGATTTGTGCACTGCCAGACCATAACTGGCGAGGGAGCATACTTATGGCTGGAATCGCAAGAGGCTCTAGCTTGGCGTAGGTATCCCAAAAGGCTCTGGCTTGGTGGCATCCCTAGTGGCATTACCTAAGAGTTATCCCGAGAGTGGATGATGTACACACTCACCACCCGAGGTTCGTCCGACGACATTTAAGTATTGGATTAAATGATTGATCAATAAGATATTTTTTAATCGGTAAAAGGAATTATGCGTATGTATAGTAGTTCAAGCATGCTAGTAGGACTTTGATATTGTTGTTATGATGTTGTATGGAATTGTTCTTTAATTAAATTGCTACAACTTAAAGTTTGTTATTCGTTGTTGTTTGTTACGGGAATATTAGGACCCACGTGATGGACCTGATACTTCCCCCTTACCGAGCAAGTTATGCTCACCCTTCCTTCTAACATGTTTTTCTTAGGTGAGTACTATGAGGAGGTAGAGTACACTGAACCATATAATGAGGTTCAAGATGTGGAGAAGACTGAGTGAGGGTACGCTGTAGCCTCTCGAAAGTAGAACTGGCTGAGACTGGGTTTCAACTTTGTGTTATTTGATTTATAAGGAAACATATGGTTTGTTTAAATTGACACATTATGCGCATATTAGTTTTCCTGGGATTGTCACTTAACTACTCTGATTTTATTTAATACTCTCATTGTTTGAAAAATAATTTAAATAAAATGTTTTACCTCATATTTCTTAAATTATTTTTAATTAAATGCTCTATAATTTTGGGAATTTAAGATATGTTTTAAAATTAAGGTTCATAAAATTAGGGGCGTAACAGATTGGTATTAGAGCCGGATCCGAGGAAGGCAGCGACCTCACTCAGTAAGTATGCTTCTTG
The DNA here is from genome assembly GCA_005392925.1 of Aquilaria sinensis. NCBI lineage: Eukaryota > Viridiplantae > Streptophyta > Magnoliopsida > Malvales > Thymelaeaceae > Aquilaria > Aquilaria sinensis. The sequence continues at coordinate 722,956 of SMDT01003180.1, read as the reverse complement.
TTTGTTTGCTAAGTTAGAGAGCTTGGATAGGTTTCGAAAAGTTTCCATAATTAAGCATAATATATTAGGAAGGTTATAAACAAAAGTTAACAACTTGGATTTCAATAAGGGGACTCGTAAAATAATATACCAAATAATTTAATGTCTAAAATGATATAGGAGTTACCTAAAGCCTCACCTAGTGTTTTAAGTTAAAAATTACTTCTAAAGTTGTTTAACTATGCTAGACTAAACCTTTTCCTTTTTAGGTCATGGACCCACATGAGTACCCTGTCTTGGGTCTTAGGCGAAGTGCACAGGATGAGCCACAAGCTCGTGGTCGAAGACCACCCCCACGAGGTCGAGGTCAGCATGCTTAAGTGCTTGGACAGGACATGCTGAATCATGGGCAACAAGCCCAGAATCTTGGTTAGCAGGCCAATGATGATCCATTGTGTCAGATAGTTATTGCCTTAGGCCAGTATTTTCAAAATTTGAAAGAGCGGGAGCAGCAGCCTCATGCCCCAGCCATATGTCAGCATAGGGCTAACCTACTTGGGTGGTTCAACAGGCTAACTGGTGAGTATACTGGTGGGGTTAACCCTACCAAAGCTGAGGAGTGGATCAGGGCTTCGAAGAGGACATTTACAGCTTTAAGAATTCCAGAAGAGGACAAGGCGGACCTAGCTACCTTTAGCTTGGTTGAAGAGGCCCAGACATGGTAGGAGGCCACTGGACTAGGGGTTTCGAGAACTGAGAGTGGATATATCACTTGGAAGACATTTGTGCATACTTTCTACGGTCGATACTTCTCTGAGGCCATGAGGGATAGAAAATAGCAGGAGTTTCTTGCACTGGTACAGGGCAGCATGACAGTAGATCAGTACACAACTAGATTTAATGCCTTGGCCCGTTATGCTGAGCACATTGTGGCACATGAACCAAGGAAAATCAAGAGGTATGTTAATGGTTTGCGTGATGAGCTGGCAGATAGGCTGATTATGCAAGAGATTGATACCTTTGAGAAGGCAGTATCCTTAGCTCAATGGGGTAAGGCAAGGATACGAGATAAGCAACTATCTAGATCTGTTGACACGAGTCAGAGTCGTATGCCATCACGACCTACACATGCAGGCAGTATCCATCCTATACCACGATCGATGCCTATTCAGGGGTGAGGATATTTTGGCAGAGGTCAGCCAATCAATAGCAGAGGTACCTGACTACAGCTTAATGGGACAGGAAAGCCTACAGTGTGACCGGTTTTTCAGGGCCAATGAGGGCCTAGATGTTAGACTTGTCATTTCTTTCACCCAATTGGGGGACGGTGTGTGACCTGTTTCTATTGCCAGGAGATAGGGCATCTATCTAGGCGATGTCCTAAGAAGGATGCTCAACTAGCAGCACACGTTCCACCAGCAGCACTAGCAGGACAACCAACAAAGAAACCTCGTGTGGTAGGATGTGTTTACGCAGTGATAGCCGAGAAGGTAGAGGATGCTCCAGGTGTGGTGCAAGGTACACTTTTATTTATAGCTTTTGATTATAGCCTTTAATTTCAAGTTCATGGTAGAGGCATGCTTAGGTTAGTAATTGTTTGAATTGGTCATAGGTGCTCTTTCTATTTCTGGGTCCATGTTAGAGTTCTTATAGACTCGGGGTTCCACACATTCTTTCATATCTCCTAGACTAGCTAATCAATTAGGCATGCCTGTTAAAGAGCTTTCTTTCATACTAGTGGTTTCTACACCATCAGACACTAGTATGAGTTTTACTCGAGCACTTTAATCTTGCTTGATTTCTGTCGGAGGATGCGATTTAGACACTGACCTCTTTGTGCTTGGGATATCTAAATTTGATTGTATTTTGGGCATAGATTGGCTACATCATCACCATGCTAAAGTGGATTGCTATCAGAAGCTAGTTACCTTCTCCTTGCCTGATGGGTCAGAAGTGCAGTTTGTTGGGGATAAAAGGAGCTTCACTCCAATCTTAATTTCTAGTTTGCAAGCTAATAGATATCTCTGTCAAGGTGGTGTTGGCTATTTGGCTTATGTGCAGACAGAGTCAAAGAAGCCTAAATCAGTAGCTAGTATTCCCATTGTGGAAGAATTTCTAGATGTGTTTCCAGAAGAGTTACCTGGAATGCCACCTAGCCGGGATATTGACTTGATGATTGATTTATTGCCAGGAATGGCTCCTATCTCTCAAGCACTTTATCGAATGGCTCCCTCAGAAATGGTGGAACTAAAAAGTCAATTACAGGAGCTTCTCGAAATGGGGTTCATACATCCAAGTACTTCACCTTGGGGTGCTCCTATTTTATTCATGAAAAAGAAGGATGGCAGCTCGAGGATGTGCATCGATTATCGACAGCTGAACCTAGTGACAATAAAGAATAGGTACCCTTTACTTCGGATTGATGACCTGTTTGATCAACTAAGGGGATCATCAATGTTCTCCAAGATCAATTTGAGGTATGGGTACTATCAACTGAAAATCAAATAGGGAGATATGTCAAAGACAGCATTCAGGACTCGTGATGGGCATTATGAGTTTTTAATGATGTCCTTCGGGTTAGCGCACGCACCCGCAGCTTTCATGGGCCTAATGAACAGGGTTTTTCAGCCATACCTAGATCAGTTTGTCATCATTTTCATAGATGATATTCTGATTTACTCACCAGATGCTGAAAGCGATAGAGAACATTTGAGGATTTCAATTCAGACGTTGAAGGAGCATAAGTTGTATGCAAAGTTGAGCAAGTGCGAGTTTTGGTTGGACAGTGTCACCTTTTTAGGCCATGTGGTAACTAAGGAAGGAATTTCAGTGGATCCTAGTAAGGTTGAAGCTGTGGTGAACTGGCAACAACCGAAGACCATGTCTGAGATTCAGAGTTTCTTAGGCTTGGCTGGGTATTATAGACGTTTTGTAAAAGGTTATTCAAAGCTGGCACGCTTTTTGACCCAACTGACTAAGAAGGATCAACCATTCCAGTGGACCGAGTAATGCGAAAATAATTTTCTAGAGTTGAAGAAGTGGTTAGTCTCTACACCTGTTCTTACTCTTCCTGATGGGCGGATTCATTTTGCAGTTTATACAGATACATCACATCAGGGGCTTGGTTGTGTATTGATGTAGGCGGTAAAGGTGATCGTTTATGGGTCTAGGCAGTTGAAGCCTCATGAGCTTAATTACCCAGCTCATGATTTGGAGTTCGCAGCTGTCATACATGCGTTAAAGCTTTGGAGACATTATTTATATGGAGAAAAGTTTGAGGTCTTAACTGATCACAAAAGCTTATAGTATCTATTGTCACAGAAGGAACTAATTAATCAACAGCGTCGTTGGGTTGAATATCTCTCCGATTATAATTGCACTATTCAGTATTACCCAAGTAAAGCTAACCTAATGGCTGATGCTTTGAGTAGAACAAAGGGTGCTAAACTGAATGCTATGGTGGTTTCTGAGTGGAAACTATTAGAGGAGTTTAGTCATATGAGCTTAGGTGTTCAAGTGAAGGGACCCCAGGTTCTCATGGCCAGTTTGTATATGGAGCCTACACTTATGGCAAGGATCAAGAAGGCGTAAAAGGAGGATCCACAATTCCGAGAATGGTCAGTTCTAGAGCAAAAAGGATTTAGTATGGATGTGGGTACCTTAAAATTTCAAAATAGAATAGTTGTTCCCCAAGGTAGTGAGGTGACGTATGATGGTTTATCGGCGGCACATGCATCTCCGTTGACCATCCACCCAAAGGGCACCAAGGTGTACCATGATTTGAAGAAAAGCTTTTGGTGGAATGGCATGAAGAAGGATATTGTAGAGTTTGTATCTAGATGTCTGACTTGTCAAAAGGTCAGAGTAGAACACCAGAGACCTGGAGGACTGCTACAGCCATTAGAGGTTCCTCAATGGAAGTGGGATGACATTGCAATGGATTTCATAGTTGGGCTACCTGCCACTCGTCATTGACATGATGCAATATGGGTTATAGTTGATCGGTTAACCAAGTCAACCCACTTTTTGGCAATCCAAAAGACTTGGTCTGTAGCTATATTACCTAAGTTATACATAGTTGAGATTGTTCGTCTTCATGGAGTACCGAGGAGCATTATTTCTGGTAGGGATCCGCAATTCACATCACAGTTTTAGTATGCTTTAGAAGAACAGTTGGGCACTGTGACATTAATGAGCACCGCTTATCATCCACAAACAGATGGGCAGTTAGAGAGGACTATACAAACTGTTGAGGATATGCTTAGAGATTGTGCGCTGGATTACAAGAACTCCTGGGATAATGACCTGCCACTAGTGGAGTTTGCTTATAATAATAGCTATCATTCTAACATTCAGATGGCCCCATATGATGCTTTGTATGGACGTAGTTGTCATACTCTGGTGTGTTGGGAAGAAGTGGGCGACAGGCCTTTATTAAGACCAGATAAGGTCAAAATAATCGAACAACGATTGCTAGTGGCTCAAGATAGGCAGCGGAGTTATGAAAACCAGAGGCGTCGTCCCTTGGAGTTTTCTATTGGTGATGATGTGTTCCTAAAGGTGTCATCGACCAAGGGAGTTCAACGCTTTGGAGTGAGAGGAAAGTTAGCCCCGCGCTTTGTTGGACCTTTTAAACTTTTAGAACAGGTTGGAGAGGTGGCTTATAGAGTAGCTTTACCACCTAACTTGGCTAGAATTCATAACGTGTTCCACGTGACTAATATTCAAAAGTCTCAGCCAGATCCAGTACATGGTATTCCGTGGGAGCCATTGCAATTACGCAAGGATTTGACTTACGTCGAGGAGCCTTTGGCCATTGTGGATCGTAGAGAAAAGGTTTTCTGCAACAAAGTCATTCAATTGGTAAAGGTTATTTGGAATAATCATGGAGAGCAAGAAGCAACTTGGGAAGTTGAGGATGAGCTTCGGAAAAAGTATCCACAGCTTTAAGGTACTTCTCAACAGCCTCTTTCAAGTTTGGGGACAAATTTCCTTCAAGGGGAGGATGCTGTAACAACCCTAGAAATTAAGTAAAATAAAATTACCAAATTACCCTAATTAAAAAAATAAATAAAATAAAATAAAAAGCAAATACACCAAATAAATAAAAATTAATTAATTAACATTTTTGTCCTCAAGGTTATTTTTGTAATTTTTACCTACCAATTTAGAAAATTAATATAAAATTAAGAATCTTGATCCTTAGATAATTCCTTTAGTAGTTATTAAGTCAAATTCTAAACCGGAAGCTCAAAGTCATTTTCTTTAGACTAGGGGCATTTATGTCATTTCCAAATAAGCATCAGTTGGAAAATCTGGGAGCACCATTGGATTCTTCTCACAAAAATGAGTCAAAAGAAATTTACGTCACTCAGTTCTGAATTCGTTTGCTTAGGTTTTCAAAAATTTAGCCTACATACGGGTAGGGTTTAAACCGGGTTCGTGCTTTTGTTGTATAAGATAATTTCTTACTTAACCCTAATTTTATCTTATTATAAAAATATAACTTCTTACCACATGATTAACTAGAATATATATATATATATTTCAAATTAAACCGATTTAATCTACTTACCTTTTTCTTATTTGACTAATTATCCCATTAACCTTACTTTTTTTTTATTTCTTCCCTTCTCCCCATTGTTGGGTTTCGGGAGCCAAACAGCGCAGCGGAATTTAACCGAAACCCTCCAGGATCCAAGTGAAACGGGGTAAACCGGGTGTTCGAAAATTTCATACCTAATTTTCGGTTGAGATCTCTCACTCAACTGTAGAGTCGAATCACAAAACCTGAACAGTTGACGTGTTCAGGCTCTCTATGGTATCCACACGAGCCTCTCGGGATCACCACGCTTCCACCACGTCCCGGCAGATGCGTTTCTCTTGCGCACGCAGTGCTAGCTTGCGTCCTCCAAGGAATTGCAAGAGAAGAGTGCGACTGTCCTTTTTGGAGGCTAGGGCAAGGAGACCTGCGAATTTCTCACTTAAAAGTTGTATTTATAGTGAGACTCAACTTCCAGGCCTAATGGGTTTCAAAGCCCTAATCCAATTAGGCTTTAATTTCGGGCTTAATAATGGCTCAACTATTGGGCCCATTATTAATATGAAATTATTGTGAAACCATAACCCAAATAATTAGCCCATGCACTCTAATGATCCAAATAGCTCTATGTGTGCGACCCAATAGGCTCTTACCACGTTGGCAATGATCATAAATCACATTTATGATCATAAGCAATGAGCGGTGTCTAGCAACACATCATTGCTACCCAAGTGACAAGATTGTCGATGATTCGACTAAACCTTTATGATCATCACCGATATATGCCATTGTCCCTTTGTCCAAGATATCAAGACTAAGCACGAGACATGGAATGTGTCACTCTCGTATAGCCCAATCTTTGGTTTCTTGATTACCGAGTAGACCAACTTAAACTGATGACATTGATATCATATATCAACTCATCCGAGCATGGCCATGCATTTTTCTAAGTCTCACTCTATCAAGGGGCCCGAAGATATCACTCCCGTTACATAGGAGGGACAAATCCCATCTTGATCATACAAATCCCTCCGCATGATATGTGACATACCCAATGACCTCCTTCAAGTTCACTCAGTTACGAGCAACAAAGGAAAGTATCAAAGTATGTGACTCACATGTAGGGAACCTTGATGATCTTAGGTCGAAGGACTACATATACCATGATCACTATGAGAATCACTTATGACACTCATATAACGATCCATGTAGTGTTCTCATGGTGGGTCGGTCCAGTACACAAGTTCTCCAACTTGTACCCATATGTAGACTACATATCTCATATTAGTCTCCACATATGCTAGTCATTATGTATTATTGCAACCCGCTCCACAATAATACTAGACTAGGGACGTTTAAGAATATCATTATTCTAGGGTTACAATTATGTTTATTACGTTACGCAGAAACAAAACAACAAACATAATTGCTGGATTAATGCCTTAATAAAATATCATGACTCAATGTGCAAAAAATACAATCATCTCATGATTGGCTTTTTGGGCACAACACTAACAATCTCCCACTTGCACTAAAAGCCAATCATCCATGTATCTAATACCGATGGACCTAGAATGGCTATCATGCTTCTGCTGCGTAAGGGGCTTTGTCAGTGGATCAGCAATGTTGCTGTCTGTCGAAGTCCTGCATATCCTTACATCACCCCTCTCGATGATCTCCCTGATGAGATGATAGCGTCGGAGTATGTGTTTGGATCGCTGGTGAGATCGAGGTTCCTTAGCCTGTGCGATTGCTCCATTGTTGTCACAATAGAGCTCTATCGGGTCAGTAATGCTTGGAACCACTCCAAGTTCAGTGATGAACTTCTTGATCCAAACTGTCCTCCTTCGAAGCATCAGAGGCGGCAATGTACTCAGATTCTGTTGTAGAGTCAGCTACTGTCTCTTGCTTTGAACTCTTCCAGCTCACAGCACCACCACCAATACAAAACACATAACCAGATTGCGATCTAAAATCATCCTTATCGGATTGGAAGCTTGCATCGGTGTAACCCCTTACAACGAGCTCATCTTCACCTCCAAAGACCAAGAATGCATCCTTAGTCCTTCGTAAGTACTTAAGGATGTTCTTAACAGCTGTCCAGTGACTCTCACCGGGGTTCGATTGGTACCTACTTGTCATGCTCAAAGCATATGAGACATCGGGACGAGTACATATCATGGCATACATGATAGATCTAATTGCTGAGGCATATGGAATCTTACTCATGCGCTCTCTCTCCTCAGGTGTACTCGGACACTGAGATCTAGAAAGAGTGATACCATGTGACATGGGCAAGAATCCTTTCTTGGAATCTTGCATGCTAAACCTCTTTAGCACCTTGTCAATATATGTACTTTGACTTAGGCCAAGAAGCTTTCTAGATCTATCTCTATAGATCCTGATGCCTAACACATAGGCTGCTTCACCCAAGTCCTTCATAGAGAAACATTTCCCCAGCCAAGTCTTCACAGACTGTAGCTCAGGAATGTCATTCCCGATGAGTAGTATGTCATCTACATACAACACCAAGAAGACAATAGCGCTCCCACTAACCTTCTTGTAGACACAAGGTTCATCTTCATTTTTGATAAAACCAAACTCTTTGATTGCATCATCAAAATGAAGATTCCAACTTCGAGAAGCTTGCTTCAGTCCATAAATGGACCTTTGCAACTTGCACACTTTATTGGCATTCTCAGGAGTGACAAAACCCTCAGGTTGTGTCATGTACACATCCTCAAGTAGCTTTCCATTTAGGAATGCAGTTTTGACATCCATTTGCCATATCTCATAATCATAGTGTGCAGCAATAGCAAACAAAATTCGGATGGATTTAAGCATAGCAACTGGTGAAAAAGTTTCATCATAGTCAATACCATGAATTTGCTTGAAACCTTTTGCAACCAATCGTCCCTTAAAGGTAATCACATTACCATCCATGTCAGTTTTCTTCTTGAAAACCCATTTGCACCCTATGGGTTTTACCCCTTCAGGTGGGTCAACCAAAGTCCATACTTGGTTTTCATACATGGATTCCATCTCGGATTTCATGGCCACTAGCCACTTCTCAGAGTCAGGCCCCGACATAGCTTGTTGGTAGGTTGTGGGCTCATCCTGATCCATGAGCATCACATCACTGGTGTGAGTCACAAGAAATCCATATCTCTCGGGCTCACGCCGAATCCTACCAGACCTACGTGGGCTCTGTGCTACAGGAACAGACTCTTGAACCACAACATCTTGTGGTGTCTGTTCAGGTTCCATTTCAGGTTCGATGTCTCCTTGTTGTTCTTGAATTTCTTCAAGTTCTACTTTCCTCCCACTAGTTCCTTTAGAGATAAACTCTTTCTCTAAAAAGACACCAGTTCGAGCAACAAACACTTTTTGCTCAGAAGGATTGTAGAAATAGTAACCCTTTGTTTCTTTGGGATACCCAACAAAAAGGAATTTTTGAGATTTGGGCCCTAGTTTGTCAGAGGATTGACGTTTCACATAAGCGTCACAGCCCCAAATCTTCATAAAAGACAAATTGGGACGCCTCCCACTCCATATCTCATATGGTGTCTTTTGAACCGATTTAGATGGAACTCGGTTTAGTGTAAAAGCGGCTGTCTCTAGAGCATGTCCCCAAAAGGAGTTTGGAAGGTCAGCTTGACTCATCATAGAGCGAACCATGTCTAACAGAGTTCGATTTCTCCTTTCAGATACACCATTCCATTGAGGTGTACCTGGTGGAGTGAGTTGTGATACTATACCACACTCCTTCAGATAGTCAAGGAATTCTCGATCCAAGTACTCTCCACCTCGATCTGATCGAAGCACTTTGATACTCTTCCCGAGTTGATTCTCTACTTCATTCTTGAATTCTTTGAACTTTTCAAAGGATTCTGACTTGTGTCTCATAAGATACACATAGCCATATCTGCTGAAGTCATCAGTGAAAGTAATGAAGTATTGGAAACCTCCTCTAGCTTGTGTAGACATAGGGCCACATACATCACTATGTATGAGTCCTAGTAAGTCATTAGCCCTTTCACTTTGCCCTGTGAATGGGGCTTTGGTCATCTTGCCCAACAAACATGACTCACATGTCTCATATGATTCAAAATCAAATGAGTCCAAGAGTCCATCCTTATGGAGCTTGGATATGCGGGTCTCATTTATATGGCCCAAGCGACAGTGCCAGAGATAGGTCGGGTTTGAATCATTTAATCTGACCTTCTTGGTATTCACATTATAGATTGGATCTTCGAGGTCTAGAACATACAACCCATTGCTAAGTTGAGCACTACCATAAAAGATTTCATTCAAATAAATAGAACAACATTTGTCCTTTATTATAAATGAAAAACCTTTCTTGTCCAAACAAGAAACAGAAATCAAATTTCTACTAATAGTAGGCACAAAGTAGCAGTTGTCTAATTCTAAAACTAATCCACTAGGTAAAGTGAGAACATAAGTCCCTACGGCTAAGGCAGCAACCCTTGCTCCATTTCCAACACGTAGGTCCACTTCACCTCGGGCCAATCTTCTACTTCTACTTAGATCCTGCACATTTGCACAAATGTGAGATCCACATCCAGTATCCAATACCCAAGATGAGGAAGTAGAAAAGTTAGCCTCTATAACAAAAATACCTGAAGTGGAAGTCTTACTTCCCTTTTCCTTAGCAAGTTCTTCAAGATAGAGCTTGCAATTGCGCTTCCAGTGTCCAGGTTGCTTACAATGGAAGCACTCCCCTTCCTTTGCCACACCACCCTTTCGTTTCAGTGCAGCTGAAGAAGAACTAGCATTGGACTTTCCATTAACTTTTATCCTTCTTCTTGTTGGCTTTTCCCTTTCCCTTGCCCTTTTGAACCATAAAAATGGGCTTAGCCTTCTTAAGGTTTTGCTCAGCAGTTCTCAACATGTTGAGTAATTCAGGAAGGGACTTGTCAAGGTCGTTCATGTTATAGTTCATGACGAACTGACTGTAGCTTTCAGGCAACGATTGCAAGACTACATCGATAGCCAACTCTTTTTGAGGAGCAAATCCCAAATTCTCAAGATTCTCAATGTACCCAATCATCTTGAGCACATGAGGACCCACGGGACTTCCCTCAGACATCTTGCACTGAAACAATGCCTTAGAGGTCTCAAACCTCTCATGCCTAGCTTGCTCTTGGAAAAGCATTTTGAGATGTTCGATCATATCGAACGCCCCCATGTTCTCATGTTGCTTCTGAAGCTCAGATTCCATGGTAATAAGCATGAGGCATGCAACATCCAAAGCATCATCAGAATGCCTCTTGTGAGCATCCCTTTCAGCTCTTGGAGCAGTGGCAGCAGGCTCATTCGGAATGGGCTGCTCTAGGACATAAGCCTTTCTCTCTTGTTTGAGGACTATCCTCAAGTTTCGGTACCATTTGAGAAAGTTGGTCCCATTCAGTTTTTCCTTCTCAAGGATCGATCGCAACGAAAGTGTCGATGTGTTTTGTGCCATGGTTATCTACAACAGTAAATATGCAGTGTAAGAGTCATGTATTTTAATTCATTTAATAAGGACTTTTATTAAACGATACTCCCACTATTTTCCTCAAAATAATAACCCTCGATATTATTTCGGAACACCTCGGCGCTAAGGTATTCTAGTGGGCCAAGATCCATATTTGACCACAACCTGAGTCAGCTTTGGCTTTTCTCTCAAGTTACAGCTATTTAGGTAGGCAACTCCTTGCCAATTGCATCTTATGCAACTCTTGGATAGTTGGGTGAACAACACTTGTCCAAGCTCATCTCATGAGCTTAAGCCCAACTCTATGCCTCTAAGTCCCTAATCCTATTAGGATGACTTAGTTAAGTCGAACCCAAAGTTAGCAATTTGGATATCACTATTATCCCATCGCGCCTTACCAAGATGAACATAGGTGCTTTGCTTTGGCAAACCCACCTAATGTTGATCAAAGTCTTGACGAGTGCCAACATTTGGAAGGCATCACATTTAATGACTTAATATTTGTTTGAGGGATTTTTTTCTTTTGATCTCACCAATTTGTTATCTCCGGTTGTCTTATACATGCATCACATACAAATATAAAACATGCATCTCATGCTTACAAGAAAGTAAACGTGACATGGTTATAGCCCAAACTATGCGATATTCTCAAGCCAATGAGAATATCATAAAAGCCTAAGAAAAGAAAAGAGTCTTCACAAGCTCCTTCTCTTCCTTTCTTGGTTGCCCTTTTGTTGTCATCTCCTTGGACATACCACCTTGGATGATCCTTGGACATACCACCTTGGATGATCCCATAATGCACCATTACATCAATAATAGAAACCTCGAGTTACATTCGAGGGGAGTAAGGTGAGAAGAGAATGTACAATGAGAGTGATAAGAAAAGGCACGACTCGCAGGCCGTATTTACAAGTACAACCAATCAAGGGCTATAACCATGCACCATGCTTCAAACACCAATCAGCATATCATGTCAAATCTCATTCAACAAAGATGCATGCCAATTTTCGCGTGTTGATTAACCAGTTTTTATTTATGTGGCGCTTCGCATACGGCGGTCCCGCTGGCCTGTCAGTGGGCGGTGGTTCCGCTGACCGGTCAGCGGACGAGGTCAAGGGGAGCCGCCCTTGCGGGGGGCGTGGGGGGCAGCGCCCCCCTGCGCAAAAAATTTTCTTACAATTGCTTAGCCCGAAATCTTGTATTTTGAGAAAGTAGGCACCCGAGACTCCTCTATTCGAGCCACCAAAAATACCTTACTTTCAGTGCCTGAACAGGCTGAATCCGAACCAAGCTAGGGTTTCTGCAACTATTGCAAGAATCCTAATCCATATAGGTATCTCATACCATTCAATTTGAGATTAATCTCATTAACCAATTTGTGTCGTTTCTTCATATATCTCATATGTTCATTACGAATTCCAGTTTCATGCATCTTGAATCAATCTAATTAATCATGGCCGAAAAGCAACCGAACACATAGCATCATGCGATTCAACACTCAATCCCGATTTAGGGTTTCACCAGTAGCTCTGATACCACTGTTGGGTTTCGGGAGCCAAACAGCGCAGCGGAATTTAACCGAAACCCTCCAGGATCCAAGTGAAACGGGGTAAACCGGGTGTTCGAAAATTTTCATACCTAATTTTCGGTTGAGATCTCTCACTCAACTGTAGAGTCGAATCACAAAACCTGAACAGTTGACGTGTTCAGGCTCTCTATGGTATCCACACGAGCCTCTCGGGATCACCACGCTTCCACCACGTCCCGACAGATGCGTTTCTCTTGCGCTCGCAGTGCTAGCTTGCGTCCTCCAAGGAATTGCAAGAGAAGAGTGTGGCTGTCCTTTTTGGAGGCTAGGGCAAGGAGACCTGCGAATTTCTCACTTAAAAGTTGTATTTATAGTGAGACTCAACTTCCAGGCCTAATGGGTTTCAAAGCCCTAATCCAATTAGGATTTAATTTCGGGCTTAATAATGGCTCAACTCTTGGGCCCATTATTAATACGAAATTAAAGTGAAACCATAACCCAAATAATTAGCCCATGCACTCTAATGATCCAAATAGCTCTATGTGTGCGACCCAATAGGCTCTTGCCATGTTGGCAATGATCATAAATCACATTTATGATCATAAGCAATGAGCGGTGTCTAGCAACACATCATTGCTACCCAAGTGACAAGATTGTCGGTGAATCGACTAAACCTTTATGATCATCACCGATATATGCCATTGTCCCTTTGTCCAAGATATCAAGACTAAGCACGAGACATGGAATGTGTCACTCTCGTATAGCCCAATCTTTGGTTTCTTGATTACCGAGTAGACCAACTTAAACTGATGACATTGATATCATATATCAACTCATCCGAGCATGGCCATGCATTTTCTAAGTCTCACTCTATCAAGGGGCCCGAAGATATCACTCCCGTTACATAGGAGGGACAAATCCCATCTTGATCATACAAATCCCTCCGCATGATATGTGACATACCCAATGACCTCCTTCAAGTTCACTCAGTTACGAGCAACAAAGGAAAGTATCAAAGTATGTGACTCACATGTAGGGAACCTTGATGATCTTAGGTCGAAGGACTACATATACCATGATCACTATGAGAATCACTTATGACACTCATATAACGATCCATGAAGTGTTCTCATGGTGGGTCGGTCCAGTACACAAGTTCTCCAACTTGTACCCATATGTAGACTAGATATCTCATATTAGTCTCCACATATGCTAGTCATTATGTATTATTGCAACCCGCTCCACAATAATACTAGACTAGGGACGTTTAAGAATATCATTATTCTAGGGTTACAATTATGCTTATTACGTTACGCAGAAACAAAACAACAAACATAATTGCTGGATTAATGCCTCAATAAAATATCATGACTCAATGTGCAAAAATACAATCATCTCATGATTGGCTTTTTGGGCACAATACTAACACCCATAACTATAGCTAAGTAAGGATCCAAAACCTTCTCTTGAAAAACAAAACCTAGGCATATTCATTTTTCCTTCAACTATTTCTTTTCCTCTCCAGCCACCAAGCCGCACCACCCAAGGCCGACACCATGGCCATTAATCCTACTCTTTCCGAATGAATTAGTTTCTAATATTTTTACTATATTTCTCTCCAAAATTCTTCTTACTCCATCTACATAGCCATTTAATCGATCCAATATTGTTGGTTTTGCTCTTTGGAGAGGAGAAGTCATTGCACTAGAAGAATCATCATCACACCAATGTGTATCATTGTTATCTCGATTGCGTTCTTTGTCGAATCAGTGTAAGTTCAGCCCTTTGGGCTTTTATTTCTCCATCATCGAACCAATTTTGAATTATATTTAATTCCCTATTATTGCTTAGGTTCATTAAGTTGAAGGGAAACCACATCTGGACACCAAAAATGATCCTACGAGTACCGACGATTCCGATTTGATTCGCGTGAGCCAAAATTCTTCGGTATTACTCTTTTAATTTTATTTTTCTTTTTTTCCAGCACCTAAAGTCCTTATATTTTTGCTGTAAATTCTTGGTAGATCATTGTTAATTCAAGTTTTGGATTTTGCACTCGTTTCCGGTGCAATCGGGTCCATACTTGCTCCTAAACCCCGGTAAGCCACCGTAGTTTTTTTTAAATTCTTTTGGGCTGCCAATTTCAAATCTTATAGCTCTAACAATTATCTTATCTTTTCTGTCCATGTTGTTACAAAGGGTTAGAAAATCCTTACTTGAAGGTTTGGCGCTTCTTTAGACTCCTGGAGCGTCAAAGATCTAGAAAACACATTGGTAATCGAAATAAAAAACGGTGGCTTACCGGGGTTTAGGAGCAAGTATGGGCCCGATTGCACTGGAAACGAGTACAAAATCCAAAACTTGAATTAACAATGATCTACCAAGAATTTACAGCAAAAATATAAGGACTTTAGGTGCTGGAAGAAAAGAAAAATAAAATTAAAAGAGTAATACCGAAGAATTTTGGCTCACGTGAATCAAATCGGAATCGTCGGTACTCGTAGGATCATTTTTGGTGTCCGGATGTGATTTCCCTTCAACTTAATGAACCTAAGCAATAATAGGGAATTAAATAGAATTAAAAATTGGTTGGATGATGGAGAAATAAAAGCCCAAAGGGCTGAACTTACACCGATTCGACAAAGAACGCAGTCGAGATAACAATGATACACATTGGTGTGATGATGATTCTTCTAGTGCAATGACTTCTCCTCTCCAAAGAGCAAAACCAGCAATATTGGATCGATTAAATGGCTATGTAGATGGAGTAAGAAGAATTTCGGAGAGAAATATAGTAAAAATATTAAACCCCGGTAAGCCACCGTAGTTTTTTTTAAATTCTTTTGGGCTGCCAATTTCAAATCTTATAGCTCTAACAATTATCTTATCTTTTCTGTCCATGTTGTAACAAAGGGTTAGAAAATCCTTACTTGAAGGTTTGGCGCTTCTTTAGACTCCTGGAGCGTCAAAGATCTCGAAAACACATTGGTAATCGAAATAAAAATTTTTCCTTCCAAGATCAATTTTTACAGCCATTAAATGATCTCATAAGTTAGTGTATGGCCATTGTAATTTTTAGGATCAATATCAAGAAGGCTCCCGGCACTATTCTGAATTGGCACGAGGCCACGGAAAACATCCCGAGACCCTTTTTGCCCACTAGGTAAAATTTTGGCCTAGATGTTAAGAACGTGAACCTTCCAAGTACCATTTAGGAAAATTTCAAAATTTTAGCATATTTTCTAATTTTCTACCTTACTAACATTTTTTAGGACCTTCCTAGGAAATCGCCCTTTTCACCGTATTATTCTGAACTAGGTAAGGAGGAAGAGCGGGTTAGTTCTCGTGGGCCCTCTTAGGCCCAAAATAAGCTTCAACCCGAATAATAAATTCTAAATAAATAATTGGGCTAAACAAAATCTTTAAATGCGTGGGCAACATGGGTTGGGTAATTAATTAGTTTTCCTAGAATTTTATTTTATTTTATTTTAGTTCTCTTCCATTGAGATGTAATTTTGGTTGGTTGGTTGCATGGTTGTAATGATGTGATGTATGATGTATGTTTGGCGCTAGTATCATACTAGGACCGCTTGTAACAAGAATTAAATTAGAAGTATGTTAGGACCGCCTAAATAAACCCGTTAGTACCATGTTTAGGGCCGGTGAGACAAACACCGCTAGTACCATGTTTAGGGCCGACAAGCTCGCTAGCAACATGATGAGATTGAAAGCAACCGTTAGTGGCATGTTAGGGCCGTAATAAATTACTATAAGCCGATAGATAAAGGATTAGGAGCGTAAATGCTAAATGACCAACTTAGAAAGAATTCACGAGAAATGAGATGAACATTTATCATAAATACACTTAAAAATATATCATTGATTGTCATGACATCATGTAACACTAAGTTAAGATAACACGATAAAAGAAATAGGATACACTAGAATCATGGCGCTCTACTAAAAAGAGCTAAAATAAATGAGCTATGGTCATGCATCAATTGGCTGTTGCATATGATTGATGACTGTCATACACAAGGCTGCATTAAATAACGAATTTGAGGAGTAAGGTAAAACACAAGGCATGCATGGTTGGTGATGAACCATATCTGCATGACCTAACAAGCCGTAAATTTAGATGAGAGGTTTGAAACGGACGATTCGAATCCGAGAAGAATGTTTGGGTGGTAGCAAATCGTCCCTAGTCATGACCCGATATTGACACGGAGTATGGAGATATGATTTGTGCGCTGCCAGACCATAACTGGCGAGGGACCATACTTATGGCTGGTATCACGAGAGGCTCTACCTCGGCGTAGGTATCCCGAGAGGCTCTGGCTTGGTGGCATCCCTAGTGGCACTGCCTAAGAGTTATCCCGAGAGTGGGTGATGTACACACTCACCACCCTAGGTTCGTCCGACAGCATTTAAGTATTGGATTAAATGATCGATCAATAAGATATTATTTAATCGGTAAAATGAATTATGCATATGCATGGTAGTTCAAGCGTGCTAGTAGGACTTTGATATTGTTGTTATGATGTTGTATGGAATTGTTCTTTAATTAAATTGCTACAACTTAAAGTTTGTTATTTGTTGTTGTTTGTTACGGGAATATTAGGACCCATGTGATGGGCTTGATACTTCCCTCTTATTGAGCAAGTTGTGCTCACCCTTCCTTCTAACATGTTTTTCTTAGGTGAGTACTATGAGGAGATAGCGTACACTGAACCATATAATGAGGTTCAAGATGTGGAGAAGACTGAGTGAGGCTACGCTGTAGCCCCTTGAAAGTAGAACTGGCTGGGACTGGGTTTCAACTTTGCGTTATTTGATTTCTAAGGAAACATATGGTTTGTTTAAATTGACACATTATGCGCATATTAGTTTTCCTGGGATTGTCACTTAACTACTCTGATTTCATTTAATACTCTTATTGTTTGGAAAATAATTTAAATAAAATGTTTTACCACATATTTCTTAAATTATTTTTAATTAAATGCTTTATAATTCTAGGAATTTAAGATATCTTTTAAAATTAAGGTTCATAAAATTGAGGGCGTAAAAAATGTCAGTAACGACCCAACTCAAGAACCTGTCAACGGAACTCCTGCTCACACCACATGGACTACCCTTTATGAAAAGGTTAAGCGCTAGGTGGTTATGTTCTAGAATTGGAGCCTATATACCCACATAAGGCTTCCCACAATTCACCCATGTGGGACATGGGGGTGTTACAAACTCCCCCCCTTATGTACCCAACATCCCCGTTGGGGTCTATCAGATTTCTTGGTTCCCCGGACCAAGTAACCTCTCTAATCAGACTACTTAGCACCTAGCCAAGTAGGCTCTCGAATCCAGGATCAGTCCTGGTAGACGATGTATGTGCATACCCACTATGCCACACTATCATGGTCCCGGGTCGGCTCTAATACCATCAGTAATGACCCAAGTCTAGAACCGGTCAATGGAATACCTACCCACATCACATGGGCTATCCTTTATGAAGAGGATAAGCATTACCTGCTTATGTTCTAGAATTGGAGCCTATATATCCATATAAGGCTTCCCACAATTCACCTATGTGGGACATGGATGTTGGGTTTCGGGAGCCAAACAGTGCAGCGGAATTTAACCGAAACCCTCCAGCATCCAAGTGAAACGGGGTAAACCGGGTGTTCAAAAATTTTCATACCTGATTTTCAGTTGAGATCTCTCACTCAACTGTAGAGTCGAATCACAAAACTTGAACAGTTGACGTGTTCAAGCTCTCTATGGTATCCACACGAGCCTCTCAGGATCACCACGCTTCCACCGCGTCCTGGCAGATGCGTTTCTCTTGCTTTCGTAGTGCTAGCTTACGTCCTCCAAGGAATTGCAAAAGAAGAGTGCGGCTGTCCTTTTTGGAGGCTAGGGCAAGGAGACCTACGAATTTCTCACTTAAAAGTTGTATTTATAGTGAGACTCAACTTCCAGGCCTAATGGGTTTCAAAGCCCTAATCCAATTAGGATTTAATTTCGGGCTTAATAATTGCTCAACTCTTTGGCCCCTTATTAATACGAAATTAAAGTGAAACCATAACCCAAATAATTAGCCCATGCACTCTAATGATCCAAATAGCTCTATGTGTGTGAACCAATAGGCTCTTGCCATGTTGGCAATGATCATAAATCACATTTATAATCATAAGCAATGAACGGTGTCTAGCAACACATCATTGCTACCCAAGTGACAAGATTGTCGATGATTCGACTAAACCTTTATGATCATCATTGATTTATGCCATTGTCCCTTTGTCCAAGATATCAAGGCTAAGCACGAGACATGGAATGTGTCACTCTCGTATAGCCCAATCTTTGGTTTCTTGATTACCGAGTAGACCAACTTAAACTGATGACATTGATATCATATATCAACTCATCCGAGCATGGCCATGCATTTTCTTAGTCTCACTCTATCAAGGGGCCCGAAGATATCACTCCCATTACATAGGAGGGACAAATCCCATCTTGATCATACAAATCCCTCCGTATGATATGTGACATACCCAATGACCTCCTTCAAGTTCACTCAGTTACGAGCAACAAAGGAAAGTATCAAAGTATGTGACTCACATGTAGGGAATCTTGATGATCTTAGGTCGAAGGACTACATATACCATGATCACTATGAGAATCACTTATGACATTCATATAACGATCCATATAGTGTTCTCATGGTGGGTAGGTCCAGTACACAAGTTCTCCAACTTGTACCCATATGTAGACTACATATCTCATATTAGTCTCCACATATGCTAGTCATTATGTATTATTGCAACCCACTCCACAATAATACTAGACTAGGGACATTTAAGAATATCATTATTTTAGGGTTACGATTATGTTTGTTAAGTTACGCAGAAACAAAACAACAAACATAATTGTTGGATTAATGCCTCAATAAAATATCATGACTCAATGTGCAAAAAATACAATCATCTCATGATTGGCTTTTTGGGCACAACACTAACAATGGAGGTGTTACAGATCCAAGATTTATAGCTTGGTTTTGGAGTGCTTTTCATAAAGCACTAGGAACAAAAATCCACCTGAGACTACTTACCACCCTCAGACTGATGGCCAAACTGAAAGGGTGATACAGATATTGGAAGACATGCTTAGGAGTTATATGTTGGATTTCAAGGGTGAATCGGACCAACACTTGCCATTGGTGGAATTCTCATATAACAATAGTTACCAAAGCACTATTGGCATGGCACCTTATGAAGCATTATATGGAAGAAAGTCCATGACACCCCACTGTTGGGTGGAAGCCTCAGACAGGCTAAAGTTGGGTCCTGAAATTATGGAAGAGACTACTGCCAAAATCTAGAAAATTCAGGAGAGATTAAAGGTAGCCAATAAAAGGAACACAACCTATGTGAGCAAAAGAAGGATAGACTTGGAATTTAAGGTTGGTGACAATGTTTGGCTGAAAGTTGCACCAACCAAAGGCACTGTCAAATTTGGCAGAAGAACTAAGTTAGCACCAAGATACATAGGTCCTTATGAGATCTTGGAGGGAGTTGGCAAGGTAGCACACAGGTTAGCTTTACCACCAAGCATGTCAAGTGTTCATAATGTTTTTCACATCAGTATGATTAAGAAGTGTCTATTAGACACAAAGCATTCTATTGCAGTGGAAGACATACAGTTGGAACCTAACTTGACATATGAAGAGAGACCTATACCTATCTTAGCCAAGGATACCAGAAGGTTAAGAAACAAACTTATTCCCTTGGTTAAAGTTTAGTGGTCACACCGCTCTAAAAGAAAACCAAGCTGGGAAAGTGAAAAAGACCTTAAGGAAAGGTATCCTAAAGAATACCTGAAGCTAAAGCCTTTTTTAGAGGACCAAAATTTTTAACGGGGGGAGGATTGTTACCGCAACACAAAAATGGTAGAATTACAAGTGTGGCATAATGGTAAAAAAGCCATTATATCGTGTAACTCTATTCATAGTGATTGAAGTGTGAGGGGTAAAAGGTATAAGGAACACCTCCTTAAAAGTGTTCCAAGTTTGTAACTTGGCCCCCAAGAAAGGCTTTAAGGATTGCTTGTTTGTCAAGCAACCTATGGACTTCTTTTGTAAGGTTTTGGAAATTCGGCTACTCAATTGCAAAACTTTCACAAAAGAGCTTTGGAGAGTTATGGGAAGGGTCTGAATGGTATATAAGTGCTATAGGAGGACCAAATTGATTATGGAAGACAATGAAGGACAAAGAAAACACAAAAAGGCATAAAGGACCTAAGTGTTCTGATGTAGGTCATAGGATGTGCATGTCTTTGACTTAAGTCAAATGAAGCAATTTTGAGTTTTCCCACCTAGGGACAGGTAGCTATGGCTTGTAAATGGGTCAGAAATTTTGGTACATGCATACCAATGACTTTAAGACAACGAAACCATAATTAGTGACAAGGAAAATGACATAGAGCAAGGGTAAGCTTGTTTAAGTGTGTTTTGTGCCCTTAGGCTCATTTGCGGCCATTTAAGTGTCCAATTCACTTATCTCTCTCCGATTTTTGGCCTCCTCTAGCCAAAGAACATAGCCACACTTACTCCATAGGCACCAAACCTTCAAACCTGCAATTGATTGAAATTGAAGGCAAAAGGAAGCAATCGGAAGCAAACTAGAGCTATTGCTTGGATACTTCAAGATCAAGCTTGATTTTTGGCCTACCCACTTTGGTAAGGGTGCACTTGCTCTCATGGGTTGTTTTCTATATTTTCAAGCAGCCATAGAACTAGGGCTAAGCTTGCAGTAGAGCCATGAGCTTTATGAACCAAGCTTAGTGAAGGGAGTGCACTTATTGAAGGTTTTATGACCTACTATGAAGTGCACAAAGATGGCAATGAAACTAGGGTTTCTAAAGCCCAAAGTTAGTACTAACTATTGTTAATATCCTCCAAAGACCAAGCATTAGCTTGATGAGGGCTGCCATAGTCATTTTGTTATGCTTATTATGTGTTTTATGGACTAACCTATGGTATATGTAGCTGCCGCATTTCATGTGTTTGTTGGTTTGGAATGGCTACTGCATTTGGTGGCTACATATTGTATATATGCATTGTGGTTTTTGTGTTTTAGTGTCTTTGGATGTAGGTGTTAATGATGGTTACATTGCCTACTGAATCCAAGTGCTAACCTTACTAAGTTTCTCAATCAAACTTACTCCTCTCGGAAGCAAACTAGAGCTATTGCTTGGATACTTCAAGATCAAGCTTGATTTTTGGCCTACCCACTTTGGTAAGGGTGCACTTGTTCTCATGAGTTTTTTTCTATATTTTCGAGCAGCCATGGAGCTAGGGCTAAGCTTGGAGTAGAGCCATGAGCTTTATGAACCAAGCTTAGTGAGGGGAGTGCACTTATTGAAGGTTTTGTGACCTACTATGAAGTGCACAAAGATGGCAATGAAACAAGGGTTTCTGGAGTCCAAAGTTAGCACTAACTATTGTTAATATCCTTCAAAGACCAAGCATTAGCTTGATGAGGGCTGCCATAGTCATTTTGTTATGTTTATTATGTGTTTTATGGACTAACCTATGGTATATGTAGCTGCCGCATTTCATGTGTTTGTTGGTTAGGAATGGCTACTGCATTTGGTGGCTACATATTGTATATATGCATTGTGGTTTTTGTGTTTTAGTGTCTTTGGATGCAGGTGTTAATGATGGTTACATTGCCTATTGAATCCAAGTGCTAACCTTACTAAGTTTCTCAATCAAACTTACTCCTCTCGGAAGCAAACTAGAGCTATTGCTTGGATACTTTAAGATCAAGCTTGATTTTTGGCCTACCCACTTTGGTAAGGGTGCACTTGCTCTCATGGGTTGTTTTCTATATTTTCAAGCAGCCATGGAGCTAGGGCTAAGCTTGGAGTAGAGCCATGAGCTTTATGAACCAAGCTTAGTGAGGGGAGTGCACTTATTGAAGGTTTTGTGACCTACTATGAAGTGCACAAAGATGGCAATGAAACAAGGGTTTCTAGAGCCCAAAGTTAGTACTAACTATTGTTAATATCCTCCAAAGACCAAGCATTAGCTTGATGAGGGCTGCCATAGTCATTTTGTTATGTTTATTATGTGTTTTATGGACTAACCTATGGTATATGTAGCTGCCACATTTCATGTGTTTGTTGGTTAGGAATGGCTACTGCATTTGGTGGCTACATATTGTATATATGCATTGTGGTTTTTGTGTTTTAGTGTCTTTGGATACAGGTGTTAATGATGGTTACATTGCCTATTGAATCCAAGTGCTAACCTTACTAAGTTTCTCAATCAAACTTACTCCTCTCAATTCTATCATTTCAAGTTCAGTAGAAAGATCTAATTCAAACTGAAACTTTTTATTTGATTTTTGATCTAAAATTTTAGGTGAATAAACTTCAATATGTCTAGTTATGATATGAAAATTTTGGTGATTTTAGGAGTACATTTGGTGTTTTTAGTGCTGGTACTTATTGTGTTATGCAGTAGTTGTCCAGCATCTTGTTCTGGAGTCCATTGTGTCTCAGGCACTTCTGCAACCCAGGTTGTGTATTTAGCTGAGTTAAGATGATTTTTTAGTGTGTGTATGAATGTAAATGTAGCATATGTAAAATGAAACAAGTATGTGAACAGTTGACTAATGTTTTGGCTATGTAAGTGATGAGGTGCAGAGCTGCCTAAGTGTGAATGATGGGCTGCTTACTTGTAAATTCTGTTTTAGCCACATATGGTTGTCAAATGCAAGGGAATGTATTTCCTATGTGTAATGGACATATATGGGATAATGTTTTAGGGCTTTCCCTTTGTGAATGAAGTGTTTGCACACTTATGAAATTTTGTATGGGCAAAATGGTCATAAAGTGACCATAATTTTGACTCTGTAGTTAAAATTCTATATCCTCCTGTGTAGAAATAATATTGGTATGAAATTTTGACCAAATCTAGAGAAGATTGGGAGGTTGAACTGCAATTTAGAATTTCTGAATTTAGAGTCCTGTAGCCAAAGATATGATGTTGCAAAGTTGGCTAAGTTACTATTCATTTGTTCAGAATTTTGTAACCAACTTAAAAAATCCTTAAGTTGGTCCATAGGTGGGCTATTGATTTAAAACAAAATTCCTTGGTTTGGTCTAAGTCTCTACTTGATAGTGGAGCAAAGAAAATAGGGGGCACATGCCTAGAAGATACAGTTTTTTACTGGAAGTTACAGGTGCATTGGCTGGTTACTAGAACTTAACAAGATTGCCTAATGCGTGGTAGCCAAAATTAAAACTTGTGTTAATGTTCTCCTTCTTTACTGCCATGGTGTGCATGAAATGTGAATATGTATGTGATGGTTGGACCAATATGCATGTGTTTACATAGTGCCCAAGAGGGCCACTTGGGTATTGTTACCACCTCACAAAAATGGGGGAATTACAAGTGTCATAATGGCTAAAAACCATTATATTGTGTAATTCTCACCATAGTGATTGAAGTGTAGGAGGTAAAAGGCATGATCAACACCTCCTTAAAAGTGTTCCAAGTTAGTAACTTGGCCCCCAAAAAAAGCCTTAAGGATTGCTTGTTTGTCAAGCAACCTATGGACTTTTTATAAGATTTTGGAAACTCGGGTACTCAATTGTAAAACTCTCAAGAAAAAGATTTGGAGAGTTATGAGAAGGATATGAATGGTATGAAAGTGCTATTGGAGGACCAAATTGCTCATGGAAGACAACTAAAGACAAAGAAAACACAAAAAGGCATAAAGGACCTAAGTGTCCTAATGTAAGCCTTACGATGTGTACGTTTTTGACTTAAGTCAAATGGAGCAATTTGGAGTTTTCCCACCATGGGGGAGGTAGCCAAGGCTTGATAATTAGTCAACAATGGTCGGCACATGTGTACCAATGAGTTTAAGAGAAAGAGACCATAATTAATGAGAAGGAAAATGACCTAAAGCAAGGTTAAGCTTGTTAAGTATCTTTTGTGCCCTTAAGCTCATTTAAGGCCATTTAAGTGGCCAAATCACTTATCCCACTCAAGGGAAGGCTGGCCAAAGCATGGCAAGAAAGTCAAATGTGGGCCAAGAAATGAAGACTAAGAAACCATGGTCTTGTAGCAAGGAAAATGACATAAAGCTTAATTAAGGCTATTAAGTGTGTTTTGTGCACTAAAGTCTTTATAAGTGGTTATCTTTGTCTTTATCTCCCACATTTGGTCTCTTTTAGCAGAAAAAAATGCAGCATCTCCACCCCCACACTTCTTCCATAGCCACCATACCTCCAAGATTAAAATTGAAGGCAAAAGAAAGCAAGAAAGGGAAATTGGAAGCTATGTGGTGCTAAGACTTGGGTGCACCTAGGGTCAAGCTCCAATTTCAGCATACACTCGAAGTAAGGGTTCTCTTGCTCTTATGGACTGTTTTCTGCAATTTTTAAACATCCATGGAGCTAGGGCTAAGCTTGGAAGAGAACCATGAGCTTGATGAACCAAGCTTAGTGAGGGAAGTGCACTTACTGAAGGTTTTGTGACCTAGTGTGAAGTGCACAAAGATGGCAGTGAAGTAAGGGTTCTATTGCTCTCATGGACTATTTTCTGTAATTTTCAAACATCCATGGAGCTAGAGCTAAGCTTGGAAGAGAGCCATGGGCTTGATGGGAGTGCACTTATTGAAGGTTTTGTGACCTAGTGTGAAGTGCACAAAGATGGCAGTGAAATAAGAGTTTTCTAAAGCTTCCTGGATTGTTTACTGTATTTCCAAACATCCATGAAGCTAATACCACGCTTGGAAGAGAGCAAAAAGCTCTAGGAAAGAATTATGGGTTAAGAGGAAAGAAGCATGGCAAGGTTTCAGCCTTAATGTTACCATGCTAAAGATGGCAGCAAGAAAGAAGGGTTTCTAGAGCCCAAAGTTAGTACTAGCTACTGTTAAAATCCTCCTAAGGGAAAGCATTAGCTTGAGGAGGGCTGCCATAGTGATTTATTTAAGTTTATTGCATGTTTTACGGATTAACGTATGGTTATTGTTGTTGCTGCATTTCATGTGTTTGTTTGTTGTGAATGGCTGCTGCATTTGGTTGCTATATCTTGTATATATGCATTGTGGTTTTTCTGTTTTAGTTTCTTTGGATGAAGGTTTTAATGATGGTCATATTGCCTATTGAATCCAAGTGTTACCCTTATTAAGTTTCTCAATGAAACTTACTCCCCTCAATTCTGTCATTTCAGGTTCAGCTGAAAGATCACCATCAAACTAACCTTTGTGGTTTGATTTTTAATCTAAAATTTCAGGTACATTAACTTCCATATGTATAGTTGTGACCTGGAAATTTTGGTGATTTTAGGAGCACATTTGGTATTTTTAATGGTGGTACTTACTGTGTTGTGCAGCAGGTGTCTAGCATCCTGTTTATGGAGTCGATTGCATTTCAGGAACTCCTGTAACTTAGGGTGCGTATTTAGCTGAGTTAAGAACATATTTTAGTGCATGTATGCATGTACATGTAGTGTATGCAAAATGGGACAAGTATGTGAACATTTGAGTAATGTTTTGGCTATGTAAGTGATGTGGTGCAAAGCTGCCTATGTGTGAATGATGGGCTGCTTACTTGTAAATTCTGTTTTGGCCACATAAATTTGTTAAATGCAAGGGAATATATTTCCTATGTGTAATGTACATATATGGGGTAGCCTTGGAGTGATTTCCCCTTGTGAATGAAGTGTTTGCACACCTATGAAATTTTGTATGGGCAAAATGGTCATAAAGTGACCATAATTTTGACTCTGTAGTTAAAATTCTATATCCTCCTGTGTAGAAATAATATTGGTATGAAATTTTGACCAAATCTAGAGAAGATTGGGAGGTTGAACTGAAATTTAGAATTTCTGAATTTAGAGTCCTGTAGCCAAAGATATGATGTTGCAAAGTTGGCTAAGTTACTATTCATTTGTTCAGAATTTTGTAACCAACTTAAAAAATCCTTAAGTTGGTCCATAGGTGGGCTATTGATGTAAAACAAAATTCCTTGGTTTGGTCTAAGTCTCTACTTGATAATGGAGCAAATAAAATAGGGGGGTACATGGCTAGAATGATACAGTTTATTAGTGGAAGTTACAGGTGCAGTGGCTGGTCACTAGAACTTAACAAGATTGCCTAATGTGTGGTAGCCAAGATTAAGACTTGTGCTAGTGTTTTCCTTCTTTACTGCCATGGTGTGCATGAAATGTGAATATGTGTGTGATGGTTGGACCAATATGCATGTATTTACATAGTGCCCAAGAGGGCCACTTGGGTATTGTTACCACCTCACAAAAATGAGAGAATTACAAATGTCATAATGGCTAAAAACCATTATATTATGTAATTCTCACAATAGCGATTGAAGTATGGGGGATAAAAGTCATAATCAACACCTCCTTAAAAGTGTTCCAAGTTGGTAACTTGGCTCCCAAGAAAAGCCTAAAAGATTGCTTGTTTGTCAAGCAACCTATGGACTTTTTTGTAAGATTTTAGAAACTCGGGTACTCAACTGTAAAACTTTCAAGAAAGAGATTTGGAGAGTTATGAGAAGGATATGAATGGTATGAAAGTGCTATTGGAGGACCAAGTTGCTCATGGAAGACAACTAAAGACAAAGAAAACACAAAAAGGCATAAAGGACCTAAGTGTCCTAGTGTAAGCCTTATGATGTGTACGTTTTTGACTTAAGTCAAATGGAGCAATTTGGAGTTTTCCCACCATGGGGGAGGCAGCCAAGGCTTGATAATTAGTCAAAAATGGTGGGCACATGTGTACCAATGAGTTTAAGACAAAGAGACCATAATTAATGAGAAGGAAAATGACATAAAGCAAGGTTAAGCTTGTTAAGTGTCTTTTGTGCCCTTAAGCTCATTTAAGGCCATTTAAGTGGCCAAATCACTTATCCCACTCAAGGGATGGCTGGCCAAAGCATGGCAAGAAAGTCAAATGTGGGCCAAGAAATTAAGACTAAGAAACCATGGTCTTGTAGCAAGGAAAATGACATAAAGCTTAATTAAGGCTATTAAGTGTGTTTTGTGCACTAAAGTCTTTATAAGTGGTTATCTTTGTCTTTATCTCCCACATTTGGTCTCTTCCAGCAGAAAAAATGCAGCATCTCCACCCCCACACTTCTTCCATAGCCACCATACCTCCAAGATTAAAATTGAAGGCAAAAGAAAGCAAGAAAGGGCAATTGGAAGCTATGTGGTGCTAAGACTTGGGTGCACCTAGGATCAAGCTCCAATTTCAGCATACACTCAAGGTAAGGGTTCTCTTGCTCTCATGGACTGTTTTCTGCAATTTTCAAACATCCATGGAGCTTTTCAAAAGATCCATGGAGCTAGAAGGCTAAGCTTGGAAGAAGAGCCATGAGCTTGATGAACCAAGCTTAGTGAGGGGAGTGCACTTATTGAAGGTTTTGTGACCTAGTGTGAAGTGCACAAAGATGGCAGTGAAATAAGAGTTTTCTAAAGTTTCCTGGATTGTTTACTGTATTTCCAAACATCCATGAAGCTAAGACCATGCTTGGAAGAGAGCAAAAAGCTCTAGGAACCAAGTATGGGTTAAGAGGAAAGAAGCATGGCAAGGTTTCGGCCTTAGTGTTACCATGCTAAAGATGGCAGCAAGAAAGAAGGGTTTCTAGAGCCCAAAGTTAGTACTAACTACTGTTAAAATCCTCCTAAGGCCAAGCATTAGCTTGAGGAGGGCTGCCATAGTGATTTATTTAAGTTTATTGCATGTTTTACGGACTAACGTATGGTTATTGTTGTTGCTGCATTTCATGTGTTTGTTTGTTGTGAATGGCTGCTGCATTTGGTTGCTATATCTTGTATATATGCATTGTGGTTTTTGTGTTTTAGTGTCTTTGGATGCAGGTTTTAATGAGGATCACATTACCTTAAGAATCCAAGTGTTACCCTTACTAAGTTTCTCAATGAAACTTACTCCCCTCAATTCTGTCATTTCAGGTTCAGCAGAAAGATCACCTTCAAACTAACCTTTGTGGTTTGAGTTTTAATCTGAAATTTCAGGTACATGAACTTCCATATGTCTAGTTATGATCTGGAAAGTTTGGTGATTTTAGGAGCACATTTGGTATTTTTAATGGTGGTACTTACTGTGTTGTGCAGCAGCTGTCCAGCATCCTGTTTATGGAGTCCATTGCATTTCAGGCACTCCTGTAACTTAGGGTGCGTATTTAGCTGAGTTAAGAACATATTGTAGTGCATGTATGCATGTACATGTAGTGTATGTAAAATGGGACAAGTATGTGAACATTTGAGTAATGTTTTGGCTATGTAAGTGATGTGGTGCAAAGCTGCCTAAGTGTGAATGATGGGCTGCTTACTTGTAAATTCTGTTTTGGCCACATAAAGTTGTTAAATGCAAGGGAATATATTTCCTATGTGTAATGGACATATATGGGGTAGCCTTGGAGTGCTTTTCCCCTTGTGAATGAAGTGTTTGCACACCTATGAAATTTTGTATGGGCAAAATGGTCATAAAGTGACCAGAATTTTGACTCTGCACTTAAAGTTCTATATCTCCCTGTGTAGAAGGAATATTGGTATGAAATTTTGACCACACCTAGATAACATCTAGAGGTTGAACTGGGATTTGGAATTTCTGGATTTAGAGCCCTGTAGCCAAAGATATGATGTTGCAAAGTTGGCTGAGTTACTGTTCATTTGGTCAGAATTTTGTAACCAACTTAAAAAATCCATAACTTGGTCCATAGGTGGGCTATTGATGTAAAAAAAAATTCATTGGTTTGCTCTAAGTCTCTACTTGATAATGGAGCAAATAAAACAGGGGGCTATGTGGCTAGAATGATACAGTTTATTAGTGGAAGTTACAGGTGCAGTAGCTGGCCACTAGAACTTAACAAGATTGCCTAATGTGTGGTAGCCAAGATTAAGACTTGTGCTAGTGTTTTCCTTCTTTTCTGCCATGGTGTGCATGAAATGTGAATATGTGTGTGATGGTTGGACCAATATGCATGTATTTACATAGTGCCCAAGAGGGCCACTTGGGTATTGTTACCACCTCACAAAAATGGGAGAATTACAAGTGTGTCATAATGGCTAAAAACCATTATATTGTGTAATTCTCACCATAGTGATTGAAGTGTGGGGGGTAAAAGGCATGATCAACACCTCCTTAAAAGTGTTCCAAGTTGGTAACTTGGCCCCCAAGAAAAGCCTTAAGGATTGCTTGTTTGTCAAGCAACCTATGGACTTTTTTGTAAGATTTTGGAAACTCGGGTACTCAATTGTAAAACTCTCAAGAAAGAGATTTGGAGAGTTATGAGAAGGATATGAATGGTATGAAAGTGCTATTGGAGGACCAAATTGCTCATGGAAGACAACTAAAGACAAAGAAAACACAAAAAGGCATAAAGGACCTAAGTGTCCTAGTGTAAGCCTTATGATGTGTACGTTTTTTACTTAAGTCAAATGGAGCAATTTGGAGTTTTCCCACCATGGGGGAGGCAGCCAAGGCTTGATAATTAGTCAACAATGGTGGGCACATGTGTACCAATGAGTTTAAGACAAAGAGACCATAATTAATGAGAAGGAAAATGACATAAAGCAAGGTTAAGCTTGTTAAGTGTCTTTTGTGCCCTTAAGCTCATTTAAGGCCATTTAAGTGGCCAAATCACTTATCCCACTCAAGGGATGGCTGGCCAAAGCATGGCAAGAAAGTCAAATGTGGGCCAAGAAATTAAGACTAAGAAACCATGGTCTTGTAGCAAGGAAAATGACATAAAGCTTAATTAAGGCTATTAAGTGTGTTTTGTGCACTAAAGTCTTTATAAGTGGTTATCTTTGTCTTTATCTCCCACATTTGGTCTCTTCCAGCAGAAAAAAATGCAGCATCTCCACCCCCACACTTCTTCCATAGCCACCATACCTCCAAGATTAAAATTGAAGGCAAAAGAAAGCAAGAAAGGGCAATTGGAAGCTATGTGGTGCTAAGACTTGGGTGCACCTAGGATCAAGCTCCAATTTCAGCATACACTCAAGGTAAGGGTTCTCTTGCTCTCATGGACTGTTTTCTGTAATTTTCAAACATCCATGGAGCTAGGGCTAAGCTTGGAAGAGAGCCATGAGCTTGATGAACCAAGCTTAGTGAGGGGAGTGCACTTATTGAAGGTTTTGTGACCTAGTGTGAAGTGCACAAAGATGGCAGTGAAATAAGAGTTTTCTAAAGTTTCCTGGATTGTTTACTGTATTTCCAAACATCCATGAAGCTAAGACCATGCTTGGAAGAGAGCAAAAAGCTCCAGGAACCAAGTATGGGTTAAAGGGAAAGAAGCATGGCAAGGTTTCGGCCTTAGTGTTACCAAGGTTTCGGCCTTAGTGTTACCATGCTAAAGATGGCAGCAAGAAAGAAGGGTTTCTAGAGCCCAAAGTTAGTACTAACTACTGTTAAAATCCTCCTAAGGCCAAGCATTAGCTTGAGGAGGGCTGCCATAGTGATTTATTTAAGTTTATTGCATGTTTTACGGACTAACCTATGGTTATTGTTGTTGCTGCATTTCATGTGTTTGTTTGTTGTGAATGGCTGCTGCATTTGGTTGCTATATCTTGTATATATGCATTGTGGTTTTTGTGTTTTAGTGTCTTTGGATGCAGGTTTTAATGATGGTCACATTGCCTACTGAATCCAAGTGTTACCCTTACTAAGTTTCTCAATGAAACTTACTCCCCTCAATTCTGTCATTTCAGGTTCAGCTGAAAGATCACCATCAAACTAACCTTTGTGGTTTGATTTTTAATCTAAAATTTCAGGTACATTAACTTCCATATGTATAGTTGTGACCTGGAAATTTTGGTGATTTTAGGAGCACATTTGGTATTTTTAATGGTGGTACTTACTGTGTTGTGCAGCAGGTGTCTAGCATCCTGTTTATGGAGTCGATTGCATTTCAGGAACTCCTGTAACTTAGGGTGCGTATTTAGCTGAGTTAAGAACATATTTTAGTGCATGTATGCATGTACATGTAGTGTATGCAAAATGGGACAAGTATGTGAACATTTGAGTAATGTTTTGGCTATGTAAGTGATGTGGTGCAAAGCTGCCTATGTGTGAATGATGGGCTGCTTACTTGTAAATTCTGTTTTGGCCACATAAATTTGTTAAATGCAAGGGAATATATTTCCTATGTGTAATGTACATATATGGGGTAGCCTTGGAGTGATTTCCCCTTGTGAATGAAGTGTTTGCACACCTATGAAATTTTGTATGGGCAAAATGGTCATAGAGTGACCAGAATTTTGACTCTGCACTTAAAGTTCTATATCTCCCTGCATAGAAGGAATATTTGTATGAAAATTTTACCACACATATATAAAATCTATACGTTGAACAGGAACTTGGAATTTCTGAATTTGGAGCCCTGTAGCCAAAGATATGATATTGCAAAGTTGGCTAAATTACTGTTTATTTGGTCAGAATTTTGTAACCAACTCCAAAAATCCATAACTTGGTCCATGGGTGGGCTATTGATGTAAAATAAAATTTATTGGTTTTCTCTAAGTCTATAATTCATAATGGAGCAAATAAAACATGGGTCTACATGGCTAGAATGATACAGTTTATTAGTGGAAGTTGCAGGTGCAGTGGCTGGTCACTAGAACTTAACAAGATTGCCTAATGTGTGGTAGCCAAGATTAAGACTTGTGCTAGTGTTTTCCTTCTATGCTTCCATCATGTGCATGAAATGTGAATATGTGTGTGATGGTTGGACCAATACGCATATGTTTACATAGTGCCCAAGAGGGCCACTTGGGTATGCACACTAAGGGTAGTGTTCTGATGGCCTACAGAACATTACCAATCTTGGGAGTTTAAATGCACAATTTTGGCACCATAATTGGACTACCCCAAGTTGGGTAACAGGCATGCACACTAAGGGTAGTGTTCTGATGGTCTACAAAATATTACCAATCCTGGGAGTCGAAATACATAATTTTGGCACCATAATTGGATTACCCCAGAGTGGTTAACGAACCAAACCTAAGCCACTTCAAGGTTTGGTACACCCTGTTGCCCCTGGTTCCCTTTATTCTTTCCATTTGTTTGTTGCCCAAAATTAGTAAGAGGCCTTCTGGAAGATTCCCCTCTCCTTCTGGCAACTGTGTTTACTTCTGCCTTGATGATTCATCATAGAGGACATATAAAGATCATAGGTATTTCAATGGTACTTGACACTAGTTGCTAACCAAACTGTGTTCATGTATGTAGATGCGTGCAATGCAACTATATGCTATGTACATGTAAAAACCATGCTCTGATACCAACATTTGTTACCCACTCTGGGGTAATCTAGTTATGGTGCGGAAACTATGCATTAAAAGTCCAAGATTGCTGTGCCATGTAGGTCATCAGAACAACACCCCCAGTGTACATACTCAAGTGACGCTCTTGAGCAATATGTAAATACATGCATATTGGTCTAACCATAGTACACATACACACATTTATGCACACTAAGGTAGCTAGGAAGGAAAACACTAGCACAAGTCTTAGTTTTGGCTTCCACACATTAAGCATTCTTACTAGGTTCAAAAATTCCAGCCACTGCACCAAAACTTTGTTCAATAAACTGTATTAATCCAGCCATGTAACCCTATGCTTTATTTGCTCCATTATCAAGTAGAGACTAAGAGCAAACAATGGAATTTTTTTTTACATCAAAAGCCCACCTATGGACCAAGTTATGAAGTTTTTAAGTTAGTTACAAAATTCTGACCAAATGAACAGTAACCTAGCCTACTTTTGCAACGTCATATCTTTTTCTACAGTGCTCCAAATTCATAAATTAAAAATCCAATTTTAACCTCTAGATATTTTCTAGGTGTGATAAAAATTTTAGACCAAGATTCATCCTACGTAGGTAGATATAGAACTTTGAGTGCAGCGTCAGAATTCTGGTCACTTTATGACCATTTTGGCCAAACAAAATTTCATAAGTGTGAAAACACTTCATTTACAAGGGGTAAGCCCTCCAAGGCCATCCCATAGATGTCCAATACACATAAGAATCATAGGCTCTTGAATCTTGCAACTTTATGTGGCTGAAATGGAATTTACAAGTAAGCAGCCTATGATTTACACTTAAGCAGCTCTGCACCACATCACGTACATAGCCAAAACATTACTCAAATGTTCACATACTTGTCTCATTTTACATACACTACATGTACATGCATACATACACTACAACATGGTCTTAGCTCAGCTAAATATGTACCCTAAGTTACAGGAGTGCCTGAGCCACAATAGACTCTAGAACAGGATGTTGGACAACTGCTGCATAACACAGTAAGCACCATCACTAAAAATACCAAATGTTCTCCTAAAATCACCAAAATTTTAAGATCACAAGTATACATATGGAAGTTTATGTAGCCAAAAAATCAGATCAAAACTCAAACCACAATAGTTAGTTTGAAGGTGATCTCTCAGCTGGACCTGGAATGACAGAATTTAGGGGAGTAATTTTCATTGAGAAACGTAGTAAGGGTAACACTTGCATTCAATAGGCAATGCAACCATCATCAAAACCTGCATCAAAAGACACTAAAACACAAAACCATAATGCATATATACAAGATATAGCAACCAAATGCAGCAGCCATTCACAACCATCAAACACATGAAATGTGGCAGCAACATAAACCTTAGGTTAGTCCATAAAACACATAATAAACAAAACCAAATCACTATGGCAGCCCTCATTTGACTGCCATCACTGTGCACTTCACACTACTCACAAAACCTTCAATAAGTGCACTCCCATCACTAAGCTTGGTTCATCAAGCTCATGGCTCTCTCCCAAGCTTATCCTTAGCTCCAAGGTTGCTTGAAAATACAGAAAACAACCCATGAGAGCAAGAGAACCCTTACGAAAGTGGTTAGGCCAAAAATCATGCTTGATCATTGAAGTATCCAAACAATAGCTCTAGTTTGCTTCCAATTGCTTCCTTTTGCCTTCAATTTCAATCAATTGCAAGTTTTAAGGTGTGGTGGCTATGGAGGAAGTGTGGCTATGTTCTTGGGCTGTAAAAGGAAGAAAATGGGAGAGAGATAAGTGAGTTGTCCACTTAAATGGCCTTAAATGAGCTTAAGTGCACAAAAAACACTTAACAAGCTTAACCTTGCTTTATGTACTTTTCCTTGCTACAAAACCTTGGTTTATTATGCTTAATTTCTTGGCCCAAATGTGACCATATCCCTACCGTGCCTTAGCTATCCTCCCTTGAGAGGGATAACCCCAAAATTTCTCCATTTGAGTCAAGTCAAAGGCATAAACAACCGAAGGCCTACAATAGGAGACTTAGGCCCTTAAGCCCTTTTTGTGTGTTCCTTGCCCACAATTGTCTTCCATAAGCAATTCGGTCCTCCAATAGCACTTTCGTACCATTCATATCCTTCCCATAACTCTCCAAAGCTCTTTCTTAAGAGTTTTACAATTAAGTACCCGAAGTTCCAAAACCTTATAAAAAAGTCCATATGTTGCTTGACAAACAAGCAATCCTTAAGGCTTTTCTCGGGGGCCAAGTTACCAACTTGGAACACTTTTAAGGAGGTGTTGATCATTCCTTTTACCACTCGCACTTCAAGCACTATGATGAGAATTAAACAATATAATGGTTTTTAGCCATTATGACACACCTGTAATCCTCCTACTTTTGTGAGGTCGTAACATTTGGGCTCTCAAAACCCCAATATTCACTGGTATCACTGTGCACTTTAGACTATGTCATAAAACCTTCACTAAGTGCACTCCCCTCACTAAACTTGGTTCATCAAGCACTTGGCTCTCTTTCGAACTTAGCGTTAGCTCCATGGATGCTTGGAAATACAATAAAAATTCCATGAGAGCAAGAGAACTCCTTACCTTGGTGGGTATGTTGAAATTGGAGCTTGATCCTAGGTGCACTTAAGTGTTAGCACCAAATAGCTTCCAATTGCTCTTTCTCACTTTCAATTGCTTTTAGCTCCAAGCTTGGAGGTATAGAGGCTATGGAGGAGCTATTGTGGAAGTGTAGAGGTGGCTGGTGGCTAGTTAGGTCAAATATGAGGGGGCAAAATTGAGTTTGGCTTCTTGAAATGGCTTTAGGGGACTAAACACCATTATTAGCCTTAATCATGCCTTATCTCATTTCCCTTGTCATTAACCACGGTTTGTTTGTCTTAAACTCATTGGTCCACATTTTGCCCACATTTGTTTACAATTTTTCAAGCCATAGCTGACCTCCCCATGATGGGATAACTCCACGATTTCACCCTTTGACTTAGGTTAAAAGCTTGAACATTTTAAGGTTTATAGTAGGACATTTAGGTCCTCGATGCCTTTGGTGTTTCCTTTGCCCAAACTTGTCTTTTATAAGGAATATGGTCCTCCAATATCATTTTACTACCGTTAATGTCCTTCCCATAACTAACCAAAGCTCTTTCTTAAGAGTTTTACAATTATGTATCTGAACTTCCAAAACCTTACAAAAGGGTCCATATGTTACTTAACAAACAAGCAATCCTTAAGGCTTTTCTTAGAGGCCAATTTACCATCTTAGAACACTTTTAAGGAGATTTTGATCATGCCCTTTACTCCTTACACTTCAATCACTATGATGAGAAGTCCACAATATAATGGTTTTTTAACCATTATGCCATGCTTTGTAATTTTCCCATTTTTGTGAGGTGGTAACACTGAAGCCCAATGAACGATGTATAGATAAAATTCCTATGGTAGAGATACTAATGTGGGTAAGCATAAACTAATAAAAAATGTGGTGACTCCATGGAAAGTGGCAGAGACACACTAGAGTGCACTGGAACACTCGTAAGCACACCATTATGCACCACTATGTCCAAGTGTGTGCTTATGATGGCTGTAAAACCTATGGACTTGAAGGTCATTCAATGAAAATGATATCTATCATGAAAAAGGAAATGTGGGCTACAATGTGGACCAATGAGAGGTGGAAAACATTAAGGCAACAAGAAGATAGCTCAAGAGACACTAAAGTGCTCTTAAGTGCACTATTAAGTGCACTTATGTTCAAGACAAAGTTTGAGGGCCTAATTGGCCAAATGAATTGTCAAAAGTCAATGCTCAATATGAACCACATAAAAATCTAAGTAGGTCTAAACAAAGTCCAAAGAGACTTGGGTACTCTGAAAAAGGTTTGACCAAGAAACAGTTAAAAATTTTGGCAGCTTGGACAATTTGGCCACCTTTGGACTTATTGTCTTCAATAGACATTTCATGCAGCTTCTTGGCCAGTTCTTGGTAGTTTCCTAAGCCCATTTAACCTATCTACGCACTTTCCATGCACCAAAAGCAATTCCAAAACAAAGAAAGGAAATAAACTAGTCAAAGGACTAGGTTGGCGGCTTAGTTGGTCTTTTTTTCCATCATTTGATTTTGGTATTTAAGATCAAATTGGGGTAGGTTCCTAGCTATTTCTTTGTACTCATCTGAGTGCATTAACTTAAGCAAAAGACCTAAAAAGAACCGAGACGAAAATTAAATAAAAAAGGAAGTAAAACTAAGTAAATGACTTGGTTATGAAGCCATTTGGCCAACCTTGCCACTAAGTCCTTTAAGGCAACTTCCTAAGCCATTTCCTATTAATTTCCTACACCATTTACTACCCAAGACTTAGTCCTAAGGACTGCCAAGGACTACCAAAAAAATGAGAAGAAAAGGGACCAAAAGAAAGACCAAAACAAATAAAGAAAATGTAAATGACTTACTCAAGTCATTTGGGCACTGCCAACATCCAAGCCTCCTTAAGGCAATCAATTTGCAAGTGTTTAGCCATTTGTTGGCCATTTTCTACTCTCTTATCTCTTGCAAACACCTTAGACACAAACCAAGAGTAGATGGTAGCCGAGACACAAGCAAGAAATCCAATACAACACTAACAAGCCAAAATCAAAGCAATGTTGATACATCCAAGATGGTGTCCTTCTAAAGCTACTTTCTTCTTCCTTTCTCCCCGAATTCTCATCACCATTTACCTAGTGGTACCCTTGCCTAAGTGCCTTCAATTTTTGGGAAAGAAAAGTTGTTACCAACTTACAAAAATGGGAGAATTACAAAGTATGGCATAATGATAAAAAACCATTATATTGCGTAATTCTCAGCATAGTGATTGAAGTGTGAGGGCTAAAAGGTATGATCAACACCTCCTTAAAAGTGTTGCAAGTTGGTAACTTGGCCCCTAAGGAAAGCCTTAAGGATTGCTTGTTTGTCCAACAACCTATGGACTTTTTTGTGATGTTTTGGAAATTCTGTACTCAATTGCAAAACTCTCAAAAGAGAGCTAAGGAGAGTTATGAGAAGCATATGGATGGTATGAAAGTACTATTGGGGGACCAAATTGCTCGTGGAAGACAAGTTTGGACAAAGAAAACACAAATGGCTTTAAGGACCTAAGTGTCCTAGTATACGCCTTTGCATGTCCATGTCTTTGACTTAAGTCAAATGGAGTCATTTTGGGGTTATTGTACTTAAGGGAGGGGTGTCTAAGGCATGGTGAGGATGTCAAATGTGGGCCAAGAAATTAAGACTAAGAAACCATGGTCTTGTAGTAAGGAAAATGACATAAAGCATGGTTAAGGCTAGTTAAGTGTGTTTGTGCACTTAAGTCCATTTAAGTGGCCATATTTATCCTCATCTCTCACATTTTGTTACCACCTCATAAAATGGAAGAATTACAAGTGTGTCATAATGGCTAAAAACCATTATATTGTGTAATTCTCACCATAGTGATTGAAGTGTGGGGGTAAAAGGCATGATCAACACCTCCTTAAAAGTGTTCCAAGTTGGTAACATGGCCCTCAAGAAAAGCCTAAAGGATTGCTTGTTTGTCAAGCAACCTATGGACTTTTTTGTAAGGTTCTAGAAATTTGGGTACTCAATTGCAAAACTCTCAAGAAAGAGACTTGGAGAGTTATGGGAAGGATATAAATGGTATGAAAGTGCTATTGGAGGACCAAATTACTCATGGAAGACAAGTTTGGACAAAGGAAACACTAAAGGCAATAAGGACCTAAATGTCCTAGTGTAAAGCTTAAGGTGTTCAAGCTTTTGACTTAAGTCTAAGGGTGGAATTTTCAGCCTACCCACTTTGGTAAGGGTTCTCTTGCTCTCATGGAATGTTTTCTGCAATTTTCAAACATCCATGGAGCGAGGGCTAGGCTTGGGAGAGAGCCATGAGCTTGATGAACCAAGCTTAGTGAGGGGAGTGCACTTATTGAAGGTTTTGTGACCTAGTGTGAAGTGCACAATGATGGCAGTAAAGTGAGCATTTCTAGAGCCCAAAGCTAGTACTAACTAGTGTTAAAATCTTCCTAAGACCAAGAATTATCTTGAGGGGGGCTGCCATAGTGATTTGGTTATGTTTATTATGTGTTTTATGGACTAACCTATGGTTATTGTTGCTGCTGCATTTCATGTGTTTGTTGTTTGTGTTTGGCTGCTGCATTTGGTTGCTATATCTTGTATATATGCATTGTGTTTTTTGTGTTTAAGTTTATTTGGATGCAGGTTTTCATGAGGATCACATTGCCTATTGAATCCAAGTGTTACCCTTACTAAGTTTCTCAATGAAACTTACTCCCCTCAATTCTGTCATTTCAGGTCCAGCTGAAAGATCACCATCAAACTAACCTTTATAGTTTGATTTTTAATCTGAAATTTCAGTTAAATGAACTTTCATATATTTAGTTGTGATCTGGAAATTTTGGTGATTTTAGGAGCACATTTGGTATTTTTAATGGTGGTACTTATTGTGTTGTGAAGCAGCTGTCCAGCATCCTGTTTCTGGGGTCGATTGTGTCTCAGGCACTCCTGTAACTTAGGGTGTGTATTTAGTTAAGTTAAGACCATATTGTAGTTCATGTATGCATGTACATGTAGTGTATGTAAAATGAGACAAGTATGTGAACATGTGAGTATTGTTTTGGCTATGTAAGTGATGTGGTGCAAAGCTGCCTAAGTGTGAATGATGGGCTGCTTACTTCTAAATTCTGGTTTGGCCACATAAAGTTGTTAAAGAAATGCAATGTAATTCCTATGTGTAATGGACATATATGGTATATCTTTGGAGGTTTTTCCCCTTGTGAATGAAGTGTTTTCACACTTATGAAATTTTGTATGGGCAAAATGATCCAAAAGTTGCTAGAATTTCGACTCTGGACCTAAAGTTTAATATCTCCCTGTTTAGAATGAATCTTGGTATGAAATTTTGACCACACCTAGACGACATCTAGTGGGTTAACTGGGATTTGGAATTTCTGGATTTAGAGCCCTGTACCCAAAGATATGAGGTTGCAAAGTTGGCGGAGTTACTGTTTATTTGGTCAGAATTTTGTAACCAACTTAAAAAATCCATAACTTGGTCCATAGGTAGGCTATTGATGTAAAAAAAAATTCCTTGGTTTTCTCTAAGTATCTAATTCATAATGGAGCAATAAAAACAGGGGGTTAAATGACTAGAATGATACAGTTTATTAGTGGAAGTTACAGGTGCAGTGGCTGGTCACTAGAACTTTACAAGATTGCTTAATGTGTGGTAGTCAATATTAAGACTTATGCTAGTGTTTTTCTTCTTTGTTGCTGTGGTGTGCATGAAATGTGAATATGTGTATGATGGTTGGACCAATATGCATGTGTTTACATAGTGCCCAAGAGGGCCACTTGGGTATGCACACTAAGGGTAGTGTTCTGATGGTCTACAGAACATTACCAATCCTGGGAGTCTAAATGCACAATTTTGGCACCATAATTGGGCTACCTTGGAGTGGGTAACACAT
Source organism: Aquilaria sinensis (assembly GCA_005392925.1). NCBI lineage: Eukaryota > Viridiplantae > Streptophyta > Magnoliopsida > Malvales > Thymelaeaceae > Aquilaria > Aquilaria sinensis. Next base: position 682,535 of record SMDT01003180.1, on the reverse strand, counting down.
TTGGCCTCCTCTAGAAGCAAAGAAATGTAGCCCCCCTCACCTCCACAATTCCACCAGAGCCACCATGCCCTCAAGCTTGCAATTACTTGCAATTGAAGTCAGGGAAGCACAATTGAAGGAACACTAGTGCTACTACTTGAGTGCATCATGAATCAAGTTCAGATTCAGCTTACCCAACTAGGTAAGGAGTTCTCTTGCTCTCATGGACTATTTATTATATTATGCAAATATCCATGGAACTAGGGCTATGTTTGGAAGAGAGCCAAGTGCTTGATGAACCAAGCTTAGTGAGGGGAGGAGCACTTGGTGGAGGTATTGGCTTTAATGTTAAGTGCACAGTGATGGTAGCAAAAATTAGGGTTTCTAGAGCCCAAAGTTGGTACTAACTGGTTTTGAAACTCTCCTAAGACCATGCTTAACCTTGAGGAGGGCTACCATAGTGATTTGCATATGTTTATTGCATGTTTTATGGACTAACCATTGATACTTGTTGTTCTCGCATACATATGTTTGATGTTTGTGTTTGGCTACTCCATTTGGTTTCTTTTTGTTGGATATATGCATTGTGTTTCTTTTGTTTTAGTATCTTTGAAGGCAGGTAATATTGAGGCCAATATGACCTTAAGCACCTAAGTGTGCTCCTTACTAAGTTTCCAAGTGAAACTTACTCCCCTCCAATTTGTCCATTTCAGGTGTTGTGGATAAACTTCATTCAAACTGACCATTGTTGTTTGAGTTTTGATCTAAAATTTTAGGCAGATAAGCTTCCTTGTATCTAGTTGTGATATATTATTTTTGGTGATTTTAGGAGCACATTTGGTAGTTTTAGTGATGGTGCTTACTGTGTTATGCAGTAGCTGCCTAGCATCCTGTTTCTGGAGTGCATTGTGTCTAAAGCTTTCCCCGAACTAAGGTGTATGTTTTAGCTGAGTTAATAACATTATGTAGTGCATGGATTCATGTGCATGTAAGGCATGGAAAGTTCAGAAAAGTATGTGAACAATTATGGGCTGTTTTGCTATGCACGTGGATGGTTTGCACAGGCTACCTATGTGTACAAGATGGGTTGCTTGTTTGTAAATTTTGTATTGGCTATGTAAATACACTAGCAGTAATGGAATGTAATTCCCAGGTGTCTTAAACATGTGTGGAATAGCCTTGAGGGGCTTGATGCTTGTGAATGATGTGTTTGCATGCTTATCAAAATTTCGTATGGGAAAATGGTCATAAAGTAATCGGAATTTCAACCCTGCACTCTAAGTACTATAAGTCCCTGTGCATAATGGATCTTAGTATGAAATTTTGACCACACCTAGAGAAAATCTGGCGGTTTGAAAAGGATTTGGCATTTCTACATTTGAAGCCTTTTAGCCAAAGATATGATGTTGCAGGGTTGGCTAAGTTACTGTTCATTTGGTTAGAATTTTGTAACCAACTTAAAAATTCAATAACTTGGTCCATAGTTGGGCTATTGGTGTAAAACCAATTTTCCTAGTTTGTTTAAAGACTCTAATTGATAATGGAACTAGGAAAACATAGGGGTAATGGCTAGATTAATATAGTTTTTTAGAGGAAGTTTTGGGTGTAGTGGCTGCAAACTTGAACCTAGTAAGAATGCCTAATGTGTGGTAGCCAAGATTAAGACTTGTGCTAGTGTTTTCCTTCCTTGCTGGCATGGTGTGCATAAAATGTGTATGTGTGTAATGGTTGGAGCAACATGCATCTACTTACATAGTGCCCAAAAGGGCCACTTCGGTATGCACATTAAGGGTATTGTTCTGATGGCCTACAGGACATACCAATCTTAGGAGTTTAAATGCATAATTTTGGCACCATAATTGTTACCACCTTCACAAAAGGGGAAAATTATAGCGTAAGGACCTAAACTTGTGTGCTTTAATTTTCACAATAGTGTATGGATTGTGAGGTGTGACGTATTCAGTATGCACTCCCTAAGTGGCACAAACATTGATAGTTTGGTCCTTAAGAAAGAGTTGACATATTTCCTAATTTTCAAGTAACCTATGGACTAAATTTTAATGTTACAAAAGTGGGATACTCAAGTGCACAAATTTCCAAACATGACTACGGAAAGGACATGGATGGAGTTAAGGATATTGTTGGGGACCAAATTGCTTAAGAAGGCAAGGTTGATCATTTATGGCATAATGTCAACTAAGGATCCAAGTGTGCACCTTTTTTTCTAAAGGTTATAATGACCTTGGACAAGGTTAAAGGTGCTAAAAAAAATGTCATATTCTCAGCCAAAATAGCTGGATATAATCTGTCTAAGTGTTGGCCAAAGTTTAAAAAATTTGCTTCTATGCCACCAAGGTCAAAATGATGTATAAATGAAGAAAAATCTTCATTTTCTTGCCATTTCATCTAAATTTCATCACCTAGAAGCCAAGGGTTCTTCCTTAACCTTTCCCACCATCCTCCATGGCCACCATACCTTAAGAAAGCAAGAGGAAGCAAGAGAAAGCAAAGAAAACATCAAAGAGTGCAAGAAAACCTATTTTAGGCTCTATTAATGTTCATCAAATTTCCAGAAAAAGGTAAGCATTTTCTAAAGTTTCTTTCATTGTTTATTATATTTCCAAACATCCATGAAGCTAAGACCATACTTGGAAGAGAGCAAAAATCTCAAGGAACCAAGTATGGGTTAAGGGGAAAGAAGCATGGCAAGGTTTCAACCTTAGCATTACCATGCTAAAGATGGTAGCAAGAAAGAAGGGTTTCTGGAGCCCAAGTTAGTACTAACTAAGCTCTAAAAGACTCCTAAGACCAGGAAAAAGCTTGAGGAGGGCTGCCATAGTGTTACTAAAGTGATATCTTATTGTTTTATTGAATGATTATGGACTAACCTAATGTGTTAGTGCTGCCAGCATTGCATGTGTTTGTTGCTATGTTTGTTGGTGCATATGGTTGCCATATTCATGTGTATGTGTTCATTTTAGTGTTTTTTTTTCTTTTGATTTTAGGTGGTACGTTGCTATGGAATGCTTTACATTGAAAGCCCTTACTAAGTTCTTTACAAAGAGCTTACTCCCTTTTCTGTGCATTTTCAGGAACACTAGAAAGATCAAATTCAAAATGAAATTTGTGGTTCGAGTTTTCATCCGAATTTTTAGGTACATGAACTTCCATATGTCTAGTTATGATCTAGAAAGTTTGGTGGTTTTAGGAGCACATTTTGTATTTTTAGTGATGGTGCTTATTGTGTTAAGCAGCAGTTGTCCAGCATCCTGTTCTGGAGCCCATTGTGTCTCGAGCACTCCTGTAACTTGGGTGCATATTTAGCTAATTTAATACCATTATATTGTTCATGTATGCATGTACATGTAGTGTATGTAAAATGAGACAGGTATGTGAATATTTGAGTAATGTTTTGGCTATGTATGTGATGTGGTGCAAAGCTGCCTAAGTATAAATGATAGGCTGCTTACTTTTAAATTCTATTTTGAGCATATAAAGTTACTATATGTAAGAGAATGTATTCCCCATATGTATTAGATAGTTATGTAATAGCTTTGTAGGGCTTACCCCTTGGGAATGAAGTGTTTGAACATTTATGAAATTTTGTATGGGCAAAATGGTCATAAATTGACCAGAATTTTGACTTTGCACTCAAAGTTTTATAACTCTCTATGAAAATTTAATCTTGGTATGAAATCTTGTCCACACCTAGATTACATCCATAGTTTGAATTGGGATTTGGAATTTCTGAATTTTGAGCAGTGTAGCCACAGATATGACGTTGCAAAGTTGGCTAAGTCACTATTCATTTGGTTAGACTATTGTAACCAACTTAAAAAATCCATAACTTGGCTCATAGGTAGGCTATTGATGTAAAACAAAATTCCTTGGTTTGCTCTAAGCCTCTACTTGATAATGGAGAAAATAAAACATAGTGTTACATTGCTAGAATGGTAAATTTTATTAGTGGAAGATATCGGTGTAGTTGCTGGTCACTAGAGCTTAACAATATTGCCTCATATGTGGTAGGCAAGATTAAGACTTGTGCTAGTGTTTTCCTTCTTTGCTGGCATGGTGTACATAAAATGTAAATATGTGTGTGATAGTTAGACCAATATGCATGTGTTTACATGGTGCCAAAGACGGCCACTTGGGTATGTACAACAGGGGTAGTGTTCTGAAGGCCTACAGAACATTACCAATCCTGGGAGTCTAAATGCATGATTTTTGCACCATAATTGGAATGCCCCGAAGTGGGTAACATATGTTGGTATCAGAGCATGGTTTGCACATTACATAGCATATAGTTGCATTGCATGCATCTACATACATGAACTCAGTCTGGTCAGCTACTAATGTCAAGTATCAATGAAATACCTATGATCTTTATATGTGCCCTACGATGAATCACCAATGTAGGAAGTAAAGATGGTTGCCCCAAGGAGATGGGAACCACCTCAAAGGCCTCCTATTGATTTCGGGCAATAATGAAATGGACAGAATAGGGGGAATCAAGGGCAGCAAGGGATACTAAACCCTGAAATGCCTCAGGTTTGGTTAGAGCTTCAGAGGAAATCAGCTCTAATCAATGAAAACTTAGTAAGGTTGATTCAAGCACAACAACAAGGAGTCGAAGCAGCTCCAACTAAACCAGTTCAGGGTACACAATAGCAATCGAAAGAGAATACTAGGAGCACATCTGAATATGTTCCTTCTAGAAGCATAGAAGATACAAATGATGAAACTGTTGAGGTGGAAGATGAAGATAAGAGAAATCCAAGGGGCAGAAAAGTAAGATCTGAGATTGGTCAGGTGTCCAAGACCAATCCCTTAGTCTATGACCATTCCTCCACTGGGAATGAGATTGAGGAAGGCCATGAGAGAAGATCCAGGATAGGGGAGCAAGATCATAGAGAACATCACCATATAGAAGGCTTTCACAGAACCAGGAGACATAGATTAGAGGATCTAGAAGGTCTAGATGAAGTCAGACTATTGGAGAGGTTCCACGGCCTAAGACCTCCACAGTTTGATGGAAGAGTTGGGCCAGAGAGAGCTGAGGAGTAGTTAATCTTCATTGAAAAAATGTTGGAGAGGATGCCACTTAGCTCCACCAATAGAGTATCACTGGCTACCTATAATCTGGTAGGCAATGTAAAGATATGGTGGAGGAGCAGAAAAGATAGATATGTTGTCCAAAGGGGTAGAAGGCCAAGAAAAGACCTGGTAATGACCTGGACAAAGTTCACCCAGCTATTCAAGGAGCAATATATTAGTGATGCCATCAAGGATATGAAGCAAGCTGAATTTGATTCTCTAAGGCAAGACAACCTTAGTGTCCTAGAGTGTGAGCAGAAATTCAATTAGTTAGTGAGGTATGCTCTTTAGTATCATGGACTGGAGAAGTTAGAGGCCAAAAGATTTGTCAGAGGCATCAGCTTAGATATCAGAAAGGCTGTAAGACCTTTTGCAGTAGTAACATACTCTGAAGTAGTACAGATTAGTAGAGCAATTAGAGTATGAGACTAGGTACATTCCTAGTGGAGCAGGGGAAAGTAGCCAGGTAAGGGGGAAGTAGAAGAAGTCACCTCATGGCAAGGGAATTGCAAAGAGTTCCTGTTTTGGTGGTGAGGGCAAGGATAAAGGGAAGTCCCCTCACCTATGGTGCCCTAAATGGAAGATGTTTTCATGGAAGAAAACCTTGCTAGGCTCAAAGGAGGCCAAAAGACCAAGGTCTAGTAAGCCCTGTTAGGGTAGGACCTAAAGGGGGACTACCTCTGGAGGGACAGGAGAGGCGAGTTCCTTTAGTGCCTCGGCCTCCAGTGCAAGGAGTTGGCAGAGTCATTCAAGTAGGGAGGCCAGGGACATTACAACAAGGAGGAGCACTAAGAGGTAACATTTACCTTAATGGTATGACTGTTAGTGTTCTATTTGATACAGGTGCATCTCTGTCTATAGTGGCTAGGAAATTTGTTGATGCCATGAAATTGCCTACTGAAATCATGCCTAGGATATCCTTGGTGAAAACAGCAAGTAGTGAATGCCTTTTCACTAATGACCTAGCTAAGGATTATAAGCTAGCAGTAAGAAAGACTAAGGTTATGACTAATCTGCTAGTGTTGGACATTCCAAAGTATAATTTAGTGCTGGGTATGAATTGGCTTGGTATGCATAAGATAAAAATTGATTGTGCTAAGAGGAAAATCACATTGCCTGATGGTGAAGTCCATCCATTAGTGAATTCTAAGGAATTAGTGTATGAAATGCATGGCTTGGAACCAGAGGTATTAGATGAGATACTTGTGAATTTTGAGCTTGATTATTGTTATGAATTGAATCAATTTTACTGTGATGAGGAAGTGGACAGAATACCTGTAGTGAGAGACTTTCTAGAAAGTTTTCCTAAATATGTGCTAGGAGTTTGAGATTAAGCTGCAACCAGAAGCTAGTCCAATATCCATTCCTCCTTATAGAATGCCTATCATAGAGATGAATGAGCTCAAAAAACAACTTGACGAACTTCTTGAAAAAGGATTCATAAGGCCAAGTGTTTCGCCATAGGGAGCTCTTGTTCTTTTTGTGAAGAAGAAGGATGAATCATTGAGACTATGGATTGACTACAGGAAGCTCAATGTAGTGACTATCAAGAATAAGCATCCACTTCCTAGGTTTAAGGATCTTTTCGATCAACTCAAGGGAGCTAAGATCTTCCCCAAGATAGATTTGAGATATGGATTCTTCCAGCTAAGAGTAAAGGCAGAGGACAATCTTAAGATTGCATTCAGGACCAAATATGGGCATTTTGAGTACACAGTCATGCCATTTGGTTTGAATAATGCCCTAGCTACTTTCATGGATCTAATGAACAGGGTGTTCAGGCCACATATGGACAAATTTGTGGTTGTGTTCATCAATGACATCATAGTGTATTCCATGGATAAAAATAAACATGAACATCATCTGAAGATTGTCTTAAAGACTCTGTTGGAACATCAACTTTATGCAAAGTTATCCAAGTATGAATTCTGGATAAGGGAAGTGTCTTTCTTAGGACACACCATAGATGCACAAGGCCTTAAGGTAGACCTTAAAAAGGTCAAGGCAGTGCAAGAGTGGGAAAGACCAATGACTGTGATGGAAATCAGAAGTTTCCTCAGATTAGCTGGATACTACAAGAGATTTGTATTAGGCTTTTCCACGATTGCCTCAGTTTTTACTCATTTGACCAAGAAGGGTCAAAGATTTGAGTGGACTGAGAAGTGTTAAAAGTGTTTCGAGGAGCTCAAGAAGAGGTTGATTGAAGCTCTAGTATTGATTCTTCCTTATCTAAGCAAGCCCTATATTATATATAGGTGCATCTAGATCTTGGTTGGGTTGTGTGCTTGTGCAAGATAGAATTTAATTTCTTATGGGTCAAGGCAGTTGACACCCCATAAGCAAAATTATCCTACCCATGACCTAGAACTAGCAGCAGTGATTTTTTCTCTGAAACAATGGAGGCATTATTTGATGGGCAGTTTCATTTATGATCTACACTGACCATAGGAGCCTAAGTTACTTGTTCACTTTGAAAGAGTTGAACATGAGGTAAAGGAGATGGTTAGAGTACATTAAGGACTATGACTACAACATAGAGTATACAGAGGGTAGGCAATTTAGTAGCAGATGCCTTGAGCAGGAAGAACGCAGGTATTGTGAATGGTGGATCCATAACTGATTATGATGGGCAGAATAGTCTACTATGCCTATGGAATAAGTGCCATAAGTGGGAGGAAGCCCAAATCTACACATTGACAATTCAGTCTGGATGGATTGAAGAAGGCAAAAGGGTAGAGGAGACAGTTCCTGATATGAAAAAGATTTCAGGGGAAGAAAAAGGTTCCTTGTATCATCCTTTGCCTACAAGCAAGGATTACTGTGTTTTCAGGACCGAATCTATCTGCCTAAAGGAGCAAAGCTCAGGGATGAAATGCTTGAAGATGCTCACACAAGCAAGAAGAACATCTATCTAGGAAGTGAGAAAACATATAAAGACTTGAAGATTCACTTCTTGCGGCAAAACATGAGAAGGAACATAGTTGCTTATGTCTCCAAATGTGCCACATGGCAGAGGGTAAAGGTAGAGCACCAGAAGCCAACTGATACCCTACAGACTTTACGTATACTAGTGAGGAAATGGGCCAACATAACTATGGACATGTTGACTGGGTTGCGTATGACCAGATTAAGGCATGATACAATCTAGGTCATTCTAAATAGCTTAACCAAATGTGCCCACCTCTTACCTATTAAACTCACAGAGCCCTTGGAGAAATTAGCCCAGATGTATGTCTAGGATATAATGAGACTACATGGAGTGCTAGACTCCATTGTATCCGATAGAGTTCCAAGATTTACAACTTGGTTTTGGAGTAGTTTTCATAAAGCACTAGCAACCAAAATCCACCTGAGTACTGCTTATCATCCTCAAACAGATGGGCAATCTGAAAGGGTGATACAGATGTTGGAAGACAGGTTCAGGAGCTGTGTGTTGGATTTCAAAGGTGAATGGCACCAATGCTGGCCATTGGTGGAATTCTCATATAACAATAGTTACTAAGGCACCATTAGTGTGGCACCTTATGAAGCATTATAGGAAGAAGGTGCATGACACCCTATTGTTGGGTGGAAACCTTAGATAGGCTAGAGTTAGATACTAAAATCATTGAGGAAACTAATGCCAAGATCAAGAAAATTCACAAAAGATTGAAAATAGCCAATGAAAGAACTACAGCCTATGTGAATAAAAGAATGAAAGACTTAGAGTTTAAGATTGGTGACAATGTTTGGCTGAAAGTTCCACCAACTAAAAGCACTATCAAATTTGGCAGAAGATCCATGTTAGCTCCAAGATACATAGGTCCTTATGAGGTCTTGGATAAAGTTGGCAATGTAACATACAGGTTAGCTCTACCACCAAGCATGTCAAGTGTTCATAACGTATTCCACATCAGTATGCTTAAGAAGTGTCTATTGGACACAAAGCATGCTATTGTAGTGGAAGACATATAGTTGGAACCTAACTTGACATATGAAGAGAAATCTATGGCTATCTTAGCCAAGAATACTAGAAAGTTAAGGAATAAGCTTATTTCCATGGTCAAAGTTCAATGGTCATACCATTTTGAAAGAGAGGCAACTTGGGAAACTGAGAAAGAATGGCAAGAGAGATATCCAGAAGAGTACCTCATGCTAAAGGCAATTTTGGAGGACTAAAATTTTTAAGGAGGAGAGGGGGGGGGGGGACTAAAATTTTTAAGGAGGAGAGGGGGGGGGGGGAGAACGTTACCACCTTTACAAAATGAGAAAATTATAATGTAAGGACCTAAACTTGTATGCTTTAATTTTCACCATAGTGTATGAATTGTGAGGTGTAAGGTATTCAATATATACTCCCCTAAGTGGCACAAACAGTGATAGTTTGGTCCTTGAGAAGGAATTCGCATATTTCCTAGTTTTCAAGTAACCTATGGACTAAATTGTAAGGTTACAAAAGTGGGTTCCTCAAGCGCACAAATTCCAAAAGATGGCTATGGAAGGACTTAGATGGAATTATGAAGAAAGGACATGCATGGAAATAAGGATGTTGTTGGGGACCAAAGTGCTGAAGAAGGCAAAGTTAATCATTTATGGCATAATGCCAACGAAGGATCCAAGTGTCCACCTTTTTGTCTAAAGGTTATAATGATCTTTCACAAGCTTAAAGGTGGTAAAAAAATGTCAATTTCCTAGCCAAAATAGCTGGATATAATTTGTCTAAGTGTTGGCCAAAGTTTCAAAAATTTGCATATATGCCACCAAGGTCAAAATGATGTATAAATGAAGAAAAATCTTCATTTTCTTGCCATTTCCTCTAAATTTTGTCCCCCAAAAGCCAAGGGTTCTTCTTTAACCTTTTTCACTATCCTCCATAACCACCATACCTTAAGAAAGCAAGAGGAAGCAATAGAAAGCAAAGAGGACATCAAAGAGTGCAAGAAAACCTATTTTCGGTTCTATTAATGTTCATCAAACTTCCAACAAAAGGTAACGGTTTTCCAAAGCTTCCTAGATTGTTTACTGTATTTCCAAACATCCATGAAGCTAAGACCATGTTTGGAAGAGAGAAAAAAGCTCAAGGAACCAAGTATGGGTTAGGGGGAAAGAAGCATGGCAAGGTTACAGCCTTGGTGTTACAATGCTAAAGGTGGCAGCAAGAAAAAAGGTTTTTAGAGCCCAATTTAGTACTAACTAAGACCTAAAAGACTCCTAAGACCAAGAAAAAGCTTGAGGAAGGCTACCATAGTGTTACTAAAGTGATATCTTATTGTTTTATTCAATGATTATGGACTAACCCTAATGTGTTATTGCTACCAGCATTACATGTGTTTGTTGCTCTGTTTGTTGGTGCATATGGTTGCCATATTCACATGTATGTGTTGTTTTTGTTTGTTTTATGTCTTTGTATTTTAGATGGTACGTTGGTATGGAAAGCTTTACATTGAAAGCCCTTACTAAGTTTTTTACAAAGAGCTTACTCCCCTTTCTATCCATTTCCAAGAACACCAAAAAGATCTATTTCAAACTGACATTTATGGTTTGAGTTTTGATTTGAATTTTCAGGACGTGAACTTCGATCTGTGTAGTTATGATCTGGAAAGTTTGGTGATTTTAGGAGCACATTTGGTATTTTTAGTAATGGCCTTATTGTGTTATGCAGCAATTGTCCAGCATCCTGTTCTGGAGTCCATAGTGTCTCAAGCACTCCTATAACTTAGGGTACACATTTAACTAATTTAAGACCATTATGTAGTGCATGTATGCATGTACATGTAGTGTATGTAAAATTAGAAAATATGTGAACATTTGAGTAATGTTTTGGCTATGTATGTGATGTGGTGCGATGCGAAGCTGCCTAAGTGTGAATGATAGGCTTCTTACTTGTAAATTTTGTTTTGGCCACATAAAGTTGTTAGATGCAAGAGAAGGTTTTTCCTATGTGTATTATATAGGTATGGGATAGCCTTGGAGGTCTTCCCCCTTGGGAATGAAGTGTTTGCACATTTATGAAATTTTGTATGGGCAAAATGGTCATAAAGTGACTAGACTCTGCACTCAAAGTTCTATAACTTTCTATTAAAAAATGAATCTTCATATGAAATTTTGTCCATAGCTAGAGCACATCTAGAGTTTGAATTGGGATTTGGAATTTCTGAATATGGAGCCTATAGCCAGAGATATGCTGTTGCAAAGTTGGCTATGTTACTGTTCATTTGGTCAGACTTTTCTAACCAACTTAAAAAATCCATAACTTGGTCCATAGGTAAGCTATTGATTTAAAACAAAATTCTTTGGTTTGCTCTGAGCTTCTACTTAATAATGGAGCAAATAAAATAGTTGTTACATCACCAGAATGATACAATTTGTTAGTGGAAGTTGTAGGTGCAGTGGCTGGTCACTAAAACTTAAGAAGATTGCCTAATGTGTGGTAGCCAAGATTAAGACTTGTGCTAGTATTTTCCTTCTTTGCTGCCATGGCCATGGTGTGCATAAAATGTAAATATGTTTGTGATGGTTAGACCAATATGCATGCATTTACATAGTGCCCAAGAGGGCCACTTGGGTATGCACACTAAGGGTAGTGTTATGATGGCCTATGGAACATTACGAATCGTAGGAGTCTAAATGTACAATTTTGGCACCATAATTGGACTACCTTGGAGTGGGTAACAATAACTAGGCTACCCTGGAGTAGGTAACAAACATTGGTATCAAAGCATGGTTTGCACATGTACATAGCATATAGTTGCATTATGCACGCTGGCTACATAGATGAACTTAGTTTGGTCAGCTACTAGTGTCAAGTACCATTAAAATACCTATGTTCTTTATATGTGCTCTATGATGAATCATGAATAGGAAGTAAATTTGGTTACCATAAGGAAAAGGGAACCACCCCTATGGCCTCCTACTGAACCCTGGCAACAGACAAGAAAAGGGGAATTATGACCAACAAAGGGCACCAAACCCTGAAGTGCCACAAGTTTGGTTAGAGCTTCAGAGGAACTTAGGTATAATCAATGAAAACTTAGTAAGGCTAATATAAGCACAACAACAAGGAATCTAAGTAGCACCATTAGAACCAGTTTAGAATGTACAACAATAATCAGAAGAAGAGGCTAGGAACACATCTAAGCATATTCCTTTTAGAAGATTAGAAGATAGAAATGATGAAGCTGATGAGGGGGATGATGGGGATAAGAGAAATTTGAGAGCAAGAAGAGTAAGATCTAAGATTGGTTAGGTGTCTAGGACCAATCCCTCTATCTATGACCATTCCTCAACTAGAAGTGAGATTGAGGAAGGCCATGAGAGAAGAGGCAGGAGAAGGCAGAAAGGCCACAAAGAGTATTACCATGCTGATGAGTTTCACAGATCCAAGAGACAGAAAGTTAAGGATCAAGAACACCTAGATGAAGTCAAACTATTGGAGAGGTTCCAAGGACTAAGGCCTTCATAATTTTTTGGAAAAGCTGAGGCAGAAAGGGCTAAGGAGTGGTTGATTTTCATAGAAAAGATGTTTAACAGAATGCCATTCAGCTCCACCAAAAGAGTATCACTAGCTGCTTTTAATTTTAGGTAGGTAGTGTAGAGATGTGGTGGAGTAAAACCAGGGATAGATATGCTATCCAGAGGGGCAGAAGGCTAGGACAAGACATAGAGATGACCTGGCCTGAGTTTATTCAATTTTTCCAGGAGCAGTATATAAGTGATGCAATCAAGGACCTAGAGCAAGCTGAATTTGATGCTCTAAGGGAGGACAACCTAAGTGTCCTAGAGTATAAGCATAGGTTCAAATAGTTGGTGAGGTATGCTCCCCAGTATCATGGATTAAAGGAGCTTGAAGCCAAAAGATTTGTCAGAGGCCTAAAATCATTTATCAAAAAGGCGGTGAGGCCATTTTGAGTTGTGACATATTATGAGGTAGTGCAAAGGGCTCTATTGGTAGAGCAAGAAGAGTATGAGAGTAGATATTTTCCTAGTGGACTTGAAAAAGTAGTCACATAGGAGGAAAGCAGAAGAAGCCACCACATGGTAAGGGAATTGTCAAGAGTTCCCATTCGGGTGGTGAGGGCAAGGTTAAGGGGAAAGTCCCTAGCCTGAGGTGCCCTAAATGTAAGAAGTAACCTTGAATTCTTGCTTATTGCATGTTTGTTTGTTGATTTCAAGCTTAGGTTCTGGTTAGTAGTTAATTTCGTGCCATTTGGCTTGGATTGCTTGGAACGTAGGTTAAATTTTGTGGATCTTTGTTCTTGTTGAATGGTTGGCTAATCCTTGCCTGGTAGATGAAATTGGGGGAAAGGATTTATGGTTTTAAGCTTGACTAATGCTATTGGAGTGTTGTTGCTTGATGAATTCAAGTAGTTTTGGCAATAGCATTAGTTAGTGGGCAACTTGAATTATGGTGGACTAGGCTTCAATTTGATGTTGGGATCATATTTTAATGCATCATAGTTGCCTTGTGATGGTTTATTTGTAGCCTATGCAAATTGTTTTACAGGTTTATGATGAGTTTAAGCATCCATTGTATGCCTTAAACTCATAGGAAGTCTCTAAATAGGCTTAGGAGGATGTTTTTGAGGTTCAAGACATGGGGTCCTGACGCCTCAGTGCCCAGGGTGCATTTTTCTATCCACAGAATAGGGTGCTCCTAGCACCTAGGCCCCAGCAAAATTCAGCATTTTAAAAGAGGATCTGGGGGAGGGTAAAGATGATCCTAGGGGTGCCTAAGGGTTGAAATGCTACAATAGCACTCCGGAACATCTAAAAACTATTGTGTGATCTAGGGGTTTTCACATTGTTTCGTAAATGGTAAATGTACCTTATGAGAAAACTAGTTCATTGGCAATAACAAATACACCATTACAGGAGGTGGAAGGTTTAGCACCATTGAGACCTTAGTTGCTCTTTTGGATTCAAGGCCTCAATGAGGAAACCTTAGTACATGTAGTGGGTTCTTTGGGACGTAAGAAATGTCAGTCCTACGATATTGCCCCTATACAACATAAGAGAGGTTCAACTAGTGATGAACTTCACTAGTTAGGCTAGTAAGCAATGCTTACTAGTAGACAAGGCTTTACCTTTTAGTTCATGGACTAGGTAGAGGACAAGTCTGAAGGGACTAAAACGTACGCGCATAGGTTTAGCCTCACGCTACATGAGATCATAGTAGTTTACATGTAATGATATATGTGTTGTCCTTACTGAGAATTACAAAATCTCACTCCCTTATCTTATGTTGTGTAGATTCTGACCATGTTGAGCGCGATAACCATTGAACATTGTCTTGGTAGTCTTTTGTTGCAGGTATATTGTTATGGGAATCTTTATGATTCTAGTTTTCTTAGTTACTTGTAACATTACTAACTATAGTATTTTATTGGCTGTAGTGGCTAGTAGCACGTGGATATGCTTTTTTGACTCACACTGGGACTCATCTCCAAGATGGGAGTTAGTTAGGAGGATCTCAGTAGAGACTTGTATATGTTTATGCCTAGTTGCTTCTTGTATCTATGTTTAGAGCTTTAGACTCTAGGGTTGCTCTTGGGTGAGGGACATTAGACTATTTTTTGTGAATGCCCTCACATGGTTAATATTTGTAGTAATGTCAACACAAATGTTGATTTTGTATGCTTTGACTATTTGAGCTTGTTTTCTATGAAAATTCTTGGGCAAGTGAATGTTGTTATGATTTCTTTTAGCTTAAGTCAAAGCATAAAGAGCATGCATCCTGCATATACTAGGTTAATCAACTAGTATCACAGCATTTTAATCTGCACACATATATAACTAGCCAATTGCAACCACTGTGAGACTGATTCTCATAGGCTTCCTAGGTAGGGCCGAGGGTGGCCATGTCAATCTTAGTGGAATTTACTTAATGTTTACCAACAGGTGGGTTTACTTGAGATCGCTTAAGGGCTAAGTATGCATGTAATAATAGGTTCTACATGTTTTAGGGTTGCATCAGAGTTGATCATGCTTGTATATCATGCCTACATCATGGGATTCAAACCATGCTAATTTCTTTTTGTTGGTGCCGTATGGCTTACCCAGACCTAAAAATACGTACAAGCACACATTTATTCTAGCCTAGTCTTCTTTTTTTACATATATAGCTATACACAAGCCAAAATTTCAAGGACTACATGACCGAAAACACCAAACTTTGATGTTTCAAATGTGTTATGCATGGTGCACTCCTTTTTGTTCATGCAGTCTCTGGACATACTGAGACTTATTTTTCACTTTAACATGATATTTAGGCCACAAATAATTCATAACCCTCCTAGTTCTAGTCCATACTAGGATTGTTCGAACAATAGCAATACCCATCATAGCCATTAGGGCCTACATAACACAAGAACACAATCATCAGTCCAAATTAGTCAACCTAGTTATGCTTCCTTTCTCATAAGCGATAACTGAGAGTTTTACCTTTTTATACATAGACCCCGTGAACAGGTTCTTGAGCCCTTTAGTACTCCACTTCTTTACTTGAAATGGGCAAATGAGGGCATGAGTACATGGTACTTAAGGAAGAACCCAAACAGCACATTTTATTGAGTCTTGTAAGGAATGTTCAACTGGTCCTAGCAATATTAGCTTCCTTTCTTGGCAATTTATGATCACATTATTTTTAGCTAACTAGTTCATGCGTAATACCAAATCATAACCAGTGAATTCCAGAATGATCAAATTAGCCTTAAGTTCCAGCCTATTTAGACTAATTACACAGTCTTTGACAATGTGATGTGAAGACATGATCTCATTTCTAGTTGTTTTGATCATATAAATTTGATGTAATGAAGTAACCCCTAAGTTCAAGTTTCTCACTAAACGAGCTAAAATAATGGATATGGAAGCACCAATGTCATAAAGCACTAAAATAAGTTTATCATAAAGGTAAAGATTCCCTTTTAGTGCTTCCCTCCTTAGCTTGCTATGACTTATGGCATCTTCTGCAAGGATTATTTCGTCTCTTCTCTTTGATCCCTTGATTTGATATATTCTTCCAGTTAAAGGTTGGGCATTAATTAGCACGGGCTAACCTGGCCCTTTTTGTATCTGCCTAGAAGGCTGAAAGGTTGCCATCCCTTTTCCTTGGCCTTGTTGGTTTCTTGGCCAAGGAGCCCCAAATTTACCCAACACTTTTATTTCTTCCTACTTGATTAGGCAATCCCTAACCCAATGATTCCGAGAGCCACACTTCAAACATCCTTTGTTACCACCTCACAAAATTAGGAGAACTACAAGTGTAGCATAATGGTAAAAAAGCCATTATATTGTGTAATGCTCTTCATAGTGATTGAAGTGTGAGGGGTAAAAGGTATAATGAACACCTCCTTAAAAGTGTTCCAATTTGGTAACTTGGACTCCAACAAAAGCCTTAAGGATTGCTTATTTGTCAAGCAACCTATGGACTTTTTGTAAGGTTTTGGAAATTCGGGTACTTAATTGCAAACTCTCAAGAAAGAGCTTTGAAGAGTTATGGGAAGGATATGAATGGTATGAAAGTGGTATTGGAGGACCAAATTGCTTATGGAAGACAACTAAGGACAAAGAAAACACAAAAAGGTATAAAGGACCTAGGTGTTCTAATGTAGGTGTTAGGATGTGTATGTCTTTGAGTTAAGTCAAACAGAACAATTTGGAGTTTCCCCACCTAGGAATGGGTGGCTATACCTTGGAAATTGGTCAAAAATATTGGGCACATATGTACCAATAAGTTTAAGACAAAGAAACCATGATTATGGGCAAAGAAAATGACATAAAGCATCATTAAGGCTAATAAGGGTGTTTAATGCCTTGAAGCTAATTTAAGAAGCCTAACTTGAATCTTCTTCTTCTCCATTTAACCCACATAACTGCCACTATCCTCCATACTTCTTCCATAGCTCCTCCATAGCCACCATACATCTAAGATTGATATTGAAGGCAAAAGGAAGCAAGTAGAAGCAAACTAGAGCTATTGCTTGAGTACTTCAAGGATCAGGCTTCAAATTTGGCCTACCAACTTTGGTAAGGGTTCTCTTGCTCTCATGGGTTGTTTTCTATATTTTCAAGCAACCATGGAGCTAGGGCTAAGCTTGGAAGAGAGCCATGAGCTTGATGAACCAAGCTTAGTGAGGGGAGTGCACTTATTGAAGGTTTTGTTACCTAGTGTGAAGTGCACAAAGATGGCAGTGAAATGAGGGTTTCTATAGCCCAAAGTTAGTACTAACTAGTGTTAAATCCACCTAAGACCAAGCACTAGCTTGAGGAGGGCAACCATAGTGATTTATTTAAGTTTATTGCATGTTTTATGGACTAACCTATGGTTTATGTTGCTGCCACATTTCATGTGTTTGTTGGTTGTGAATGGCTGCTGCATTTGGTTACTATATGTTGTATATATGCATTGTGGTTTTTTGTTTTAGTTCCTTTGGATACAGGTATTGATGATGGTTACATTGCCTATTGAATCCAAGTGCTACCCTTACTAAGTTCTCAATGAAACTTACTCCCCTCAATTCTGTCATTTCAGGTCCAGCTGAAAGATCACCTTCATACTGACCTTTGTTCTTTAAGTTTTGCCCTGAATTTTTAGGTCCTTAAACATCCATACGCCTAGTTATGATCTAAAAATTTTGGTGATTTTAGGAGCACTTTTTCTACTTTTGGTGATGGTGTTTTTTGTGTTATGCAGCAATTGTCCAACATCCTGTCTTTAGAGTCCATTGTATCCTAGGCACTCCTCTAACTTAGGATTTGTATTTGGTTCAGTTAAGAATAGTTTGAAGTGAATATATGCATGTACATGTAGTGTATGTAAAATGAGACAAGTATGTGGACACTTGAGTAATGTTTTGGCTATGTATGTGATGTGATGCAAAGTTGCCTAAGTGTGAATGATAGGCTGGTCACTTGTAAATTGTGTTTTGTCCACATAAAGTTGCTAGATGCAAGAGCATGTAATTCCTATGTGTATTGTACATGTATCAAATAGTGTTTGAGGGCTTACCCCTTATGAATGAAGTGTTTGCACACTTATGAAATTTTGTATGGGCAAAAAAAGTGACTAGAAATTTGACTTTGTACTCCAAGTTCTATATCTCCCTGTGTAGAATGAATCCTTATATGAAATTTTGACCACACGTATAGTACATCTATAAGTTTAACTAGGATTTTCAATTTATGAATTTGGAGCCCTGTAGCCAAATTTATGATGTTGTAAAATTCGCTAAGTTACTGTTCATTTGGTTAGAATTTTGTAACAAACTTAAAAAATCCATAACTTGGTCCATAGGTGGGCTATTGAAGTAAAAAAAATTTCTTTGGTTTTCTCTAAGTCTCTACTTTATAATGGAGTAAATAAAATAGGGGGCACCTAGTTTGAGTAATACAGTTTGTTAGTGGATGTTATAGGTACAGTGGCCAGGTCACTAGAACTTAGCAAGACTAGCTAATGTGTGGTAGCCAAAATTAAGACTTGTGCAAGTGTTTTCCTTCTTTACTGCCATGGTGTGCATAAATTGTGAATATGTGTGTGATGGTTGGAGCAATATGCATATATTTACATAGTACCCAAAAGGGCCACTTGGGTATGCACACTAAGGGTAGTGTTTGTAGGGTTTTAGGAGCCAAACAAGCATAGTGGAATTTAACCAAAACCTTTTAGGATCCAAGGGAACCGAGTGTTCAAACTTTTCATACCTAATTTTGGTTGAGATCTCTCATCAATTGTAGAGTCGAATCACAAAACTTGAATAGTTGACATGTTCAAGCTCTCTATGGTGTCCACACGAGCGTCTCGGGATCACTACGCTTCCACCACGTCCTAACAGATATGTTTTTCTTGCGCTCTAGTACTAGCTTGCATCCTCCAAGGAATAGCAAGAGAAGAGTGCAGCTGTCTTTTTCTAGAGGCTAGGGGAAGGTTGCGAATTTCTCACTAAAAGTTGTATTTATAGTGAGACTCAACCTTGAGGCCTAATGGGTTTCAAAGCCCTAATCCAATTAGGCTTTAATTTTGGGCTTAATAATGGCTCAAATTTTAGGCCAACTATTAACAAAAATTTATCATGAAACCATAACCCAAATAGAAGCCCATGCACTCTAATAATCCAAATAGCTCTATGTGTGCGACCCAATAGGCTCTTACCAGATTAGCAATGAACATAAATCACATTTATGATCATAAGCAATGAGCAGTGTCTAGCAACACATCATTGCTACCCAAGTGACAAGATTGTCAGTGATTTAACTAAACCTTTATGATCAATACCCATATATCCCATTATCCCTTTGTCCAAGATATCAAGACTAGGCACGAAACAAGGAATGTGTCACTCTCGTGTTGCCCAATCTTTGGTTTCTTGATTACTGAGTAGACTAACTTAAATTATTGACATTGATATCATATATTAACTCATCCGAGCATGACCATGCATTTTCTAAGTCTCACTCTATCAAAGGGCCTGAAGACATCACTCCCGTTACATAGGAGGGAAAAATCCCATCTTGATCATACAAAACCCTCTACATGATATGTGACATACCCAATGACCTCCTTTAAATTCACTCAATTATGAGTAACAAAAGGAAGTATCAAAGTATGTGACTCACTTGTAGGGAACCTTGATGACCTTAGGTCAAAGGACTACATATACCATGATCACTATGATAATCACTTATCACACTCATATAATGATCCATGTAGCGTTCTCATGGTAGGTTGGTCCAATACACGAGTTGTCCAACTTGTACCCATATGTAGACTACATATCTCATATTAGTCTCCATATATGCTAGTCGTTATGTATTATTGTAAGTGGCTCCACAATAATACTAGACTAGTGAGATTTGAGAATATCATTATTCTAAAGTTACAATTATGTTTATTACATTATGCAAAAACAAAACAACAAACATTGTTGCTAGATTAATGCCTTCATAAAATATCATGACTCAAGGTGAAAAAATACAATCATCTCATGATTGGTTTTTGGGCACAACACTAATAGTGGCCTACAGAACATTACCAATCCTAGGAGTCTAAATGTACAATTTTGGCACCATAATTGGACTACCCCAGAAAGGGTAACAGATGTTGGTATTAGAGCATGGTTTGTAGATGTACATAACATATAGTTGCATTGTATGCATCTACATACATGAACTCAGTTTGGTTAGCTGCTAGTGTCAAGTACCATTGAAATACCTATGATTTTTGTATGTGCTATCTGATGAATCATCAATGAAGGAGGTAAACATGGTTTCCACATGGAGAGGGGAACCACCCCAAAGGCCTCCTACTGAATCTGGGCAACAAAAAAATGGACAGAATAGAGGGAATTAGGGCCAACAGGGGGCACCAAACCCTGAGTGCCTCAGGTTTGGTTAGAGCTTCAGAGGAACTTAGCTCTAATCAATGAAAACTTAGTAAGGCTAATTCAAGCACAACAGCAAGGAGTCCAAGTAGCTCTAGCAGAACCAGTTCAGGATGCACAGCAGCAACCAGAAGAGGATACTAGGAACACATCTAAATATGTTCCTTCTGGAAGCATAGAAGATACAAATGATGAAACTGTTGAGGAGGAAGATGAAGATAGGAGAAATCCAAGAGGAAGAAGACTAAGGTCTGAGATTGGTCAGGTATCCAGGACCAATCCCTCAGTTTATGACCATTCCTCCACTAGGAATAAGATTGAGGAAGGCAATGGAGAAGATCCAGGAGAAGGTAGAGAGATTATAGAGAGCTTCACCATACAAAGGGCTCTCACAGATCTAGGAGACATAGATAGAGGATCCGGGAGGCCTAGAGGAAGTCAGACTGTTAGAGAAGTTCCAAGGCCTAAGACCTCCACAGCTTGATGGAAGAGTTGGGCCAGAGAGAGCTGAGGAGTGGTTAATCTTTTTTTAAAAAATGTTTGAGAGGATGCCACTCAGCTCTACCAAGAAAGTGTCACTGGCTACTTACAACTTGGTAGGCAGTGTAGAGATGTGGTGGAGAAGCACTAGAGATAGATATGCTATCTAGAAGGGCAAAAGGCCAGGAAAAGACATGCAAATGACCTGGCCAGAGTTCACCCAGCTGTTCGAGGGGCTGTACATCAGTGATGCCGTCAAGGATATGAAGCAAGCCGAATTTGATGCTTTAAGGAAGGACAACCTCAGTGTCCTAGAATATGAGCATAAATTCAATCAG
Source organism: Aquilaria sinensis (assembly GCA_005392925.1). Lineage (NCBI taxonomy): Eukaryota > Viridiplantae > Streptophyta > Magnoliopsida > Malvales > Thymelaeaceae > Aquilaria > Aquilaria sinensis. Next base: position 661,288 of record SMDT01003180.1, on the reverse strand, counting down.
CTAGTTAGGTATGCTCCTCAGTATCATGGACTGGAGGAGTTAAAGGGTAAAAGATTTGTCAGAGGCCTAAGGTCAGACATTAGAAAGGCTGTAAGACCTTTTAGAGCAGTCACATACTATGAAGCAGTGTAGAAAGGTCTATTAGTAGAGCAAGACGAGTATGAGACTAGGTACTTTCCCAATGGACCAGGGGAAAGTAGACAGGCAGAAGGCAAGTAGAGAAAGCCACCATATGTCACGGGAATTACTAAGAGTTCTCATCTTGGTGGTGAGGGGAAGGATAAGGGGAAGTTCCTTTGCCTAATGTGCCCTAAATGCAATATGTTTCATGGAAAGAAACCTTGCTATTTTGACATCCAAGTGTGTCTAAGATGTGGATCCATGGATCATTAGATTAAAGGCTGCCCACTGGCTCAAACGAGGCCAAAAGACCAAGGTCTAGTAAGGCTTATTGGGGCAGGACTTAGAGGGGGAGCACTTATTTACGGAGTGCAGAGACCAGTTCCTCCAGTGCAAAAAGCTAGCAGAGTGTTCAAAGCAGAAAGGCCAAAGACATCATAGCAGGGATGAGCACTAAGAGGTAACATTTACCTTAATGGTATGCATGTTAGTGTTCTATTTGATACTAATGCATCTATGTCTATAGTGGCTAGGAAATTTGTTGATGCCATGAAATTGCTTACTAAAATCATGCTAGGATGTCCTTAGTGAAAACAGCTGGTAGTCAATGTCTTTTCACGAATGATCTAGCTAAGGATTGTGAGCTAGTAGTAGGAAAGACTAAGGTTATGACTAATCTTCTAGTGTTGGACATTCCTAAGTATGATTTAGTGCTAGGTATGAATTGGCTTGCTATGCATAACATAAGAATTGGTTGTGCTAAGAGGGATATCACATTGTCTGATGGTGAAGTGCATGCATTAGTGAATTCTAAGGAATTAGTGTATGAAATGCATGGCATGGAACTAGAGGTATTAGATGAGATACCTGTGATTTCTGAGCATGATTACTGTTATGCATTGAATGAATTGCACTGTGATGAGGAAGTGGACAGAATACATGTAGTGAAAGACTTTCCAGAAGTCTTTCCTAAAGACCTGCCAGGTATTCCTCCACTAAGGGAAATTGAGTTTGAGATCAAGTTGCAACCAGGAGCTAGTCCAATATCCATTCCTCCTTACAGAATGCCTAACACAAAGATGAATGAGCTCAAGAAACAACTTGATGAACTTCTTGAAAAAGGGTTCATAAGGCCAAGTGTTTCACCATGGGGAGCTCCTGTTCTTTTTGTGAAGAAGAAGCATGGATCATTAAGACTATGCATTGACTACAGGAAGCTCAATGCAACAACTATCAAGAACAAGTATCCACTCCCTAAGATTGAGGATCTTTTTGATCAACTCAAGGGAGCTAAGATCTTCTCCAAGATAGATTTGAGATCTGGATACTTCTAGTTGAGAGTAAAGGAAGAGGACATTCCTAAGACTGCATTTAGGACCAGATATGGGCATTATGAGTACACAATCATGCCATTTGGTTTAACTAATGCCCTAGTCGCTTTGATGGACCGGATGAATAGGGTGTTCAGACCACATTTGGACAAATTTGTGGTTGTGTTCATGGATGACATCCTAGTGTATTCCAAGGATGAAACTGAACATGAACATCATCTGAAGATTGCCTTAAAGACTCTCTTGGAACATCAGCTTTATGCCAAGTTATCCAAGTGCCAATTTTGGATAAAGGAAGTGTCTTTCCTAGGAAACTTCATGGATGCACAAGGCCTTAATGTAGACCCTGAAAAGGTCAAGGCAATGCAAGAGTGGGAAAGACCCAAGACTGTTAAGAAAATCAGAAGTTTCCTAAGATTAGCTGGATACTACAGGAGATTTGTATCAGGCTTTCCCATGATTTCCTCAGTTCTTACACATCTGACCAAGAAGGGTCAAAGATTTGAGAGGACTGAGAAGTGTGAAAGACTTTTGAGGAGCTCAAGAAAAGGTTGATTGAAGCTCCAGTACTGATTCTTCCTAATCCAAGCAAGTTGAACATCCATCCAGGAAGTAAGAAAATGTATAAAGACATGAAGAGAGACATAGCTACTTATGTCTCCAAATGTGCTACATGCTAGAGCATAAAGGTAAATCACTAGAAGCCAGGTACTACCCTACAGACTCTACCTATACTAGTGAGGAAATGGGGCAACATAACCATGGATTTCTAGACTTGGTTCCCTATGACCAGATTAAGGCATGATACAATCTGGGTTATTGTGGATAGGCTAACCAATTGTACCCCCTTCTTACTTATAAAACTCACAGACTAACTGGAAAAGTTAGCCTAGATGTATGTCTACGAGATAGTGAGACTACTTGGAGTGCCAGACTCCATTCTATCTGATAAAGATCCAAGATTTATGGCTTAGTTTTGGAGTTCTTTTCATAAAGCACTAGGAACCAAAATCCACCTGAGTACAGCTTATCACCCTCAGACAGATGGGCAAACTGAAAGGGTGATACAGATACTGGAAGACATGCTCAGGAGCTGTGTGTTGGATTTCAAAGGTGAATGGGACCAACACTTGCCATTGGTGGAATTCTCATATAACAATAGTTACCAAAGCACCATTGGCATGGCACCTTATGAAGCATTATATGGAAGAAGGTGCATGACACCCCACTGTTGGGTGGAAGCCTCAGACAGGCTAGAGTTGGGTCCTGAAATTATTGAAGAGACTACTGCCAAAATCAAGAAAATTCAAGAGAGATTAAAGGCAGCCAATGAAAGGACCACAACCTATGTGAACAAAAGAAGGAGAGACTTGGAATTTGAGGTTGGTGACAATGTTTGGCTGAAAGTTGCACCAACCAAAGGCACTGTCAGATTTGGCAGAAGAACCAAGTTAGCTCCAAGATACATCGGTCCTTATGAGATCTTGGACAGAGTTGGCAAGGTAGCATACAGGTTAGCTCTACCGCCAAGCATGTCAAGTGTTCATAATGTTTTTCACATCAGTATGCTTAAGAAGTGTCTATTGGACACAAAGCATGCTATTGTAGTGGAAGACATACAGTTGGAACCTAACTTGACATATGAAGAGAAACCTATAGCTATCTTAGCCAAGGATACCAGAAGGTTAAGAAACAAACTTATTCCCATGGTTAAAGTTCAGTGGTCACACCACTCTGAAAGAGAAGCAACCTGGGAAACTAAAAAAGACCTTATGGAAAGGTATCTTGAAGAATACCTGAAGCTAAAGGATATTTTGGAGGACCAAAATTTTTAAGGAGGGAGGATTGTTACTACCTCAGAAAATTGGGAGAATTACAAGTGTAGCATAATGGTCAAAAGGCCATTATATTGTGTAATTCTCTTTATAGTGATTGAAGTGTAGGGGTTAAAAGGTATAATGAACAACTTCTTAAATGTGTTCCAAGTTGGTAACTTGGCCTCCATGAAAAGCGTTAAGGATTGCTTGTTTGTCAAGCAACCTATGGACTTTTTTTGTATGGTTTTCGAAATTCAGGCACTTAATTGCAAACTCACAAGAAATAGCTTTGGAGAGTTATGGGAAGGATATGAATGGTATGAAAGTGGTATTGGAGGACCAAATTGCTTATGGAAAACAGCTAAGGACAAAGAAAACACAAAAAGCCATAAAGGACCTAAGTGTTCTAATGTAGGCCTTAGGATGTGTATGCCTTTAACTTAAGTGAAATGGAGCAATTTGGAGTTTTCCTACCTAGGGAGAGCTACCTATGGCTTGGAAATTGGTAAAACATATTCAGTACATGTGTACCAATCAGTTTACAACAAAGAAACCATGCTTATGGGCAAAGAAAAGACATAAAGCATGGTTGAGGCTAATAAGGCTATTTAGTGCCCTAAAGCTAATTTAAGAAGCCTAACTTGAATTTTCCTCTCCCATATTTGACCCACACCAGCCTCCTCCATACTTCTTTCATAGCTCCTCCATAGCCACCATGTCTACAAACTTGAAGATTGAAATTGAAGGCAAAAGGAAGCAATTGGAAGCAAACTAGAGCTATTGCTTGGGTACTTCAAGGATCAAGCTTCAAATTCAGCTTACCAAATTTGGTAAGGGTTCTCTTGCTCTCATGGGTTGTTTTCTATATTTTCAAGCAAGCATGGAGCTAGGGCTATGCTTGGAAGAGAGCCATGAGCTTGATGAACCAAGCTTAGTGAGGGGAGTGCACTTATTGAAGGTTTTGTGACCTAGTGTGAAGTGCACAAAGATGGCAGTGAAATGAGGGTTTCTAGAGCCCAAAGTTAGTACTAACTAGTGTTAAAATCCTCCTAAGACCAAGAATTAGCTTGAGGAGGGCTTCCATAGTGATTTGGTTATGTTTATTATGTGTTTTATGGACTAACCTATGGTTTATGTTGCTGCCACATTTCATGTGTTTGTTGGTTGTGAATGGCTGCTGCATTTGGTTGCTATATCTTGTATATATGCATTGTGGTTTTTTTGTTTTAGTGTCTTTGGATGTAGGTTTTAATGATGGTTACATTGCCTATTGAATCCAAGTGCTACCCTTACTAAGTTTCTCAATGAAACTTACTCCCCTCAATTCTGTCATTTTAGGTCCAGCTGAAAGATCACCTTGAAACTAACCTTTGTGGTTTGAGTTTTACTCTGAAATTTCAGGTACATAAACTTCCATATGTCTAGTTATGATCTGGAAAGTTTGGTGATTTTAGGAGCACATTTGGTATTTTTAATGGTGGTACTTATTGTGTTGTGCAGCAGCTGTCCAGCATCCTGTTTCTGGAGTCCATTGTGTCTCAGGCACTCCTGTAACCTAGGGTGCATATTTAGCTAAGTTAAGATCATATTTGTGCATGTATGCATGTACATGTATTGTATGTAAAATGAGACAAGTATGTGAACATTTGAGTACATGTTTTGGCTATGTAAGTGATGTGGTGCAAAGCTGCCTAAGTGTGAATGATGGGCTGCTTACTTGTAAATTCTGTTTTGACCACATAAAGTTGTTAAAAGAAAGGGAATGTAATTCCTATGTGTAATGTACATATATGGGATAGCCTTGGAGGGCTTTCCCCTTGTGAATGAAGTGTTTGCATGGTTTGGAAAAATTGTATGGGCAAAATGGTCCAAAAGTTGCCAGAATTTTGACTTTGGACCTAAAGTTTAATATCTCCCTGTGTAGAATGAATCTTGGTATGAAATTTTGACCACACCTAGAGTACATCTAGAGGGTTAACTGGGATTTGGAATTTCTGGATTTAGATCCTTGTAGCCAAAGATATGACATTGCAAAATTGGCTGAGTTACTGTTCATTTGGTCAGAATTTTGTAACCAACTTAAAAAATCCATAACTTGGTCCATAGGTGGGCTATTGATGTAAAAAAAATTCCTTGGTTTGATCTAAGTCTCTACTTGGTAATGGAGCAAATAAAAATGAAACTAGGGTATGTGGCTAGCTAATGATACAGTTTATTAGTAGAAGTTACAGGTGTAGTGGTTGGTCACTAGAATTTAATAAGATTGCCTAATGCGTGGTAGCCAAGATTAAGACTTGTGTTAGTGTTTTCCTTCCTTTGCTGCCATGGTGTGCGTGAAATGTGAATATGTGTGTGATGGTTGGACAAATATGGATATGTTTACAGTAACAGATGTTGGTATCATAGCATGGTTTGTATATGTACATAACATATAGTTGCATTGCATGCATCTACATACAAAAACTCTGTTTGGTTAGCTGCTAGTGTCAAGTATCATTGAAATACCTATGATCTTTATATGTGATTTATGATGAAGCATCAATCAAGGAGGTAAACATGGTTGCGGCAAGGAGAGGGGAACTTGCCCGAAGGCCTTATATTGAATTTGGCCAAAAATGAAACAGACAGAATAAAGGGAATTAGGGCTAACAGAGTGGACCAAACCCTGAAGTGCCTCGGGTTTGATTAGGGCTTCAGAAGAACTTAGCAATAATCGATGAAAACTTAGTAAGGCTAATTAAAGCACAATGGAAGGAGTCCAAGTAGCTCCAACAGAACCATTTCAAGATGCATAGTAACAACCAGAAAGGGATACTAGGAACACATCTGAATATGTTCCTTCTGGAAGCATAAAAGATAGAAATGATGAAACTATTGAGGAGAAAGATGAAGATAGGAGAAATCCAAGAGGAGGAAGACTATGGTTTGAGATTGGTTAGGTGTCCAGGGCAAATTCCCCTGTCTATGACCATTCCTCAACCTATGACCATTCCTTTACTAGGAATGAGATTAAGGAAGGCCATGAAAAAAGATTCAGGAGAAGGCAAAGAGATCATAGAGAGCATCACCATATAGAAGACTCTCAGAGATCCTAGAGACATAGATCAGAGGATCTAGAAGGCCTAGATGATGTCAGACTATTGGAAAGGTTCCGAGGCCTAAGATCTCCATAGTTTGATGGAATAGCTGGGCCATAAAGAGCTAAGGAGTGGTTAATCTTCAATAAAATAATGTTTGAAAGGATGCCACTTAGCTCCACCAAGACAGTGTCACTGGCTATCTACAAACTAGTAGGCAGTGGAGAGATATGGTGGAGGAGCACTAAGGATATATATGCTGTCCAGGAGAAGACAAGGAAATGACCTGGCTAAAGTTCACCTAGCTGTTCCAGGAGTAGTACATCAGTGATGACATCAAGGATATGAAGCAAGCTAAATTTGATGCTCTAAGGCCAAACAATCTCAGTGCCCTAGAGTATGAGCACAAATTCAATCGGTTGGTTAGATATTAGAAAGGCTGTAAGACCTTTTGTAGTAGTAACATATTATTAAGCAAGGCAGAAATCTCTATTAGTAGAGTAAGAGGAGTATGAGATTAGGTACTTTCCAAGTGGAGCAGGGGGGAAAGTAGCCAAGTAGGAGGGAAGTAGAAGAAGCCACCACATGGCAAGGGAATTGCCAACAGTTCCCATCTTGGTGGTGAGGGCAAGGAGAAGGGGAAGTCCCTTGGCCTAAAGTGCCCTAAGTGAAGGAACTTTCATGGAAAGAAAACTTTCTATTTTGGCACCCAAGCGTGTCTAAGATGTGGATCCACGGATCATTGGATCAAAGACTATCCCCAGTTTCAAAGGAGGCCAGGTAACCAAGTTTCAGTAAGGGCTATTAGGGCAGGACCTGATGGCGAGCACTTAGGGAGGGACAGTAGAGGCCAGCTCCTCTAGTGTCTCAACCTCTAGTGCAGAGAGTTGGTAGAGTCTTCCAAGCGGAAAGGCCAGAGAGATTAGATCAAGAAAGAGCACTAAGAGGTTACATTTACCTCAATGGTATGCCTATTAGTGTTAAGCTTCATACAGGTGCATCTATGTCTTTAATGGCTAAGAAATTTATTGATGCCATGAAATTGCCTGCTAAAATCATGCCTAGGATATCCTTAGTGAAAACAACAGGTAGTGAATGTCCTTTCACTAATGACCTAGCTAAGGATTGTGAGCTAGTAGTAGGAAAGACTAAGGTTATGACTAATCTGCTAGTGTTGGACATTCCTAAGTATGATATAGTGCTGGGTATGAATTGGCTTGCTATGCATAATGTAAAAATTGTTACCCACTCCAGGGTAGTCCAGTTATGGTGCCAAAACTGTGCACTTAAACACCCAGGATTGGTGTGTCCTTTAGGTCATTAGAACAACAGCCTTAGTGTACATACTCAAGTGAACCTCTTGAGCACTATGCAAATACAAGCATATTGGTCTCACCATAACAAACATATTTACATTTATGCACACTATGGAAGCTAATGTTACCCACTGGGGTAATACAATTATGGTTCCAAAACTGTGCATTTAAACTCCCAGGATTTGTGTGTCCTGTAGGTCATCAAAAGAACACCCCTAGTGTACATACTCAAGTGACCCTCTTGAGAACTTTGTAAATACATGCATATTGCTCTAACTATAGCACACATATTCACATTTATGCACAACATGGCAGCTAAGAAGAAAAACACTAGCACAAGTCTTACTTTTGACTTCCACACATTAAGCATTCTTACTAGGTTCAAAAAATCCGAGCCACTGCAACCAAACTCCTCTAATAAAATGTATCATTCTATCCATGTACCCCCCTATTTTATTTACTCCATTATCAAGTAGAGACTTAGATCAAACCAAGGAATTTTTTTTTTACATAAATAGCCCACCTATGGACCAAGTTATGGATTTTTTAAGTTGGTTACAAAATTCTGACCAAATGAACAGTAACTTAGCCATCTTTGCAACATCATATCTTCGGCTACAGGCCTCTAAATCCGGAAATTTCAAATCCCAGTTAAACAGCTAGATGTCCTTTAGTCGTAGTCAAAATTTCATATGAAGATTCATTCTACACAGGCAGATATTCAACTTTAGGTACAGGGTCAAAATTCTGGCAACTTTTGGACCATTTTGCCCATACAATTTTTCCAAACCATTCAAACACTTCATTCACAAAGATAAAGCCCTACAAGGCTATCCCATACATGTACAATACACATATGAATTACATTCTCTTGCATCTAGCAACTTTATGTGGCCAAAACAGAATTTACAAGTAAGCAGCCTATCATTCACACTTAGGCAGCTTTGCACCACATCACATACATAGCCACAACATTACTCAAATGTTCGCATACTTGTCTCATTTTACATACACTACATGTACATGCATACATGCACTAAAAAATGGTCTTCACTCAGCCAGATAGGCACCCTAAGTTACAGGAGTGCCTGAAATGCAATGGACCCTAGAAACAGGATGCTGGACAGCTGCTGCACAACACAATAAGTACCATGACTAAAAATACCAAATGTGCTCCTAAAATCACCAAAATTTGCAGATCAAAACTAGACACATGTAATTTCATGCACCTGAAATTTCATATTAAAAATCAAACGATAATGGTCAGTTTGAATGTGATCTTTCTGCTGGACCTGAAATGGACAGAAAGGGGGTAAGTTTCTTGAATGAAACTTAGTAAGGGCTTATCATTAGAAACTTGAATTCGGAGAAACATACCTGAAATCCAAAGACATAAAAACACAAAAATAAAGCACATATACAAAAATATAGCCATCTAAATGCACAAAAAAATAGAACACAATCAAATGCAATGCTGGCAGCAATACATCATTAGGGTTAGTCCATAAACAATCAAATAAAAAAATATGTAATCACTATGGCAGCCCTCCTCAAGCTAATGCTTGGTTTTATGAGGTTAATTGGTCTTAGTTAGTACTAACTTGGGCTCTAGAAACCCCTGTAAAAACTGCCATCTTAGTGCATGAAAAACAGTAAGGCTGGAACCTTCTTCATACACTCCCCCTTAACCCATACTTGGTTCCTTGAGCTTTTTGCTCTCTTCCAAGCATGGTATTAGCTTCATGGATGCTTGATTACCATCTAAAGACAGTAAAAAACCATGAAACATGAAGATAAAAGCCTTACCTAAGCTGTGAAAGCTGAAATCTTCAAGAGATACACAACAAACCCGAAAATTAGGGTTTTTCTTGTTCCTGGTGCATCCGATTGCCTTCCTTTTTGATTTGTTGAGAGCTTGAGCTATGGTGTCAATGGAATCCTATGGAGGAGCTAAGGAAGAAGGTTGTGGCTGGTTATGGCCAAAATGGCCAAGGAAAGGCTAGAAATCAAGATATTTTACTTGATTTAATTAGTTTAACCTTAACCTTCACTTAGGTCACTATAAGTATGCCTTAAGCAAGGACTTTTTGGATAATCTTTAGCCAAAATTTTTTACCTTAGATCCTGGAAATAAAAGGATGGGATAATCCTAGAAATGGCCATCTTTGACTGTTGTCAAAAGTTATCCCATCCTTAACTTATTTTTTGGAACAATTGTACACCTAGTTGTCCTTGGTTCTTGAATCATAGCTTTTGTTTCCTTTATGTAATTGCCCTTAGCTTGGGGTACTCATCTGGATACCCTTCCAGAATTTCTTTCTCAGTTTCCCAGGTTGCCTCTCTTTCAGAATGAATTGACCATTGTACTTTAACCATGGGAAATAGTTTGTTTCTTAACCTTCTAGTATCCTTGGCTAAGATAGCTATAGGTTTCGCTTCATATGTCAAGTTAGGTTCCAACTGTATGTCTTCCTATACTATAGCATGCTTTGTGTCCAATAGACACTTCCTAAGCATATTGGTATGAAAAACATTATGAACACCTGACATGCTAGGTGGTAGAGCTAACCTGTATGCTACCTTGCCAACTCTGTCCAAGATCTCATAAGGACCTATATATCTTGGAGCTAACTTGGTTCTTCTGCCAAATCTGACAGTGCCTTTGGTAGGTGCAACTTTCAACCAAACATTGTCACCAACCTCAAACTACAAGTCTCTCCTTCTTTTATTCACATAGGTGGTGGTCCTTTCATTGGCTGCCTTTAATCTCTCTTGAATCTTCTTGATCTTGGCAATAGTTTCCTCAATGATTTCAGGACCTAACTCTAGCCTATCTGAGGCTTCCACCCAACAGTGGGGTTTCATGCACCTTCTTCCATATAATGCTTCATAAGGTGCCATGCCAATGGTACTTTGGTAACTATTGTTATATGAGAATTCCACCAATGGCAAGTGTTGGGTGTCATGCACCTTCTTCCATATAATGCTTCATAAGGTGCCATGCCAATGGTACTTTGGTAACTATTGTTATATGAGAATTCCACCAATGGCAAGTGTTGGTCCCATTCACCTCTAAAATCCAACATACAGCTCCTAAGCATGTCTTCCGGTATCTGTATCACCCTTTCAGATTGCTCATCTGTCTGAGGATGATAAGTAGTGCTCAGATGGATTTTGGTTTCTAGTGCTTTATGAAAAACACTCCAAATTGAGCTGTAAATCTTGGATCTCTATCATATACAATAGAGTCTGGCACTTCATGTAAACTCACTATCTCCTAGACATACTTCTGCGTTAACTTCTCCAAGAAGTTTGTGAGTTTCATAGGTAAGAAGTGGGCACATTTGGTTAGCCTATCCACAATGACCCAGATTGTATCATGCCTTAATCTGGTCGTAGGCAACCCAGTCAAAAAGTCCATGGTTATGTTGTCCCACTTCCTCACTGGTATAGGTAGAGTCTGTGAGGTACCAGCTGGCTTCTAGTGCTTTACCTTTACCCTCTGGCATGTGGCACATTTGGAGACATAAGTAACTATGTCTTTCTTCATGTTTGGCCACCAAAAGTGAGTCTTCAAGTCTTTATATATTTTCTCACTTCCGGGATGTATGTTCAACTTGCTTTTGTGGGCTTCTTTGAGTATTTCATTCCTAAGCTTTGGTCCTTTAGGCACATAGATTCGGTTCTTGAAGTATAGTAATCCTTGCTTGTAGGCAAAGGATTGATACAAGGAACCTTTTTCCTCTCCTGAAATATTTTTCAGATCAAGATCTGTCTCCTGTGCCTTTTTGGCTTCTTCAATCCATCCAGATTGAATCGTCAATGTGTAAATTTGAACTTCCTCCCACTTATGCCATTTATGCCATAGTCATAACAGACTATTCTGCTCATCATGATCAGCTATGGATCCTCCTTTCAGAATTCTTGTCTACTTCTTGCTTAAGGCATCTGTTACTAAATTGCTTTTGTCCTCTGTGTACTCTATACCGCAGTCATAGTCCTTGATGTACTCCAACCATCTCCTTTGCCTTACCTTCAACTCTTTCTAAGTGAACAAGTACTTTAGGTTCTTATGGTCAGTGTGGATCACAAAGGAACTACCTATCAAGTAATGTCTCCACTGTTTCAGAGCAAAAATCACTACTCCTAGTTATAGGTCATGGGTAGGATAATTTTGCTCATGGGGTCTTAACTACCTTGACCCATAAGCAATGACATTTCTGTCTTGCATAAGCACACAACCTAACCCAAATCTAGATGCATCTATATATATGATGTAGGGCTTACTTGGATCAAGAAGAATAAACACTAGGGCTTCAATCAACCTTTTCTTGAGCTCTTGGAAACTCTTTTCACACTTTTCAGTCCACTCAAATCTTTGACCATTCTTGGTTAGATGAGTAAGAACTGAGGCAATCATGGAAAAGCCTGATACAAATCTCCTATAGTATCCAGCTAAGCCTAGGAAACTTCTGATTTCCTTAACAGTCTTTGGTCTTTCCCACTCTTGCACTGCCTTGACCTTTTCAGGGTCTGCCTTAAGGCCTTGTGCTTCTATGATGTGTCCTAGGAAAGACACTTCCCTTATCCAAATTCACACTTGGATAACTTGGCATAAAGCTGATGCTGCAACAGAGTCTTTAAGACAATCTTCAGATGATGTTCATGTTCATTTTCATCCTTGGAATAGACTAGGATGTCATCAATGAACACAACCACAAATTTATCCAGATGTGGTCTGAACACCCTATTCATCAGGTCCATGAAAGCAGCTGGGGCATTCGTCAAACCAAATGGCATGACTGTGTACTCATAATGCCCATATCTGGTCCTAAATGCAGTCTTAGGAATGTCCTCTTCCTTTACTCTCAATTGAAAGTATCCATATCTTAAATCTATCTTGGAGAAGATCTTAGCTCCCTTGAGTTGATCAAAAAGATCCTCAATCCTCTGGAGTGGATACTTATTCTTGATAGTCACTGTATTGAGCTTCCTGTAGTCAATGCATAGTCTCAAAGATCCATCCTTCTTTTTCACAAAGAGAACTGGAGCTCCCCATGGTTAAACACTTGGCCTTATGAACCCTTTTTCAAGAAGTTCATCAAGTTGTTTCTTGAGCTCATTCATCTCTGTGATTGGCATTTTGTAAGAAGGTATAGATATTGGACTAGCTTTTGGTTGCAGCTTGATTTAAAACTCAATCTCCCTTTATGAAGGAATACTTGGTAGGTCTTTAGGAAAGACTTGCAGAAAATCCATCACTATAGGTATTCTATCCACTTCTTCTTCACAGTGCAATTGATTCAATGCATAAAAATAATCATGCTCAGAAATCACAGGTATCTCATCTAGTACCTCTAGCTCCATGCCATGCATTTCATACACTAATTCCTTAGAATTCACTAATGCATGTACTTCACCATCAGACAATGTGATTTCCCTCTTAGCACAATCAATTATTATGTTATGCTTAGCAAGCCAATTCATACCTAACACTAAATCATACTTAGGAATGTCCAACACTACCAGATTAGTCATAACCTTAGTCTTTTCTACTACTAGCTCACAATCCTTTGCTAGGTCATTAATGAAAAGACAGTGACTACTTGCTATTTTCACTAAGGATATCCTAAGCATGATCTCAGTAGGCAATTTCATGGCATCAACAAATTTCCTAGCCACTATAGACACAGATGCACCAGTATCAAACAGAACACTAACAGGCATACCATTAAGGTAAATGTTACCTCTTAGTGCTCCTTCTTGCTCTGATGTCTTTGGCCTCTCCACTTGGAAGACTTTGCCAGCTTTCTGCATTGGCGGAACTAGCCTCTGCTATCCCTCCCTAGGTGCTCCCCCTCTAGGTCCTACCCCAATAGGCCTTATTGGACCTTGCTCTTCTAGCCTCCTTTGAGCCTGTGGGCAATCTTTGATCCAATGATCCACGGATCCACATCTTAGACACATTTGGGTGTGAAAATAGCAAGGTTTCTTTCCATGAAACTTCTTGCATTTAGGGCACCTTAGGCCAGGGAACTTCCCCTTAACCTTGCCCTCACAACCAAAATGGGAATTCTTGGCAATTCACTTGCCAAGTGGTGGCTTCTTTTGCTTGCCTCCTGCCTGACTACTTTCCTTTGGTCCACTGGGAAAGTACATAGTCTCATACTCTTCTTGCTCTACTAATAAAGCTTTATATACTGCTTCATAATATGTCATTGCTCCAAAAGGTCTAAAAAACTTTCTAATGTCTGACTTTAGGCCTCTGACAAATCTTTTGGCCTTCAACTCCTCTAGTCCATAATACTGAGGAGCATACCTCACCAACTGATTGAATTTGTGCTCATACTCTAGGACACTGAGGTTGTCCTACCTTAGAGCATCAAATTCAGCTTGCTTCGTATCCTTGATAGCATCACTAATGTACTGCTCCTGAAACAGCTGTGTAAACTCTGGCCAAGTCATTTCCAAGTCTTTTCCTAGCCTTCTACTCTTATAGAAAGCATATCTATCTCTGGTGCTCCTCCACCATATCTCCGCACTACCTACCAAATTGTAGGTAGCTAGGGACACTCATTTAGTGGAGTTGAGTGGCATCCTCTTAAACATTTTCTCAATGAAGATTAACCACTCCTCAACTCTCTCTGACCTAGCTCTTCCATCAAACTATGGAGGTCTTAGGCCTTGGAACCTCTCCAACAGTCTGACCTCATCTAGGCCTTCTAGATCCTCTGATATATGTCTCTTGGATCTGTGAGAGTCCTCTGTATGGTGATGCTCTCTACGATCTCTCTGCCTCCTCTTGGATCTTCTCTCATAGCCATCCTCAATCTTATTCCTTGTGGAGGAATGGTCATAGACTGAGGGATTGGTTTTGGACACTTGACCAATCTGAGACCTTAGTCATCTTCCTCTTGGATTTCTCCCATCATCATCTTCTTCCTCAACAATTTCATCATTTGTGTCTTTCAAGCTTCCAGAAGGAACATATGGAAATGTGTTCCTAGTATCCTCTTTTGGTTGCTACTGTGCATATTGAACTGGTTTTGTTTGAGCTACTTGGACTCCCTGCTGTTGTGCTTGAATCAACCTCATTAAGTTTTCATTAATTAAAGCTAAGTTCCTCTAAAGCTCTAACCAAACCTGAGGCACTTCAGGGTTTGGTACCCCCTGTTGCCCTTGATTCCCTCTATTCTGGCCATTTCTTTGTTGCCTAGAATCAGTAGGAGGCCTTCGGGGTGGTTCCCCTCTCCTGGTGGCAACCATGTTTACTTCCTGCATTGATGATCCATCATAGAGCACATATAAAGATCATAGGTATTTCAATGGTACTTGACACTAGCAGCTGACCAAGCTGAGTTCATGTATGTAGATGCATGCAATACAACTACATGCTATGTACATGTACAAACAATGATATGATACCAACTTCTGTTACCCACTCTGGGGTAATCCAATTATGGTGCCAAAACTGTGCATTTAAACTCCCAAGATTTGTGTGTCCTATAGGTCATTAGAACAACACCCCTAGTGTACATACTCAAGTGACCCTCTTGAGCACTATGTAAATACATGCATATTGGTCTAATTGTAACACACATATTCACATTTATGCACACTATGGCAGCTAAGAAGAAAAACACTAGCACAAGTCTTAGTTTTGGCTTCCACACGTTAAGTGTTCTTACTAGGTTCAAAAAATTCCAGCCACTGCACCCAAACTTCCTCTAATAAAGTGTATCATTCTAGCCATGTACCCCCCTATTTTATTTACTCCATTATCAAGTATATACTTAGAGCAAACCAAGGAATTTTGTTTTACATCAATAGCCCACCTATGAACCAAGTTATGGATTTTTGAAGTTGGTTACAAATTTCTGAGAACATCATATCTTTGGCTACAGGGCTCTAAATCCAGAAATTTCAAATCATATTAAACCTCTGGATGTCCTCTAGGCGTAGTCAAAATTTCATACCAAGATTCATTCTACACAGGCAGATATTCAACTTTAGGTACAGGGTCAAAATTCTGGCAACTTTTGGACCATTTTGCCCATACAATTTTTCCAAACCATTCAAACACTTCATTCGCAAAGATAAAGCCCTCCAAGGCTATACCATACATGTCCAATACACATATTAATTACATTCTCTTGCATCTAGCAACTTTATGTGGCCAAAACAGAATTTACAAGTAAGCAGCCTATCATTCACACTTAGGCAGCTTTGCACCACATCACATACATAGCCACAACATTACTCAAATGTTCGCATACTTGTATCATTTTACATACACTACAAGTACAATAATACATGCACTACAAAGTGGTCTTAACTCAGCTAGATACGCACCCTAAGTTACAGGAGTGCCTGAAATGCAATGGACCCCAGAAACAGGATGCTGGACAGCTGCTGCACAACACAATATGTATCATCACTAAAAATACCAAAGGTGCTCCTAAAATCACCAAAATTTCCAGATCAAAAATAGACACATGGAATTTCATGTACCTGAAATTTCAGATCAAAACTCAAATGATAATGGTCAGTTTGAATGTGATCTTTCTGCTGGACCTGAAATGGACAGAAAGGGGGTAAGTTTCTTGAATGAAACTTAGTAAGGGCTTATCATTAGAAACTTGAATTCCCAGAAACATACCTGAAATAAAAAGACATAAAAACACAAAAATAAAGCACATATACAAAAATATAGCCATCCAAATGCACAAACAAACAGAACACAATCAAATGCAATGCTGGCAGCAATACATCATTAGGGTTAGTCCATAAACAATCAAATAAAAAAATATGTAATCACTATGGAAGCCCTCATCAAGCTAATTATTGGTCTTAGGAGATTAATTGGTCTTAGTTAGTACTAACTTGGGCTCTAGAAGTCCCTGTAAAAACTGCCATCTTAGTGCATGAAAAACGGTAAGGCTGGAACCGTGTTCATGCACTCCGTCTTAACCCATACTTGGTTCCTTGAACTTTTTTGCTCTCTTCCAAGCATGGTCCTAGCATCATGGATGCTTGATTATCATCGTAAGACAGTAAAAAACCATGAAACATGAAGATAAAAGCCTTACCTAAGCTGTGAAAGCTGAAATCTTCAAGAGGTACACAACAAACCCGAAAATTAGGGTTTTTCTTGTTCCTGGTGCATCCAATTGCCTTCCTTTTTTATTTCTTGAGAGCTTGAGCTGTGCTATCAATGGAAGCCTATGGAGGAGCTAAGGAAGAAGGCTGTGGCTGTTTATGGCCGAAATGGCCAAGGAAAGGCAATAAATCAAGATATTTTACTTGATTTAATTAGTTTAACCTTAACCTTCACTTAGGTCACTATAAGTATGCCTTAATCAAGGAATTTTTGGCTAATCTTTAGCCAAAATTTTTTACCTTAGATCCTGGAAATAAAAGGCTGGGATAATCCTAGAAATGGCCATCTTTGACTGTTGTCCAAATTTATCCCATCCTTAACTTATTTTTGGGAACAATTGTACACCTAGTTGTCCTAGGTTCTTGAATCAAAGCTTTTGTTTCCTTTATGTAATTGAGCCTCCAAAAATTGCTTCCATGGAATTCAAATCCTTCCAAAATCTCTCTTTTAGAGTTGTACAATTGAGTACCCAAGTCTTGAAATCTTGCAATAAGACCCATAGATTACTTGTAAAACAAGCAATCTTCTAGGGTTTCCTTTAGCACCAAGTAACCATTGTAATCTTTTAAGGAGGTGTAGATTATTCAGTTTACCCCTGGCATTTCATTCACTATGGTAAAACTTACACTATATAATGGTTTATAACCATTATGCCTTTATATTGTAATTTTCCCATTTGTTGAGGTGGTAACAGCTAAGAAGGAAAACACTAGCACTAGTCATAGTTTTGGCTTCCACACATTAGGCAATCTTGTTAGGTTCTAGTAACCAGCCATGGACAATCCCATTTAATTTTGCTCAATTATCAAGTAGAGACTTAGAAAAAACCAAGGAATTTTTTTTTACATCAATAGCCCACCTATGGACTAAGTTATGGATTTTTTAAGTTGGTTACAAAATTTTGACCAAATAAATAGTAACTTAGACAACTTTTCAATATCATATGTTTTGTTACAGAGCTCCAAATTCAGAAATTATAAGTTCTAGTTGAAGCTCTAGATGTTATCTAGGTGTGGTCAAAATTTCATACAAATATCCCTTCTACGCAGGGAGATATAGAACTTTAAGTGTAGAGTCAAAATTCTAGTCACTTTATGACCATTGTGCCCATCCAAAATTTCATAAGTTTGCAAAAAACTTCATTCACAAAGGGGAAACCTTCCAAAGGTATCCCATATATGTCCATTACACATAATAATTTAATTCCCTTGTTTTTAACAACTTTATGTGGCTAAAACAGAATTTACAAGTAAGCAGCCCATCATTCACACTTAGGCAGCTTTGCACCAATCACTTACATAGCCAAAACATTACTCAGCTGTTTACATACTTGTCTCATTTTACATACAATACATGTACATGCATAGATGCACTACACAATGGTCTTAACTTAGCTAAATACACACCCTAACTTATAGGAGTGCGTGAGACACAATGGACTCCAGAACAGGATGCTGGACAGCTGCTGCACAACACAATAAGTACCACCATTAAAAATACCAAATGTGCTCCTAAAATCACCAAAATTTCCAGACCACGACTAAACATATGGAAGTTCATGTATCTGAAATTTCAGATAAAAAATCAAACAAAAAAGGTTAGTTTGAATGTGATCTTTCTGCTGAACCTGAAATGACAGAATTGAGGGGAGTAAGTTTTCATTGAGAAACTTAGTAAGGGTAACACTTGGATTCAATAGGCAATGTGACCATCATCAAAACCTGAATCCAAAGAGACTAAAAGAAAAAAACCACAATGCATATATACAAGATATAGGAACTAAATGCAGCAGCCTTTCAAAACCAACAAACACGTGAAATGTGGCAGCAACATATACCATAGGTTAGTCCATAAAACACATAATAAACATAACCAAATCACTATGGCAGCCCTCCTCAAGCTAATGCTTGGTCTTAAGAGGATTCTAAAACTAGTTAGTACCAACTTTGGGCTCTAGAAACCCCAATTTTCACTATCATCACTGTGCACTTCACACTACATCACAAAACCTTCAATAAGTGCACTCCCCTCACTACGCTTGGTTCATCAAGCTCATGGCTCTCTTCCAAGCTTAGCCCTAGCTCCATGGTTTCTTGAAAATACAAAAAAAACACATGAGAGCAAGAGAACCCTTACCAAAGTGGGTAGGCCAAAAATCAAGCTTGATCCTTGAAGTATCCAAGCAATAGCTCTAGTTTGCTTCCAATTGCTTCCTTTTGCTTCATTTTCAATCAATTGCAAGTTTGAAGGTGTAGTGGCTATGGAGGAAGTGTGGCTGTGTTCTTGGACTGGAGGAGGATGAAAATGAGAGAGGGATAAGTGATTTGGCCACTTAAATCGCCTTAAATGAGCTTAAGGGCACAAAACACACTTAACAAGCTTAACCGTGCTTTATGTCATGTTCCTTCTCACTAATTATGGTTTCTTTGCCTTAAAATCATTGGTGCACATGTGCCCAAAATTTTTGACTAATTATCATGTCTTGGCTGCCTCCCCCATGGTGGGATAACCCCACAATTCCACCCTTAGTCTAAAGTCAAAAACTTGAACACCTTGAGGTTTACACTAGGACATTTAGGTCCTTACTGCCTTTAGTGTTTCCTTTGTCCAAACTTGTCTTCCATGAGCAATTTGGTCCTCCAATAGCACTTTCATACCATTCATATCCTTCCCATAACTCTCCAAGTCCTTTTCTTAAGAGTTTTGCAATTGAGTACCTGAATTTCCAAAACCTTACAAAAAAAGTCCATAGGTTGCTTGGCAAACAAGCAATCCTTAAGGCTTTTCTTGGGGGCCAAGTTACCAACTTGGAACACTTTTAAGGAGGAGTTGATCATGCCTTTTACCCTCCTCAATGTAATGGTTTTTAGCCATTATGACACACTTGTAATTCTCCCATTTCTGTGAGGTGGTAACAAGAATTGATTATGCTAATAAAGAAATCACATTGCCTGATGGTGAAGTGCATGCATTAGTGAATTCTAAGGAATTAGTTTATGAAATGCATGGCATGGACCTAGAGGTATTAGATGAGATACTTGTGATTTTTGAGCATGATTATTGTTATGAATTGAATAAATTACAATGCAAAGAAAAGGTGGACAGAATACCAGTTGTGAAAGACTTTCCAGAAGTCTTTCCAAAAGATCTGCCAGGTATTCCTCCACTAAGGGAGATTGAGTTTGAGATCAAGTTCCAGCCAGGAGCTAGTCCAATATACATTCCTCCTTATAGAATGCCTATCACAAAAATGAATGAGTTGAAGAAACAACATGATGAATTTCTTAAAAAAGGGTTCCTAAGGCCAAGTGTTTCGCCATGAGGAGGTCCTGTTCTCTTTGGGAACAAGAAGGATTGATTATTGCGATTATGCATTGACTACAGGAAGCGTAATGCAGTTACAATCAAGAACAAGTACCCATTCCCTAGGATTGAGGATCTTTTTGATCAACTCATGACACGGCCGTACTTGGCCCCTGCCCAAGAAGCCCTGTGAGAGTTGGTCTCACGGTGGTTGCAATTGGCTAGTTGTATATATACGCGGATTAAATCCCATGATACTAGTTGATTATCCTAGAATATGCAATATCCATGCTCTTCATGCTTTGACTTGAATTAATAAAACATAAAGCATTAACTTGGCCAAGTAGTTTCATAAAAACTAAGTACAATAGCCAAAGCATACAAAATCAACATTTGTGTGTGTTTACTACATATAAAAACTTGAGAGAACATTCATTCATAAAGTAGACTAATGCCCTCACCCAAGAGCAACCCTAAGTCAACATAGACTATGGAGGCAACTAAAAATACTGTATAAATACAAGCCTCTACTAAGATCTCCTTTATCTAACTCCCACCTTAGATGTTAGTCCCAGTGGCGAGTCTCAAAAGCCCTTACCCAAGTGCTACTAGGCTCTGCAACCAAAGGAAGACACCAGTTAGTACTATTACTTGACCAACAAACCAACTAAGTATACTCATGTAGACTAGAATCACAAGTACTCTCAAGTACAATATTTGTACAAAAGCTACTACTATGATAACCATCAGTGGTTACCCGGCCCAACAACTTCAGTATCTGCACAACAGAACTAGGGAGTGAGAATTCAACATTCTCAGTAAGGGGTCTTCTGTGTACTTGCAAGAAAATTACTAGGACTTTACATATGATAACATATGTAACTTGTTGCGAGCTCACACAGCATGAGGGTCTGATATATGCACATATGACTAGGCCTTTATGACCTCTCCTCAAACTAGTCCTCCTCACGGGGCATCACTCCGTACCTAGCGAGTTCTGATCAGTAACTCACTCCTAGTAAGCCGTAGCTTACTGATGCAATCATGTAGCCTTCCTTTAGTCGTTATGTAGGGGAATTATGGTGGAACTTTGTAGACTAGACCATAAGACCTCTTTGTGGACTAGATGAACAAGGTTTCACCTTGTAACCTTGTGCCTACGGCACAACTAGGTCGCCAAGGGCTCTAAACCTTTCACTTAAGCTAGTGGTACTTAGTTATGTTCATTTGCAACCTAGTTTCCTTGCTTGTTGCACAAGCAACCATAAAACCTTACAAAACTCAAGGAAACTCTTATATCTTGTGGGACTTTTGGAAGTCTCGGAGTACCCTCGGAATCCTTAGACCCCAAGGTACTGTAAGAACCCCCTTAGGTCTCACTTGGATCACCCTAGCAAAATGTGAAATTTCTGCCATTTTTGTCTGTGGTGACGCATTGCCACAGTTGGTAACATTCTGTGACATTTTTTTGGATTGGCGACATGTCGCGGGCCTCGACCTATAATTGGCGACGCGTCGCCAATCTGCAAAAATGTAGAATTTGGTGCATTTTGCTGCTATGAACTTTGAACACTTCTTATACATATCAAACATGCTTGGAAAGTCTCCAAATTTCATACACTCATAGACCATGTAGCATAGAACATAACCAACTATCACAAGCTAATCTATGATGCCCTATAACATCATCCAAAACCTCTCAAATTTTGTAGTCCACCACAATTCAACCAAAACCTTTAACTAATGCTATTGCTAAAACCACTCAAATTCTTCAAGCAAACTCAAGCAAATAGCATTAATTGAACTTGAAAACATAACTCCCTTACCTCAACTCCAAGAAACAAGCAAGAATCAAACTCCTTTTCAATCAACCAAGCTCACCAAAGTTGTACACAAGTTCCAATCCAAAAACAAAGCACCAATCACCAAAACTTCACTCTCTAACCAAAACCCAAGCTCCAAACCAAGCAATTATCATGAATTCAATCAAGAACACAATGCTTACCACGTACTAAAAATAGGGGATGGAAGGAAACACTCTTCGAAGCTCCAAAATCATGGTTTAAAGCTTGAAATGCACTCCTCCTAGCTTATATACTTTGACAGCTTCTTGTTCCACCAAGAAAACCTTGATTCCAAGGCAAATTTGAGAGCAAAATGAGGGTAAGAAGACTGGAAATGTGGTTATGGCAGCCATAGCCTCACTTTCCCTTCTTAAACCCTCACTTAAACCCAAAGCCATCAAAGTATTAAGCTTGTTAGAAATAAACCCCCATCTTTTGTAACTTAGTGATTCTTGATTAAATTCTTGTTTATTCTTTAGTTTTGGGTTAAGGTTGAAAGCTAAGTTATAAAAATTCATTTTAAAACACTTGGGACTCATCCCAGCTATTCAGGACACGAAATTATCATTTTGCCCTGAACTTTGTTTAGTACCTTATCTTTCTCGAAACTTAGTGAACTTTGCTAAACTTCTCTATTCTTGCTTTGTAAACTTGAAATCAAGGTTCTAAACTCAATTTAGAACACTTTACCTTCCTCGGGAGTGCCTGCTACTAGGAGCTCCATAACAACTCAAGGGAGCTAAGATCTTCTCCAAGATAGATTTGAGATCTGGATACTTCCAGTTGTGAGTAAAGAAAAAGCATATTCCTAAGACTCCATTCAGGAACAAATATTGGCATTATGAGTACATAGTCATGACATTTGGTTTGACTAATGCCCCAGCTGCTTTCGTGGACCTGATGAACAGGGTGTTCAGACCACATTTGGACAAATATATGGTTGTGTTCATTGATGAAATACTAGTGTATTCCAAGGATAAAAACAAACATGAACATCATCTAAAGATTGTCTTAAAGACTCTGTTAGAACATCATCTTTATGCCAAGTTATCCAAATGACAATTTTGGATAAAGGAAGTGTCTTTCCTAGGACACATCATGGATGCACAAGGCCTTAAGGCAAACCCTAAAAAGGTCAAGGCAGTGCAAGAGTGGGAAAGACCAAAGACTGTGAAGGAAATCAGAAGTTTCCTATGATTAGCTAGATACTACAGGAGATTTGTAGTAGGCTTTTCAATGATTGCCTCAGTTCTTACTCATCTGACCAATAAGGGTCAAAGATTTGAATGGACTGAGAAGTGTGAAAAGAGTTTTGAGGAGATAAAGAAGAAGTTGATTGAAGCTTCAATATTGATTCTTCCTGATCCAAGCAAGTTCAACATCCATCCAGGAAGTGAGAAAATGTATAAAGAGTTTAACACTCAATTCTGGTGGCCAAACATGAAGAGAGACATAGCTACTTATGTCTCCAAATAGGCTAAATGCCAAAGGGTAATGGTAGAGCACCAGAAGGTAGCTGGTACCCTATAGACTCTACCTATACTAGTGAGGAAATGGGGTAACATAACCATAGACTTCTTGGCTAGGTTGCCTATGACCAGATTAAGGCATGATATAATCTGGGTCATTGTGGATAGGCTAACGAATTGTACTCACTTCTTACATATGAAACTCATAGACTCTTTTGAGAAGTTAGCCCATATGTATGTCCAGGAGATAGTAGGACTACATCAAGTGCCAGACTCCTTTATACCTGATAGAGATCTAAGATTTATGGCTCAGTTTTGGAGTGCTTTTCATAAAGCACTAGGAACCAAATTTCACTGAGTATAGCTTAGCACCCTCATACTGATGGGCAAACTGAAAGGATGATACAGATACTAGAAGACATGCTCAGGAGCAGTGTGTTGGATTTCAAAGGTGAATGGGACCAACACTTACCATTTGTGGAATTCTTATATAACAATAGTTACCAAAGCGCCATTGGCATGGCACCTTATGAAGCATTATACGGAAGAAGGTGCAAGACACCCCACTATTTGGTGGAAGCCTCAGACGGGCTAGAGTTGGGTCTTGAAACTATTGAAGAAACTGCTACCAAAATCAAGAAAATTCAAGAGATATTAAGGCAGCCAATGAAAGAACCACAACCTATGTGAACAAAAGAAGGAAAGACTTGGAGTTTGAGGTTGGTGACAATGTCTGGCTGAAAGTTGCACCAACCCAAGGAACTATCAGATTTGGTAAAAGAACAAAGTTACCTCCAAGATACATAGGCCCTTATGAGATCTTGGACAGAGTTGGGAAGTTAGCATACAGGTTAGCTCTACTACCAAGCATGTCAAGTGTTCATAATGTTTTTCATATCAGTATGCTTAAGAAATGTTTGTTGTACACAAAGCATGCTTTTGTAGTGGAAGAAATACAATTGGACCCTAACTTAACATATAAAGAGAAACCTATAGCTTTCTTAGCCAAGGATACCAGAAGGTTAAGAACGAAACTTATTCCCATGGTTAAAGTTTAGTGGTTACACCACTCTAAAAGAGAAGCAACCTGTGAAACTGAAAAAGACCTTATGGAAATGTATCCTGAAGGATACCTGAAGCTCAAGGCTATTTTGCAGGACCAGAATTTGTAGGGGGGGAGGATCGTTACCACCTCACAAAATTGGGAGAATTAGAAGTGTAGAATAATGGTAAAAAAGCAATTATATTCTGTAATTCTCTTCATAGTGATTAAACTATGAGGGGTAAAAGATATAATGAACAACTCATTAAAAGTGTTCCAAGTTAGTAACTTGGCTTACAAGAATAGCCTTAAAGATTGCTTGAATTTTCTTCTCCTATATTCAACCCACACAGCAACAACCCTCCTCCATGCCTCTACCATAGCTCCTCCATAGCCACCATACCTCTAAGATTGAAATTGAAGGCAAAAGGAAGCAATTGGAAGTAAACTAGAACTATTGCTTGAGCCTTTCAAGGATCAAGCTTCAAATTTAGCTTACCGACTTTGGTAAGGGTCATCTTGCTCTCATGGGTTATTTTATTTATTTTCAAGTAACCATGGAGCTAGGGCTAAGTTTGGAAGAGAGGTATGAGCTTGATGAACCAAGCTTAGTGTGGGGAGTACACTTATTGAAGGTTTTGTGACCTAGTGTGAAGTGCACAAACATGGCAGCGAAATGAAGGTTTCTAGAGCCCAAAGTTAGTACTACCTAGTTTTCAAATTCTCCTAAAACCAAGCATTAGCTTGAGGAGTGCTTCCATAGTGATTTGGTTATGTTTATTATGTGTTTTATGGACTAAGCTGTGGTTTATGTTGCTGCGGCATTTTATGTGATTGTTGGTTGTGAATAGCAGCTGCATTTGGTTGCCATATCTTGTATATATGTGTTGTGGTTTTTTGTTTTAGTGCCTTTGGATGTAGATTTTGATGATGGTTACATTGTGTATTGAATCCAAGTGGTACCCTTACTAAGTTTCTAAAAGAAACTTACTCCCCTCAATTTTGTCATTTCAGGTCCAGCTAAAAGATCACCTTCAAACTAACCTTTGTGGTTCGATTTTTACCCTGAATTTTTAGGCACATAAACGTATATATGTCTACTTATGATCTAGAAATTTTGGTGATTTTAGGAGCACATTCTCTATTTTTTGGTGATGGTGCTTATTGTGTTATGCGGCAGCTGTCCAACATCCTATTTCTGGAGTCCATTGTATCTCAAGAAATTTTGTAACTTAGTGTGTGTATTTAGCTGAGTTAAGACCATTTTTCAGTGCATGTATGCATGTACATGTAGTGTACATAAAATGAGACAAGTATTTGGACACTTGAGTAATGTTTTGGCTATGTATGTAATGTGGTGCAAAGTTGCCTAAGTGTGAATGATAGGCTGCTTACTTGTAAATTGTGTTTTGGCCATATAAAGTTGCTAGATGCAAGAGCATGTAATTTCTATGTGTATTGGACAAGTATGGGATAGCCTTGGAGGGCTTACCCCTTGTTAATGAAGTATTTGCACGCTTATGAAATTTTGTATGGGCAAAATGGTCATAAAGTGACCAGAAATTTGACTCTGCACTCAAAGTTCTGTATCTCCCTGTGTAGAAAGAATTTTGGTATAAAATTTTGACCACACCTACATTTTATTTATTGGTTTAATTAAGATTTAGAATTTCTAAATTTTGAGTCCTGTAACGAAAGCTATGACGTTGCAAATTGGATAAGTTACTATTCATTTTGTCAAAATTTTGTAAGCAAATTCAAAAATCCATAACTTGTCCCATAGGTGGGCTATTGATGTAAAAAAAAATTCATTGGTTTCATCTAAGCCTCTAGTTGATAATGGAGTAAAGAAAACATGGGGGTATGTGGCTAGAATGATACAGTTTATTAGAAGAAGTTACGGTGCAGTGGCTGGTCACAAGAACTTAATAAGATTGCCTAATGTGTGGTAGCCAAAATTAACACTTGTGCTAGTGTTTCCTTATTTTCTGACATGGTGTGCTTAAAATTTTAATATGTGCGTGATGGTTGGACCGATATGCTTGTATTTACATAGTGCCCAAGAGGGCCACTTGGATATGCACACTAAGGGTAGTGTTCTGATGGCCTACAGAACATTACTAATCCTGGGAGTCTAAATGTACAAGTTTGGCACCATAATTGGACTACCCCAGAGTGGGTAACATCCTTCAACAGCTCTATAACATGGTTTAAAACAATGGTATTTTCCACAATTCTTGCATTGGTATCCAAACCTCTGAGTCTTTCTTGGCTTGTTTTGATCTTTGCCCAATTCAACTTTTCCCAGCCTTTCTCTAGCTAGCTTTTTTCCTATTTGATGTCCCATAGGAGCCCCTATTGCATTACCTACCAGTTGGTGTTCGTATTCCTATTCCAAGGTTAATGCCCTCTGAACAACTTCATAATAGGTCTTGATGCCTATAGCCCTTAGTATCGACCTCAAATCAGGCCTTAATCCTCTAATGAACCTTTTTGTGCTTAGTTCTTCCTACCCATCATACTGTGGGGCATAAATGAGAAGGCTACTAAATCTATGCTCATATTCTCTAATAGTCAAGTTTCCATGTTCCAACAAATCAAACTTCATTTGCTTCTAATCTTTAAGAGCTTCACTTACATATTGTTGTTGACACACCTAAAGAATCCCTGCCCATCTCATGGGTCCTCTTTCTTCCATGGATTTTCTTTCATGTCTACTCATATATGCCCATTGTACTATCTGCGACCAGAGTTTATCAATTTCTTCCAGCTTAAAAGTAGCCAATAGTACCTAATGAGGGGATATGACCTCCATTCTCTCAAACACTTTCTCTACCTAGTAAATCCAAAATTTAGCTTCTTCTAGGCCACCATTTCCTTTAAACACTGGAGGTTTGAGTGCTAGGAATCCCTCTAACTGGCCTTCCCTGAAGCCCTATTTTTTGGATATCTCTCTTCCTTTTCTTGGAGTTCTTATTCTCTTTTGAGAAGCCATCTCTCTGGAGCTTTCTGAGATTGGCTCCATTGTTCTAGTGCTAGTGCCTAATTGTTTCCCTTCTTGGTCCTCAGTGTTTCTCCAGACCTCTGACCTTAGCCTTTTGTCTCTTGGGTGGCTTCTTTCCTCATCCTACTCTTGTTTTTCATCTACAAGTTTGCTTGCTCTTCCTTTATTGGTTCTTTACTTGAACTTTTGCCTATTCTTTCTTCATTTTCTTGCTCTTCCTTAGCAATAGTGCCTCGAAGTGCCTGGGCCTTAACCCCTAGCAAGAGCTTGCATGCTCACTACCAACTGCGTAACATTTGCATGCATCATTGCCATCATATGCTAACCTTGCACACTAAGTTCAAGCTCTATGGCCCTATTTTGAAGTCCTGTGCTACTTTTACCCACTTCATCAATCTTAAGCTATTGATCAAGCAACTAATTAGCCCTAGTGTTAACCTGGTTTCTCATTCTCCTATTTCTACCTTTGGCCATATATCCCTACAACCAAAATAATTATTGTGTATCATAGTGGGAATTTACCAATCAGACCATAATGTCCTATGTCAAACCATAAAGGTCTTATATAATCAAGAGCTTTGTACAAACCCAAAGCTCTGATACCACTCTATCAGGGCCCAACTCACTCATACTCTAAACCTTTCATTAGATTCTTATGAACTGGTGGATTTTAGTTACTCAGTTGACTCTAAATGGTGACTTGGACTCTGACTCCTAGGATTCTTAACCCTACATAAAGTTTGCCTTATTGGGAATCTCAAGCTTTTGAAGTTTTGGAATTTACTTAATTTTTACGAACAGGTGGGTTTACTTTAGATTGCTTAGGGGCTAAGTATGCATGTAATAGTAGGTTCTACATGTTTTAGGCTTGCATTAGAGTTAATCATGCTTGTACGTACATGCATAAA
This sequence comes from Aquilaria sinensis, assembly GCA_005392925.1. NCBI lineage: Eukaryota > Viridiplantae > Streptophyta > Magnoliopsida > Malvales > Thymelaeaceae > Aquilaria > Aquilaria sinensis. The sequence goes on along the minus strand of SMDT01003180.1, from coordinate 632,897 downwards.
TCATAGGATTCAAACTATGCTTATTTCTTTTTCTCAGTACCCTTTGGCCCACCTAGGACCAAAAATATGTACAGGCACACATTTACACACCTCCCACAAAGTGGTGTTGTAAAGCGTTTAGAGACATGTAATTGGAAAGGCAATATATGATACGTCATGATTGTCTTACGATGAAGTTTGACCAAAGAAGAGTATGAGAAAGTTGTCTTTTGTCTTACTCATATGTGAGATTCTTCAATTAAAACCCTTAGTGACTATACTCAAATATTAAGGGCTTTCGGTCATTATGGTTACTTTGATTAGTTGCCTAGGGCTTGAGTTGAACTAGCCTAATGTGTCTTCTTTTTGGGTAACCATGTGATTTTTTTAAAGACATAATATATTGGACTGAAGGAAAGATACGAATGTAGTTGCATGAGTTGCAGACTACGTAAGTAATTGCATAAGTTGCATATTACATAAGAGATACACTATAACATTGCTCAATCATGGGCCCATAGAAAATGATTTGAGTAATGATAATGATATTCAAATATTAAAAAGTGCTTTTAGGTTTAGCACAATTCAAGAGTTTCTAATGCATGAAACTCATAAAAGATAATGAATATGGCTAAACAAGTGTATCATTTTATCTTAGGGTTTTATAAGGTATGATTTGAGTACTTCAAGAAGAGAGAGTTGCATAGTTCTCCATTGTGAGTCTAACAACCATAATGTGAGAAGTTCTTGGTAGCATGTCAAGGGTCACATGCTTGATGCACAAATACTACATTTGTTGATGATGGAATTAAAGTAATATGTGTTAAGGTAAATATTAACGTATATCTAAGTGCATTTTAAAGAATGCATTTAGCCACTCAAGCTAAATAATTCTAACAAGCTCTCACTTGCATTGATATACTTAATATTTCAAAGACTATATGGCCTAAAATGCCAAAGTTTGATGTTTCAAATGGTGTTTTGCATGGTACATTCCTTTGTGTTCACACAGTCTCCAGACCCACTAAGACTTCTACTTTCTCTTTAACTTGATATTAAGGCCATAAATTATTCATGACCCTCTTGGGTCTGGTCTATACTAGGATTGTTCCAACAACAACAAAACACACCACAGCCATCAGGGTCTACATAACACAGAAACACAATCATCAGTTTAGATTAGTCAACCTATTTATGCTTTCTTTCTCATAAGCCATAATTGAGAGTTTTACCTCTTTGTACATGGAGACCATAGAGACCATGAAGAGCTTCTTGAGCCCCTTAGTCCTCCACTTCTTTACCTAAAATGGGCAAAAGAGGGCATTAGTACATAGGTACTCAATGAAGAGCCCAAACAACACCTAATGCCTTATTTAATGTTTAAAACATTGATATATATAAACCTCCAAACTTCTTTGGTAACCTACATCCAAAGACATAAAAGACACCAAAAACAACAAGTACATCATAATACTTAATACATACATAAATGATAAAAAGGGGGTTAGCACACGCATGAAATCAGAGAAGCATACAGACACACACATCATAACACTGGGTTTCCATAACATATCAAGCATGATTCTTTAGTAGTTTCTTCATGCAATCACTTGAATTAATCTTCATTTATCATAGAGCTCTATGTGATTGTCAAGCTTGGCCCAACTAGAGCAAAAACCCTATGCTTGACAAAAGTAAACCAGCTAGCTTAGTATAGTGCTTTAAGCACACATAGCCCATTAACATAGCCTCCGGGTTCCTTTGGACTAAGCCATCACCTAGGGTTGATTTTGTTAGTGTTGTGCCCAAAAGGCCAATCATGAGATGATTGTATTTTTTCACATTGAGTCATGATATTTTATTAAGGCATTAATCCAGCAATTATTTTTGTTGTTTTTGTTTCTGCTTAACTTAACAAACATAATTGTAACCCTAGAATAATGATATTCTCAAATGTCCCTAGTCTAGTATTATTGTGGAGCGAGTTGCAATAATACATAACGACTAGCATATATGGAGACTAATATGAGATATGTAGTCTGCATATGGGTACAAGTTGGAGAACTTGTGTACTGGACCGACCCACCATGAGAACACTACATGGATCGTTATATGAGTGTCATAAGTAATTCTCATAGTGATCATGGTATATGTAGTACTTCGACCTAAGATCATCAAGGTTCCCTACATGTGAGTCATATACTTTCATACTTTCCTTTGTTGCTCGTAACTGAGTGAACTTGAAGGAGATCATTGGGTATGTCACATATCATGTGGAGGGATTTGTATGATCAAGATGGGATTTTTCCCTCCTATATAATGGGAGTGATATCTTCGGGCCCCTTGATAGAGTAAGACTTAGAAAAATGCATGGCCATGCTCGGATGAGTTGATATACGATATCAATGTCATCAGTTTAAGTTGGTCTACTCGGTAATCAAGAAACCAAAGATTGGGCTATACGAGAGTGACACATTCCATGTCTCGTGCTTAGTCTTGATATCTTGGACAAAGGGACAATGGCATATATCGGTGATGATGTTACCACCTCACAAAATGGGAGAATTACAAGTGTGTCATAATGGCTAAAAACCATTATATTGTGTAATTCTCACCATAGTAATTGTAGTGTGGGGAGTAAAAGGTATGATCAACACTTCCTTAAAAGTGTTCCAAGTTGGTAACTTGGTCCCCAAGAAGAGCCTTAAGGATTGCTTGTTTGTCAAGCAACTTATGGACTTTTTTGTAAGATTTTGGAAATTCAGGTACTCAATTGCAAAAATTTCAAAAAAGAGATTTGGAGAGTTGTGGGAAGGATATGAATGGTATGAAAGTGCTATTGGAGGACCAAATTACTTATGGAAGACAAATAAGGACAAAGAAAACACAAAAAGGCAATAAGGACCTAAGTATTCTAATGTAGGCCTTAAGATGTGTATGTCTATGACTTAAGTCAAATGGAAGTTTTGTGGGGTTATCCCACATAAGGAGGGCTGCTAAAGGAAGATAAGGATGGTCAAATGTGGGCCAAGAGATTAAGACTAAGAAACCATAGTCTTGTACCAAGGAAAATGACATAAGACAAGGTTAAGACTACTTAAGTGTGTTTAGTGTACTTTTGACTATTTAAGTAGTCAAGACCACCTTTGCTCTCTAAATTTCGGCCTCCACCAGAAAAAAGAAAGCCAGCCCTCTCCTCCACACTTCCTCCATAGCCACCATACCTTCAAACTCAAAACTACTTGCAATTGAAGTCAAGGAAGCACAATTGGAAGCTATTTGGTGCTATTGCTTGAGTGCACCTAGGATCAAGCTCCAATTTCAGCATACCCATCAAGGTAAGGGTTCTCTTGCTCTCATGGGTTGTTTTCTGTATTTTCAAACATCCATGGAGCTAGGGCTAAGCTTGGAAGAGAGCCATGAGCTTGATGAACCAAGCTTAGTGAGGGGAGTGCACTTATTGAAGGTTTTGTGACCTAGTGTGAAGTGCACAAAGATGGCAGTAAATTGAGGGTTTCTAGAGCCCAAAGTTAGTACTAACTACTGTTAAAATCCTCCTAAGACCAAGCATTAGCTTGAGGAGGGCTGCCATAGTGATTTATTTATGTTTATTATGTGTTTTATGGACTAACCTATGGTATATGTTGCTGCCACATTTCATGTGTTTGTTGTTTGTGTTTGGCTGCTGCATTTGGTTGCTATATCTTGTATATATGCATTGTGGTTTTTGTGTTTTAGTGTCTTTGGATTCAGGTTTTAATGATGGTTACATTGCCTATTGAATCCAAGTGCTACCCTTACTAAGTTTCTCAATGAAACTTACTCCCCTCAATTCTGTCATTTCAGGTCCAGCTGAAAGATCACCTTCAAACTAACCTTTGTGGTTTGAGTTTTGATCTGAAATTTCAGGTACATGAACTTCCATATGTCTAGTTATGATCTGGAAATTTTGGTGATTTTAGGAGCACATTTGGTATTTTTAATGGTGGTACTTACTGTGTTGTGCAGCAGCTGTCCAGCATCCTGTTTTTGGAGTCCATTGTGTCTCAGGACCTCCTGTAACCTAGGGTGCGTATTTAGCTGAGTTAAGACCATATTGTAGTGCATGTATGCATGTACATGTAGTGTATGTAAAATGAGACAAGTATGTGAACATTTGAGTAATGTTTTGGCTATGTAAGTGATGTGGTGCAAAGCTGCCTAAGTGTGAATGATGGGCTGCTTACTTGTAAATTCTGTTTTGGCCACATAAAGTTGTTAAAAGAAAGGGAATGTAATTCCTATGTGTAATGGACATATATGGGATAGCCTTGGAGGGCTTTCCCCTTGTGAATGAAGTGTTTGCATGGTTTGGAAAAATTGTATGGGCAAAATGGTCCAAAAGTTGCCAGAATTTTGACTCTGTACCTAAAGTTTAATATCTCCCTGTGTAGAATGAATCTTGGTATGAAATTTTGACCACACCTAGAGAACATCTAGAGGTTGAACTGGAATTTGGAATTTCTGGATTTGGATCCTTGTAGCCAAAGATATGACGTTGCAAAATTGGCTGAGTTACTGTTCATTTGGTCAGAATTTTGTAACCAACTTAAAAAATCCATAACTTGGTCCATAGGTGGGCTATTGATGTAAAACAAAATTCCTTGGTTTTCTCTAAGTCTCTACTTCATAATGGAGCAAATAAAACAGGGGGGTATGAGGCTAGAATGATACAGTTTATTAGTGGAAGTTACAGGTGCAGTAGCTGGCCACTAGAACTTAACAAGATTGCCTAATGTGTGGAAGCCAAAACTAAGACTTGTGCTAGTGTTTTCCTTCTTTGCTGCCATGGTGTGCATGAAATGTGAATATGTGTGTGATGGTTGGACCAATATGCATGTATTTACATAGTGCCCAAGAGGGCCACTTGGGTATGCACACTAAGGGTAGTGTTCTGATGGCCTACAGAACATTACCAATCCTGGGAGTCTAAATGCACAGTTTTGGCACCATAACTGGACTACCCCGGAGTGGGTAACAGAAGTTGGTATCAGAGCATGGTTTATACATGTACATTGCATATAGTTGCATTGCATGCATCTACATATATGAACTCAGTTTGGTCAGCTGCTAGTGTCAAGTACCATTGAAATACCTATGATCTTTATATGTGCTCTATGATGGATCATCAATGCAGGAAGTAAACATGGTTGCCACAAGGAGAGGGGAACCACCCCGAAGGCCTCCTACTGATTCTGGGCAACAAAGAAATGAACAGAATAGAGGGAATCAGGGGCAACAGGGGGTACCAAACCCTGAAGTGCCTCAGGTTTGGTTAGAGCTTCAGAGGAACTTAGCTCTAATCAATGAAAACTTAATGAGGCTGATTCAAGCACAACAGCAGGGAGTCCAAGTAGCTCCAGCAGAACCAGTTCAGGATGCACAGCAGCAACCAGAAGAGGATACTAGGAACACATCTGAATATGTTCCTTCTGGAAGCTTAGAAGACACAAATGATGAGACCATTGAGGAGGAAGATGAGGATAGGAGAAATCCAAGAGGAAGAAGAGTAAGATCTGAGATTGGTCAGGTGTCCAGGACCAATCCCTCAGTCTATGACCATTCCTCCACTAGGAATGAGATTGAGGAAGGCCATGAGAGAAGATCCAGGAGAAGGCAGAGAGATCATAGAGAGCATCACCATACAGAGGACTCTCACAGATCCAGGAGACATAGATCAGAGGATCTAGAAGGCCTAGATGAGGTCAGACTGTTGGAGAGGTTCCAAGGCCTAAGACCTCCACAGTTTGATGGAAGAGCTGGGCCAGAGAGAGCTGAGGAGTGGTTAATCTTCATAGAAAAGATGTTTGAGAGGATGCCACTCAGCTCCACCAAGAAGGTGTCACTGGCTACTTACAACTTGGTAGGCAGTGCAGAGATGTGGTGGAGAAACACCAGAGACAGGTATGCTTTCCAGAAGGGCAGAAGGCCAGGAAGAGATATTGAGATGAGCTGGCCAGAGTTCACACAGCTGTTCTAGGAACAGTACATCAGTGATGCCATCAAGGATATGAAGCAAGCTGAATTTGATGCTCTAAGGCAGGACAACCTCAGTGTCCTAGAGTATGAGCACAAATTCAATCAGTTGGTGAGGTATGCTCCTCAGTATCATGGATTGGAGGAATTGAAGGCCAAAAGATTTGTCAGAGGCCTAAAGTCAGACATTAGAAAGGCTGTTAGACCTTTTGGAGCAGTTACATACTATGAAGCAGTGCAGAAAGCTCTATTAGTAGAGCAAGAGGAGTATGAGACTAAGTACTTTCCCAGTGGACCAGGGGAAAGTAGTCAGGCAGGAGGCAAGCAGAAGAAGGCACCACATGGCAAAGGAATTGCCAAGAATTCTCATCTTGGTGGTGAGGGCAAGGTTAAGGGGAAGTTCCCTGGCCTAAGGTGCCCTAAATGCAAGAAGTTTCATGGGAAGAAACCTTGCTATTTTGACACCCAAGCGTGTCTAAGATGTGGATCCATGGATCATTGGATCAAAGACTGCCCACAGGTTCAAAGGAGGCCAGAAGACCAAGGTCCAGTAAGACCTATTGGGGCAGGACCTAGAGGAGGAGCACCAAGGGAGGGACAGCAGAGGCCAGTTCCTCCAGTGCCTCGGCCTCCAGTGCAGAGAGCTGGCAGAGTCTTCCAAGTGGAGAGGCCAGAGACATCAGAGCAGGGAGGAGCACTAAGAGGTAACATTTACCTTAATGGTATGCCTGTTAGTGTTCTGTTTGATACTGGTGCATCTGTGTCTATAGTGGCTAGGAAATTTGTTGATGCCATGAAATTGCCTACTGAAATCATGCCTAGGATATCCTTAGTGAAAACAGCAGGTAGTCAATGTCTTTTCACTAATGACCTAGCTAAGGATTGTGAGCTAGTAGTAGGAAAGACTAAGGTTATGACTAATCTGCTAGTGTTGGACATTCCTAAGTATGATTTAGTGCTAGGTATGAATTGGCTTGCTATGCATAACATAAGAATTGATTGTGCTAAGAGGGAAATCACATTGCCTGATGGTGAAGTGCATGCATTAGTGAATTCTAAGGAATTAGTGTATGAAATGCATGGCATGGAGCTAGAGGTATTAGATGAGATACCTGTGATTTCTGAGCATGATTACTGTTATGCATTGAATGAATTGCACTGTGATAAGGAAGTGGACAGAATACCTATAGTGAGAGACTTTCCACAAGTCTTTCCTAAAGACCTGCCAGGTATTCCTCCACAAAGGGAGATTGAATTTGAAATCAAGCTGCAACCAGAAGCTAGTCCAATATCCATACCTCCTTACAGAATGCCAATCACAGAGATGAATGAGCTCAAGAAACAACTTGATGAACTTCTTGAAAAAGGGTTCATAAGACCAAGTGTTTCACCATGGGGAGCTCCTGTTCTCTTTGTGAAAAAGAAGGATGGATCTTTGAGACTATGCATTGACTACAGGAAGCTTAATGTAGTGACTATCAAGAACAAGTATCCACTCCCTAGGATTGAGGATCTGTTTGATCAACTCAAGGGAGCTAAGATCTTCTCCAAGATAGATTTGAGATCTGGATACTTCCAATTGAGAGTAAAGGAAGAAGATATTCCTAAGACTGCATTTAGGACCAGATATGGGCATTATGAGTACACAGTCATGCCATTTGGTTTGACTAATGCCCCAGCTGCTTTCATGGACCTGATGAACAGGGTGTTCAGACCACATCTGGACAAATTTGTGGTTGTGTTCATTGATGACATCCTAGTGTATTCCAAGGATGAAAATGAACATGAACATCATCTGAAGATTGTCTTAAAGACTCTGTTGCAGCATCAGCTTTATGCCAAGTTATCCAAGTGTGAATTCTGGATAAGGGAAGTGTCTTTCCTAGGACACATCATAGATGCACAAGGCCTTAAGGCAGACCCTGAAAAGGTCAAGGCAGTGCAAGAGTGGGAAAGACCAAAGACTGTGAAGGAAATCAGAAGTTTCCTAGGATTAGCTGGATACTACAGGAGATTTGTATCAGGCTTTTCCATGATTGCCTCAGTTCTTACTCATCTGACCAAGAAGGGTCAAAGATTTGAGTGGACTGAGAAGTGTGAAAAGAGTTTCCAGGAGCTCAAGCAGAGGTTGATTGAAGCTCCAGTGTTGATTCTTCCTGATCCAAGTAAGCCCTACATCATATATACAGATGCATCTAGATCTGGGTTAGGTTGTGTGCTTATGCAAGACAGAAATGTCATTGCTTATGGGTCAAGGCAGTTAAGACCCCATGAGCAAAATTATCCTACCCATGACCTAGAACTGGCAGCAGTGATTTTTGCTCTGAAGCAATGGACATTACTTGATGGCTAGTTCCTTTGTGAGACCATAAGAGCCTAAAGTAAGGAGGGCAAAGGGAATTAGTAGCAAATGCCTTGAGCTACAAAAAGGATTTGAGTGGACTGATCTGAAAAAGATCTAAGGAGAGGAAAATTCAAGGATTACTGAGAATGGAAGATATACATAAAGCTGGAAGACCTAAAGGTTCCTTGTAGGAGCTGTGTGTTAGATTTCAATGAATGGGACCAACACTTGCCATTGCCTACAAGCAAAGGGCATGGCACTACATGGACATCAAGGACCGATATCTATTATTGTGCCTAAAGATTCACAACAAGCCTATGTGAACAAAAGAAGGAGAGACTTGGAATTTGAGGTTGGTGACAATGTTTGGCTGAAAGTTGCACCAACCAAAGGCACTGTCAGATTTGGCAGAAGAACCAAGTTAGCTCCAAGATACATCGGTCCTTATGAGATCTTGGACAGAGTTGGCAAGGTAGCATACAGGTTAGCTCTACCGCCAAGCATGTCAAGTGTTCATAATGTTTTTCACATCAGTATGCTTAAGAAGTGTCTATTGGACACAAAGCATGCTATTGTAGTGGAAGACATACAGTTGGAACCTAACTTGACATATGAAGAGAAACCTATAGCTATCTTAGCCAAGGATACCAGAAGGTTAAGAAACAAACATATTCCCATGGTTAAAGTTCAGTGGTCACACCACTCTGAAAGAGAAGCAACCTGGGAAACTGAAAAAGACCTTATGGAAAGGTATCCTGAAGAATACCCGAAGCTAAAGGCTATTTTGGAGGACCAAAATTTTTAAGGGGGGGAGGATTGTTACCACCTCACAAAATGGGAGAATTACAAGTGTGTCATAATGGCTAAAAACCATTATATTGTGTAATTCTCACCATAGTGATTGAAGTGTGGGGGGTAAAAGGCATGATCAACACCTCCTTAAAAGTGTTCCAAGTTGGTAACTTGGCCCCCAAGAAAAGCCTTAAGGATTGCTTGTTTGTCAAGCAACCTATGGACTTTTTTGTAAGGTTTTGGAAATTCGGGTACTCAATTGCAAAACTCTCAAGAAAGAGACTTGGAGAGTTATGGGAAGGATATAAATGGTATGAAAGTGCTATTGGAGGACCAAATTACTCATGGAAGACAAGTTTGGACAAAGGAAACACTAAAGGCAATAAGGACCTAAATGTCCTAGTGTAAACCTTAAGGTGTTCAAGCTTTTGACTTAAGTCTAAGGGTGGAATTGTGGGGTTATCCCACCATGGGGGAGGCAGCCAAGACTTGATAATTAGTCAAAAATGTTGGGCACATGTGTACCAATGAGTTTAAGACAAAGAAACCATAATTAGTGAGAAGGAAAATGACATAAAGCAAGGTTAAGCTTGTTAAGTGTGTTTTGGTGCCCTTAAGCTCATTTAAGGCCATTTAAGTGGCCAAATCACTTATCCCTCTCTCATTTTCGTCCTCCCCCAGCCCAAGAACACAGCCATACTTCCTCCATAGCCACCACACCTTCAAACTTGCAATTGATTGAAATTGAAGGCAAAAGGAAGCAATTGGAAGCAAACTAGAGCTATTTCTTGCATACTTCAAGGATCAAGCTTGATTTTCAGCCTACCCACTTTGGTAAGGGTTCTCTTGCTCTCATGGGTTGTTTTCTATATTTTCAAACATCCATGGAGCTAGGGCTAAGCTTGGAAGAGAGCCATGAGCTTGATGAACCAAGCTTAGTGAGGGGAGTGCACTTATTGAAGGTTTTGTGACCTAGTGTGAAGTGCACAAAGATGGCAGTAAAATGAGGGTTTCTAGAGCCCAAAGTTAGTACTAACTACTGTTAAAATCCTCCTAAGACCAAGCATTAGCTTGAGGAGGGCTGCCATAGTGATTTATTTATGTTTATTATGTGTTTTATGGACTAACCTATGGTATATGTTGCTGCCACATTTCATGTGTTTGTTGTTTGTGTTTGGCTGCTGCATTTGGTTGCTATATCTTGTATATATGCATTGTGGTTTTTGTGTTTTAGTGTCTTTGGATGCAGGTTTTAATGATGGTCACATTACCTATTGAATCCAAGTGCTACCCTTACTAAGTTTCTCAATGAAACTTACTCCCCTCAATTCTGTCATTTCAGGTCCAGCTGAAAGATCACCTTCAAACTAACCTTTGTGGTTTGAGTTTTGAATCTGAAATTTCAGGTACATGAACTTCCATATGTCTAGTTATGATCTGGAAATTTTGGTGATTTTAGGAGCACATTTGGTATTTTTAATGGTGGTACTTATTGTGTTGTGCAGCAGCTGTCCAGCATCCTGTTTTTGGAGTCCATTGTGTCTCAGGACCTCCTGTAACCTAGGGTGCGTATTTAGCTGAGTTAAGACCATATTGTAGTGAATGTATGCATGTACATGTAGTGTATGTAAAATGAGACAAGTATGTGAACATTTGAGTAATGTTTTGGCTATGTAAGTGATGTGGTGCAAAGCTGCCTAAGTGTGAATGATGGGCTGCTTACTTGTAAATTCTGTTTTGGCCACATAAAGTTGTTAAAAGAAAGGGAATGTAATTCCTATGTGTAATGGACATATATGGGATAGCCTTGGAGGGCTTTCCCCTTGTGAATGAAGTGTTTGCATGGTTTGGAAAAATTGTATGGGCAAAATGGTCCAAAAGTTGCCAGAATTTTGACTCTGGACATAAAGTTTAATATCTCCCTGTGTAGAATGAATCTTGGTATGAAATTTTGACCACACCTAGAGGACATCTAGAGGGTTAACTGGGATTTGGAATTTCTGGATTTAGAGCCCTGTAGCCAAAGATATGACGTTGCAAACTTGGCTGAGTTACTGTTCATTTGCTCAGAATTTTGTAACCAACTTAAAAAATCCATAACTTGGTCCATAGGTGGGTTATTGATGTAAAAAAAAATTCATTGATTTTTTATAAGTCTCTACTTGATAATGGAGCAAATAAAAAATGGGGCTATGTGGCTAGAATGATACAGTTTATTAGTGGAAGTTACAGGTGCAGTAGCTGGCCACTAGAACTTAGTAAGATTGCCTAATGTGTGGAAGCCAAAACTAAGACTTATGCTAGTGTTTTCCTTCTTAGCTACCATAGTGTGCATAAATGTAAATATGTGTGTTATGGTTAGACCAATTTGCATGAATTTACATAGTGCTCAAGACGGTCACTTGAGTATGTAGACTAGGGGTGTTGTTCTGATGACCTACAGGACACACCAAACCTGGGAGTTTAAATGCACAGTTTTGGCACCATAACTGGACTACCCCAGAGTGGGTAACCTAGGCACTGGGTACTCAACCCGAAACTAAGTTCAGATTACCACCCCCAAACTAATGGAAAAAATAAAAAAACCATACAAATTCAAGAACATATGTTGAGGTGCGGTGTATTGGAATTCAAAGGAGAATGACATTAACTCTTACCCTGATAGAATTCTCTTACAAAAATAGTTATCACTCAAAGATAAGGGTGGCACCTTATGAGGCTTTATATGGGAGAAGATGTGTTATTCCTCATGGTTGGCATGACTCTAAGGATATAGTTGAAATAACACCAGAACTGATCTAAGAAACTTCTGAAAGGATCAAAATGATTCAAGAAAGGATAAAGGCTGCCAACGATAGAGAACAAGCCTATGCCAACCAAAGAAGGACAGAGGGAGTTCCAAGTATGAGACTATGTGTGGATTAAAGTCTCTCTAATGGAAGGAGTTATGAGGTTTGGAAAGAAAGGAAAACTAGCCCTTAAATATATTGGACCATTTCCAATTGTGGCTAGACTTGGTAATATGGCACATAAACTAGAATTAGCTCCAGAATTCGGTCATATGCATGATATTTTTCAAGTCAGTATGCTTAAGAAATATCTATCTGACCAACAACAAGCCATACCAACTTCTGATGTCCCAGTAACTCTTAACCTCTCCTATGAGGAAAAACCTGTTAGGGTTCTAGCTAAGGATATGAGAAAATTAATGAGCTATTGGACAAATATGGTAAAGATCCAATGGTCTCACCATTCAGAGCATGAAGCTAGTTGGGAGACAAAAACTGAAATGCTTAAGAGGTACCCAAAGCAATTTACTACATTGCTTGAGAATTTGGAGGTCCAAATTCTTTAAGGAGGCAAGAATGTCATACATATGACTTGTATAGGCCCTAGTCTATAACAAGATGTACATATCAAGTACATTATGTGAATATATGATTAATACAAGCCACAAGTGTAACATTAAGGGCTACACAATGTAATTGCCTCACAAGGGTGCCCAAAAGGCACTCTGTCTGAAACCTAAAGTGAAATTTAATGAAATGTAGTGAAACCATGACCCAAAGAAAGATATATCATAGTGCTAAGGCACATTGTGATATTGGGACTCAATTGGAATTAGTAAAATTGGTCTCTCATCCAAGAAGCTGAGAAACATGAGCTAAGATACATAAAAAAAAGGGACCCTTAGGCACACCCTAGTGTGCTCTTATGTGAGCTCAGAAAGACTGAAGCCTAATGGAGAATGTAGAGATACAATGCCTATGGTAGAGATACCAATGTGGGTAACCCTACACCCATAAAAAAATGTACTGAGTCCATGGAAAGTAGCCGAGGCACAGTATAGTGCATTAGAACATTCTTACGTGCACCATTATGCACAATTATGTCCAAGTGTGTGCTTATGTTGGCTCTAAAGCCAATGGAATTGAAGGGAATTCTTGGGAAATGATATCTATTAATCAAAAGGCAAAGTGAGCTACAATATGGACCAATGAGGGGTGGAAAACAATAAGGCAACATGAAGATACCTCAATAGACACTAAAGTGCTCTTAGGTGCACTCTTAAGTGCACTTATGTTCAAGATAAAGTTTGAGGGCCTAATTGGCATAATGAATTGTCAAAGTGGGTGATTAATATGCACCACTTGAGAATGTAAGTTGGTCTAAACATAGTCCAAAGAGACTTGGGTTATTTTGAAAAATGTTTGACCAAGAAACAATTAAAAATTTTGGTGGCTTGGACAATTTGGCCACCCTTGGACTTGTAGTCCTCAATAGACATTTGATGCAGCTTCTTGGCCAATTCTTGGTAGTTTCCTAAGCCCATTTAACCTAGTTGAGCACCTACCATGCACTAAAAGAAATGCTAAAATAAAGAAAGGAAATAAAATTGTCAAAGGACTAAGTTGGTGGCATGGCTGGTCTTTTCGGCCACCATTTCATTTTGGTTTTTAAGACCAAATTGGGGTAGTTTCCTTGCTATTTCCTAGTACCCATTTGAGTGCATTAGGTAAAGAAAAAGACTTAGAAAGGGCTCAGATAAGAATTATCCAAAAAGGAAGCAAAACTAACTAAATGACATGGTTATCAAGCCATTCGGTCAACCTTGTCACTAAGTCCTTTAAGGCAACTTCCTAAACCATTTCCCAAAAATTTCATGCACCATTTATTAACCAAGAATTAGTACTAAGGCCTATAAAGGAACATTGAAAAGAATGAGAAGAAAAGGGACCAAAAGAAAGACCAAAACAAACAAAGAAAATGTAAATGACTTATTCAAGTCATTCGGCCACTACCAACATCCAAGCCTTCTTAAGGCAACTTTTTTGCAAGTGTTTAACCATTTGTTGGCTATTTTATACTCTCCTATCTCTTTTAAACACCCTATACATAAGTTAAGAGTAGATGGAGTCTGAGACATAAGCAACAAATCAAATACAGTACCAACAAGCCAAAACCAAAGCTCTGTTGATACATCCAAGATGGTGTCCTTCTAAAGCTACTTTCTTCTTCCTTTCATCCTAAATTCTTATCACCATTTACCTAGTGGAACCCTTGTCTAAGCATCCTCAATTTTTTTGAAATAAAAGCTTTAGAGAATGATGGATGAAGAGTAAATATGAGAGAATCTCAAGCAAACCTTGCACTTGGTGTTACCTAAGTTTGTGCCTATGTTTTCGGGTGAATAATCAAGCTTTCTTACTGCTTATTGAGTATAGGTAAGGACTTAATATGACGCTTGTTCCCTTGTATTTTAAATTGGAAAAACTACCCTAGGTGATGGCTTAGGCCAAAGGAACCTAGAGGCTATGATTAATGGGCTATGTGTGCTTAAAGCACTATGGTAAGCTAGCTAGTTTACTTTTAGCAGGGTTTTTGCTCAAGTTAGGCCAAGCTTGTAAATTACCTAAAGCTCTTTGGTAAATGAACATTAATTCAAGTGATCACAAGAAGAAACTGCCAAATAATGAAGTTTGCTATGTTAGGGAAACCTAGTGTTGTGATGTGTGTGTCTGTGTGCTTCTCTGATTCCATGCATGTGCTAATCCCTGTATCACTTATATATGGATTATGTATGATGCTATACTTGTTGATTTTGGTGTCTTTTGTATCTTTGGATGTAGGTTAACAAAGAAGCTATAGGTTTATGCGTATCAATGTTTTAAACATTGAATAAGGCACTAGGGGCTGTTTAGGTTCTTCACTGAGTACCTATGTACTCATGCCTTATTTTTCCCATTTTAGGTAAAGAAGTGGAGGACTAAGGAGCTTAGGAACCTCTATAGGAGGTCTATGTATGGAAAGGTAAAGCTCTCAGTTATGACTTATGCAAAAGGAAGCATAAAAGGGTTCACAAATCTGGACTGATGATTCAGTTTCTGTGTTAGAGCCAGGGAGTCATGAATAATCTATTGGCTAATATTGACACGATCCCCGTGCCCCTGCCCGGGATACCCTGTGAGCGTTTGTCTTACGGTGGATTGTAATTGGCTAGCTGGTTATGTGTGTGGATTAAATCCAATGCTACTAGTTGATTAACCTAGAATGCAATATGTATGCATTTATGCTTTGACTTGGTTTATAAAAAAAAACCATAAAACATTTAGCCGGCTGAGTAATTTATGCATAATATATATAAACTGCCAAAGCATATCAAAATCAACATTTGTGTGGTTAACTACACATACACCGCTCGTGAAAGCATTTATACATAAGTAACCAATGCTCTCACCCAGAGAACAATCCTGAGTCAAGGACTCTTTATAACATAAATACTGGAGGCAAAATAAAGTACTGTATCAAAATACAAGACTTTGCTGAGATCTTTTACCCTAGCTCCCACTTTGGACTCCTGTCCCAGTGGCGAGTCTCACAAGTCCTCTGCCAAGTGCTACTAGGCTCTGCAGCCATAGGAAGAAGCAAGTTAGTACCACAACCTGACCAACAGACCAACTAAACACTTAAGCAAGCTAGAAACTTAAAGTTTCTCAACCACCGTACCTTTACAAACAAAAAGGTACTACCGTGATAATCCTCAGCGATTATCCGGTCCTGCTACTCCAGACTCTGCATAACAAACAGGGAGTGAGAATTCAACAATTCTCAGTAAGGGTCTTCGATGTACCTGCAAGAAAAAGCTAGGACTCTGGCTGCGAGCTCACACAGCATGAGGGTACTAGTCTATATATATATACTAGGTCCGTAGACCTCTCCTCAAGTAGTCCTCAGGCCAAGCGCAATCTGTATCAGGCCAAGCGCAATCACTTAGCAACCTGACATATGGCTCAAGGGCGAACCTTAGCAAGCCTCATTCAAACATAGAACCTCTCACCTAGTTGTTATGCAGGGGAATTATGGTGGGACTTTGTAGACTAGGCCGCAGGGCCTCGTTGATGTAGACTAGATGAACAAGGTTTCACCTCGTGGCCTCGTGGCTCCGGCACGGCTAGGCCGACGAGGGTTCTAAACCTCTCACCTGAACTAGTGGTAACTAATTATGTTCAAATGCAACATAGTTTCCTTAAAAACTTGCCTCCACTTTGAGTTAATATAAATCTAAAAATGGGACAATTTAAGTGTTTTTAAAACATTGAGGTGATAGTACTCCCTCTTAGCTTCGAGTGGAATCTTGAATCACCTCAATCGGACACCCGAGCGAAAAGTTATGCTGAAAACAAAACCGGGTGTCAAATGCTGTCTCGGCGACGCGTCGCCACAGTTGTCGACGTTCTGAAACATTTTTCTGGATTGGCGACGCGTCGTGGGAACTCGTGGGGATTGGCGACGCGTCGCCAAACCTGCAAAATGCCCAGAAAACCCCGATTTTACTGCTATGAACTTTGGACACTTCCCACACATATCAAACATGCATGGAATGCCTCCAAATTTCATACACACATAGTACATGTTGCATAGAACATAACCAACTACCAAAAGCTAAGCTATGATGTATCGTAACATCAAACAATTCCTCTCAATCCCGCTAGTCCACCATAATTCACCAAAACGTTTCCTTAATGCCTTAGCTAAAACCACTCGAATTTCTCAAGCAAATCCAAGCTAATGGCATTCCATGAACTTAAAAACACTTCTCCCTTACCTTAACTCCAAGAACAAGCAACAATTCAAGCATCTCCTCCCTCAACCAAGCTCCCAAAGTTCTACATAAAACCAAACCAAAAACAAAGCTCTAAACATCAAAACTCAGCTTCTCTAACCAAAACCCAAGCTTCAATTCCAACAAATACCAAGAATTCAATCAAGAACACAATCTCATACCTCGTTTAAAAATAGGGGATGGAGAAAAACGTCCCTCCAAGCTTCAAAAACGTGATTTCAAGCTTCCAAATGCACTTCTCCAAGCTTTACTACTTTGAATCACACCTTTTGGCACCAAAAACTCTTGATTCCAAGTCCAATTTGAGAGAGAAATGGAGTAGAGAAGCTGGAAAACGGGTTATGGCAGCCCAAACCCTTCTTCCCTCTTCTTAAACTCCACTTAACCCCTCAAACCACCAAAGTTTAAAGTTTTAAACAATTTAGTCCCCCATCTTTAAACTTAACGGTTCTTGATTAAAATCCTGTCTATTGGTCAAGTTTGAGTTAAGGTTAAGAATTAAGTTCTAAAAATTCATTTTAAAACACTCGGGACTCGTCCCGGCCACTCAGGGTGCAAAATTACCATTTTGCCCCTGAACTTAGTTCAGAGCTTTATTCTTGTTGGAAGTTAGTGAACTTTGGCAAACTTCTTAATTCTTGCTAGGTAAACTTAAATTAAACTTCTAAACTAAATTCTAAAGTCTTTACCTCCCACTAGAAGGGCCGTAACAAATATAAAGTTAAAGTGAAAGTAGATGTCTCAGTGGGTTTGGAGACTGTATGAATAGAAAGGAGTGTACCATGCAAAACAACTTCTGAAACATCAAACTTTAGTGTTTTAGGCCTTGTAGTCTGTCTTGAAAGTTTGGCTTGTATATAGCTGTACATGTAAAATAAGAGGACTAGGCTAGAATAAATGTCTGCCTATACATATTTTTAGGCCTAGTTATGCTGTAGGCCACTAAGAAAAAGAAATATTGTTACCCACTTTGAGGCAATCCAGTTATGATGCCAAACTGTGCATTTAAACTCCCAAGATTGGTGTATCCTGTAGGTCATGAGAACAACACCCCTAGTGTACATGCTCAAGTGACCCATCCTGAGCACTATGTAAATACATGCAAATTAGTCTAACCATAACACACATATTCACATTTATACACACTATGGCAGCTAAGAAAGAAAACACTAGCACAAGTCTTAGTTTTGGCTTCTACACATTA
Organism: Aquilaria sinensis; assembly: GCA_005392925.1. Taxonomy (NCBI): domain Eukaryota; kingdom Viridiplantae; phylum Streptophyta; class Magnoliopsida; order Malvales; family Thymelaeaceae; genus Aquilaria; species Aquilaria sinensis. Next base: position 614,939 of record SMDT01003180.1, on the reverse strand, counting down.
AGCATTCTTACTAGGTTCAAAAATTCCAGCCACTACACCCAAACTTCCTCCAAAAACTGTATCAATGTTGCCACATAACCCCATGTTTTCTTTTTTCCATTACCAATTAAATACACATAGAAAACAAAGGAATTTGTTTTACATCAATAGCCCACCTATGGAGCAACTTATGGATTTTTTAAATTGGTTACAAAATTTTGACCAAATGAACAGTAACTTAACCAATTTTGCAACCTCATATCTTTAGCTATAGGGCTCCAAATTTAGAAATTTGAAATACTAGCTCAACCTCTTGATGTTTTCTAGGTATGGTCAAATTTTCATACAAATATTCCTTCTACAAAGGGCGATATAGAACTTTATGACCATTTTGCCCATGCAAATTTCGTAAGTGTGCAAACACTTCATTCACAAGGGGAAAGCTATCCAAATCCACCCCATATATGTACAATACATATGGGAAATACATTCTCTTGCATCTAGCAACTTTATGTGGCCAAAACAGAATTTACAAGTAAGCAGCCTATCATTCACACTTAGGTAGCTCTGCACCACATCACATACATAGCCAAAACATTACTCCAGTGTTCACATCTTGTCTCATTTTACATACAATAGATGTACATGCATACATGCACTACATGATGCTCTTAACTCAGCTAAATACACACCCTAAGTTATAGGAGTGCCTGAGACACAATGGATTCCAGAAACAGGATGCTGGACAGCTACTACATAACACAATAAGCACCATCATTGAAAATACCAAATGTACTCTTAAATTCACCAAACTTTCTAGATCACAACTAGACATATGGAATTTTAGGTAGCTGAAAATTCAGTGCAAAAATGAATCCAAAAAGGTTAATTTGAAGGTGATTTCTCAGCTGGACCATAAATGACAAAATTGAGGGGAGTAAGTTTCATTGAAAAACTTAGTAAGGGTAGCTCTTGGAGTCAATAGGCAATATTACCATCATCAAAACCTTCATCCAAAGACACTAAAACAAAAAACCATAATGCATATATACAAGAGTTAGCAACCAATCACAACCATCAAACATTGAAATGTGGCAGCAACATATACCGTAGCTTAGTCCATAAAACACATAACAAACATAACCAAAACACTATGGCAGCCCTCCTCAAGCTAATGCTTGGTCTTAGGAGGATTTTAACACTAGTTAGTACTAACTTTGGGCTCTAGAAACCCACATTTCACTACCATGATTGTGCACTTCACTCTAGCTCACAAAACCTTCAATAAGTGCACTCCCCTCACTAAGCTTGGTTCATTAAGCTCATGGCTCTTTTCCAAGCTTATCCCTAACTCTATGGATGTCTGAAAATATAGTAAATAATCGATGGGAGCAAGAGAACCCTTACCAAAGTGGGTAGGCTGAAAATCAAGCTTGATCCTTGAAGTATCCAAGCAATAGCTCTAGTTTGCTTCCAATTGCTTCCTTTTGCCTTCAATTTCAATAAATTGCAAGTTTGAAGCTGTGGTGGCTTTGGAGGAAGTCTAGCTGTGTTCTTGTGCTGGAGAAGGCCAAAAATGGGAGAGAGATAAGTGAGTTGGCCACTTAAATGGGTTTAAATGAGCTTAAGGGCACAAAACACACTTAACAAGCTTAACCTTGCTTTATGTGATTTTCCTTCTTAGTAATTATGGTTTCCTAATCTTAAACTTATTGGTCAAAATTTTTGACCAATTTCCAAGCCATAGCTAGCCCTCCCTAGGTGGGAAAACTCCAAATTGCTCCATTTAACTTAAGTCAAAGGCATACACATCTTAAGGCCTACATTAGAACACTTAGGTCCTTTATGCCTTTTTGTGTTTTCTTTGCCCGTAGTTATCTTCCATAAGCAATTTGATCTTCCAATAGTACTTTCATATTATTCATTTCTTTCCCATAACTCTCCAAAGCTATTTTTGAGAGTTTTCAATTAAGCACCTGAATTTCCAAAACCTTACAAAAAAGTCCATAGGTTGCTTGACAAACAAGTAATCCTTAAGGCTTTTCTTGGGGGCCAAGTTACCAACTTTGAACACTTTTAAGGAGGTGTTCATTTTATCTTTTACCTCTTACACTTCAATCACTATAAAGAGAATTACACAATATAATGGTTTTTAGCCATTATGCCACATTTGTAATTCTCCCATTTTTGTAAGGTTGTAACAAATATGCATGGTTTGAATCGTATGATGCATGCATGTATGTATAAGCATGGTTAACTTTGATGAATCTCTAAAACATGTGAGAGCGTACTACTACATGCATACTTAGCCCCTAGGTAATCTGAAGTGATTGAAAACCCACCTATTGGTAAAATTACATAAATTCTACTAGAACTTCAAAAGCTTGAGATTCCCAATAAGGTAACTTTAAGTTAGGGCTAAGAATCCTGGGAGTCAGAGCCCAAGTCATCATATGAAATCAACTGAGTAATTAAAATCCACTAGTTGATAAGAATTTGATGAAAGGATTAGGCTAGGGTGAGTTGGGCTGTAACAAACACATGGACGCTCTTCTTTGCGGGAGGCTGATGTGCCTTAAGGAACACTTTTCATACTTTGGCCTAATCAATAAAGATGATTGCATCACCTTTATTGGCCTTGAACGTGATGGTCAGATGTCTCACATTTGGCCTCATGTGTAGCTTTCCTTGGATTTGTCTTGCAACAATGGCATTGTAAGGCGATGGGACATCAACAATCATGAATTTTGTCATGACTGAGGCATATCACTCTTCACCACCTCCAACACTTATCGCCTTGATCATGCATAGTAGTTTTGTGGTACCTAAGATCAGGAGTTCATTAGGAGCTACTTCATACATCGGGGATACCATTGGTTTAAGCATTTCAACCGATATCCCCAACTTCAGCAGTACATGCGCAAATAGTATGGTAGCGCTCGATCGATCATTGTAGAGGACCCTTTTCACATCCTAGTTCACTATTCTGGCAGTAATCCGAAGTGGATCATCATGGAGGAAATTGGCAGTGGTTCCACCGGCTCCTAATAACAGGTTTTGTGATATCTAGAAGCTCAAGGTCGCTATCTTCTTTGCTTTCCTTTTCCTTTTGATGAAGGAAGTCCCGTGGTGATTGTTTGTGTCATGCTGTCAGAGGTGGTAGCAACCTCTTAGGGATTTGGTAATGCCCTCATTGATTAGAGCCATACTCATCTTGATCATATTTTGCATCATCACAATGTACTTTTTCAATTGGTTGCAATCTTCAGTATTTAAGATACCTTCTTGGCTGACCTTGCTTAATGAGAGTCTCAATGTACTTTTTTAATTGGTTGCAGTCTTCAGTATTGTGACCGTGGTCTCAATGGAATTGCAGTACTTTTTCATGTTCTTTTTTCGCAAGGACCATTGGTTTTGGCCCCTAAACCGCTCCCTGTTTGTCTAGAGGAGCAAGGATGTTGGCTTGAGAAGTGTTTAGTGGGGAGAAGGCTAGCATTTCTTTCTTGCCTTTTGCTTTCTTGGATTTTCTACTGCTTCCACCATTCATGTGAGATTGGCTTTGAAACCAAATGCTGAGTTTAGTGAGTGTCTGGTTTCTCTTCATTAACGGTTTTCTCCTTGGCGATCATGTACTGTTCAGCCAGGTAGAAAAGCTCTCCCACCATGGTTGGCCTTTACTTTGAGAGCTCAAAAGCCAAGTTTGAGCCATTTCAGAGGCCTCTTGTTGTTGCGAGGATATGTACTTGGGCAACAAGTCTATGACTTCTAGGGCTTCTTGGTTAAACCTATTGATGTAGTCTCAGAGGGACTCACTTTCCCTATGAACCACATTGAACAACTACACTACTTTTTTTGCTGAAGGGTGACTTCTGATAAATTGATGAGTAAAAGCAATAGATAACTTATAGAAATATGCAATAGAAGAGAGAGACAAGGTGTTATACCAAGTTGTTGTTAGTGTTGTTCCCAAATGCCAATCATGAGGTGATTTTATTTTTGCACATTGAGTCATGATATGTTATTGAGGCATTAATCCAGCAATTATGTTTGTTGTTTTCCTTTTGTGTAACGTAACAAACATAATTATAACCCTAGAATAATGATATTCTCAAATGTCTCTAGTCTAGTATTATTGTGGAATGGGTTACAATAATACATAACAACTAGCATATGTGAAGACTAATATGAGATATGTATTCTACATATGGGTACAAGTTGGAGAGCTTGTGTACTGGACCGACCCACAATGAGAATGCTACGTGGATCGTTATACGAGTGTCATAATTGATTCTCATAGTGATCATGATATATGTAGTCCTTTGACCTAAGGTCATCAAGCTTCCCTACAGGTGAGACACATACTTTGATACATCCCTTTGTTGCTCGTAACTAAGTGAACTTGAAGGAGGTCATTGGGTATGTCACATATCATGTGGAGGGTTTTGTATGATCAAGATGGGATTTGTCCTTCCTATGTAACGGGAGTGATATCTTTGGGCCCTTTGATAGAGTAAGACTTAGAATATGCATGGCCATGCTTGGACAAGTTGATATATGATATCAATGTCATCAATTTAAGTTAGTTTACTCAGTAATCAAGAAACCAAAGATTGAGCTATATGATAGTGACATATTCCATGTCTCATGCTTAGTCTTGATATCTTGGACAAATGGACAATCACATATATGGGTAACGATCATAAAGGTTTAGTCGAATCATTGACAATGTTTTCACTTGGGTAGCAATGATGTTTTGCTAGACACTGCTCACTACTTATGATCATAAATATGATTTATGATCATTGTCAATGTGGTAAGAGCCTATTGGGTCACACACATAGAGCTATTTGGATTATTAGAGTGCATGGGCTAATTATTTGGGTTATGGTTTCATGATAATTTCATGTTAATAACTGGCCCAAAATTTGAGCTATTATTAAGCCCAAAATTAAAACCTAATTGGATTAGGGCTTTGAAACCCATTAGGCGTGGAAGTTGAATCTCACTATAAATACAACATAGAGTGAGAAATTCGCTGCCTTGCCTTAGCCTCCCAAAAGAGACAGCCGCATTCTTCTATTACTATTCCTTGGAGGACGTAAGCTAGTACTACAAGTGCAAGAGAAATACATCTATCGAGATGTCGTGGAGGTGTGCTGATCCCGAGAAGCTCATGTGGATACCATAGAGATCTGAGATAAATTTTTTAGAACACTGTGGCTCCTTTAAGTTGATCAAATAAGTCCTTAATCATGGGGGGAGAAAACTTATTTTTCATAGACATGGTAGTGAGCTTTCTATTGTCAATGCACAACCTAAGAGTTGCATCTTTCTTCTTTACAAATAGCACTGGTGCTTCCCAAGGTGATACACTTGGCCTACTAACCCTTTTTCAACGAGTTGATCCAATTGCTTTTTCAGCTCATTCATTTCAAGAATTGCCATCTTGTAGGGTGTAGTAGATACAAGAACTACTCCTAGAGTTAATTTGATCTCAAATTCGATTTCCCTCATAGGAATAATTGTTACCACGTCAACAAAAGGGAAAATTACGGCATAAAGGCATAATGATTATAAACCATTATATAGCATAATTTTCACCACAGTGAATGAAATGTAAGGGGTAGAGTGAATAATCTACACCTTCTTAAGAGATTACAATCGTTACTTGGTACTAAAGGAAGCCCTAGAGGATTGCTTGTTTTACAAGTAATTTATGGGTTTATTGCAAGATTTCAGGACTTGGGTACTCAATTGTACAACTCTAAAGAAAAGATTTTGGAAGGATTTGATTGGTATGGAAGAAATTTTTGGGTGCTAAATTGCATAAAGGAAGCAAAGGCTAGTATTCAAGAACCTAGGATAACTAGGTTTACAATTGTTCACAAAAATAACTTAAGGGTGGTATGATTTTTTTAAGAGTCAAAGATGGTCATTTCTAGCATTATCCCAGCCTTTTATTTCTAGGTTCTAAGGTAAAAAAGGTGGGCTAAAGATTAGCCAAAAATTCTTTGCTTAAGACATACTTATAGTGACCTAAGTGAAGGTTAAGGTTAAACTAATCAAGTCAAGTAAATATCTTGATTTCTTTACCTTTCCTTGGTCATTTTTGGCCCTTACCAGCTAGAGTTCCTCACTTAGCTCCTCCATAACCTTCCATATCCACCATAGCTTAATCTCCTAAGAAATAACAAAGGTAAGCAATCGGATTCAAGAGGAGAAAGAACAACCCTAGTTTTTGAGTTTATTGAGCTTCCTTTGCTATTTTTAGCTTTCACAGCTTAGGTAAGGGTTTTATCTTCATGTTTCATCATTGATTACTATTCTAAGATGATGATCAATCATCTATGAATCTAAGACCATGCTTGGAAGGGAGCAAAAAGCTCAAGGAACTAAGTATGGGTTAAGGGGGAGTGCATGAACAAGGTTCCAGCCTAACTGTTTTTCATGCACTAAGATGGCAGTGTTTACAACAGTTTCTAGAGCCCAAGTTAGTACTAACTAAGACCAATTAATCTCCTAAGGCCAATTATTAGCTTGAGGTGGGCTTCCATATTGATTACATAATGTTTATTTGATTGTTTATGAACTAAGCCTAATGTGTTTATTGCTGCCAGCATTACATTTGTTTGTTGCTGTGTTGTTTGTGCATTTGGATGACTATGTTTGTGTATTCATACTGTAATTTTTTGTTTTAGTGTCTTTGGATTTTAGGTATATGACTGGAGTTTGAAGATTTTATTGATATGCCCTTACTAAGTTTCATTCAAGAAACTTACCCCATTTCTGTCCATTCCAGGTCCAGCAGAAAGATCAAATTCAAACTAACCTTTATTGTTTGAGGTTTGATCTGAAATTTCAGGTACATGAAATTCCTTATGTCTAGTTATTATCTGGAAATTTTGGTGATTTTAGGAGCACATTTGGTATTTTTAGTGATGTTGCCTATTGTGTTATGTAGCAACTGTCCAGCATTCTGTTTCTGGAGTGCATTGTGTTTAAAGCTCTCCTGTAACTAAGGTGTGTGTTTTAACTAAGTTAATAACATTATGTAGTGCATGGATGCATGTATGTGTAATGCATGTGAAGTTTGGACAATGTATGTGAACATTTGGGGCTGTTTTGCTATGTATGAGGATGCTATGCACAGGCTGCCTAAGTGTGCATTATAGGCTGCTTGTTTGTAAATTTTGGTATTGGCTATGTAAAGATGCTAGCTATAAGGGAATGTAATTTCCAGGTGTGTTGGACATGTATGGAATACCCTTGAGTGGCTTACCCCTTGTGAATGAAGTATTTGTGTGCTTATAAAATTTTGTATGGGCAAAATGGTCATAAAGTGATCAGAATTTCAATTATACACTCAATGTTCTATATCTCCCTGTGTAGAATGAATCTTAGTCTGAAATTTTGACCACACCTAGAGAACATCTAGAGGTTAAACTAGGATTTATAATTTCTAAATTTGGAGCCCTGTTGCCAAAGATATGATGTTTCAAAGTTGGCTAAGTTACTGTTCATTTGGAAGAATTTTGTGATCAACTTAAAACATCGATAACTTGGTCCATAGGTGGGCTATTGATGTAAAACAAAGTGGTTTGATCTAAGTCTCTACTTGATAATGGAGCAAAGAAAATAGGGCAGCTAGAATGATATAGTTTATTGGAATAAGTTTGAGTGCAGTGGCTAGAATTTTTTAACCTAGTAAGAATGCTTAATGCATGGAAGCCAAAACTAAGACTTGTGCTAGTGTTTTATTTTTGAGCTGCCATAATGTTCATAAATGTGAATATGTGTGTTAGTGTTAGACCAATATGCATGTATTTACATAGTGCTCAAGAGGGTCACTTGAGTATGTACACTAGGGGCATTGTTCTAGTGATGTACAAGACACACCAATCTTGAGAGTTTAAATGCACAGTTTTGGCACCATAATTGGATTACCCCGTAGTGGGTAACAGATGTTGATATCAGAGCATGGTTAGAGGATAGTTTATACATGTACATATGGTTGCATTTTGCATGCTAGCTACATACATGAACTCAGTTTGGTCAGCTGGTAGTGTTAAGTGCCATTAAAGTACCTATGATGTTTATTTGTGCTCTATGATGAATCATGAATAGGAAGTAAACATGATTGCCACAAGGAGAGGGGAACCAACCCTATGGCCTCTTACTAAACCTAGGCAGCAAAGGGTAGATAGGAAATAGGAATCAGGGCCACCAAGGGGCACCAAACCTTGAAGTGCCACAGATTTAGTTAGAGCTTCAGAGGAACTTAGCTCTAATCGATGAAAACTTACTAAGGCTGATACAAGCACAACCACAAAGAAAACCAGTTCAAAATGCACAGTAACAAGCCGAAGAGGAGACTAGGAACACAACTGAATATGTTCCTTATAGAAGATCAGAAGATGCAAATGATGAAACTATTAAGGTGGATGATAAGGATTGAAGAAATCCAAGAGGAAGAAGAGTGAGGGCTGAGATTGGTCAGGTATCTAGGACCAATCCCTCAGTTTATAACCATTCATTCCTCTTCTAGGAATGAGATTGAGGAAAATCTTGAAAGAAAACGTAGGAGAAGACATAGAGACAATGGAGAGCATCACCATCCTGAGGGTTCTCATAGATCCAGAATACATAGAGTTGAGGATCTAGGGGGCCTAGATGAGGTCAAACTGTTGGAGAGGTTCCAAGGACTAAGGCCTTTACAGTTTGATGGAAGAGATGGGCCTGAGAAAGCTGAGGAGTGGTTAATCTTTCTTGAGAAGATGTTTGAGATGATGCCACTCAGCTTCACCAAAAAGGTGTCACTGGCTAGTTACAACTTGGTAGGCAATGCAGAGATATGGTGGAGAACCACCAGAGATAGGTATGGTATCCAAAAGGATAGAAGACCAGGAAGATATATTGGGATGAGCTAGCCAGAGTTCATTCAGCTATTTCAGGAGCAATACATCAGTGATTCCATCAAGGATATGAAGCAAGCTGAATTTGATGCTCTCAGGCAGGACTACCTCAGTGTCCTAAAGTATGAGCACAAGTTTAGTCAATTGGTTAGGTACGCTCCTCAGTATCATGGATAGAAGGAGTTAAAGGCCAAAAGATTTGTCGGAGGCCTAAGGCCAAACATTAGAAAGGCTGTAAGACCTTTTGGAGCAGTCATATACTATGAAGCAGTGCAGAAACCTTTATTAGTACAGCAACAGGAGTATGAGACTAGGTATTTTCCCAGTGGACAAGGGGAAAGTAGCCAAGCAGGAGGCAAGCAGAAAAAGCCACCACATGGCAAGGGAATTGCCAACAATTCCCATTTTGGTGGTGAGGGCAAGGTGAAGGGGAAGTTCCTTGGCCTAAGGTGCCCTAAATGCAAGAAGTTCCTTAGCCTAAGGTGCCCTAAGGTGTGCTGCAATGGATCATTGGATCAAAGATTGCCCACATGTGCAAGGAAGAAGGCCAAAAGAGCAAGGTCCAATGATACCTACTAGAGTAGGACCTAGAGAGGCTGCATCGAGGAAGGGACATCAGAGACTAGTTCCTCCAGTGCAAAGGCCTCCAATGCAAAGAGCTGGAAGAGTGTTTCAAGTGGAAAAGCCAGAAACATCATAACAGGGAGAAGCACTAAGAGGTAACATTTACCTTAATAGTATGCCTGTTAGTGCTCTGTTTGATACTAGTGCATCTGTGTTTATAATGGCTAGGAAGTTTGTTGATGCCATAAATTTACATACTAAAATCATACCCAGGATATCCTTAGTGAAAATAGCAGGTAATCGATTTCTCTTCACGAATGACCTGGCTATGGATTGTGAGCTAGTAGTAGGAAAGACTAAGGTTATGACTAATCTACTAGTGTTGGACATTCCTAGGTATGATTTAGTGCTTGGTATGAATTGGCTTGCTATACATAATATAAGAATTGATTGTGCTAAGATAGCAATCACATTCCCTGATGGTGAAGTGCATGCATTAGTGAATTCTAAGGAATTAGTGTATGAAATGCATGGCATGGGCCTAGAGGTACAAGATGAGGTACATGTGATTTTTGAGCATGATTATTGTTATGCATTTAATGAATTGTACTGTGAAAAAAGAGTGGATAGAATACCCGTAGTGAGAGACTTTCCATAAGTCTTTCCTAAAGACTTGCTAGGTATTCCTCCACCAAGGGAGATTGAGTTTGAGATAAAGCTGTAACCAGGAGCTAGTCCAATATCCATTCCTCCTTACAGAATGCCTATCACAGAGATGAAAGAGCTCAAGAAACAACTTGATGAACTTCTTGAAAAAAGGTTCATAAGGCTAAGTGTTTCATCGTGGAGAGCTCCAATGCTATCTGTGAAGAAGAAGGATGGATCATTGAGACTATGCATTGACTACAAGAAGCTCAATGGAATGACTATTAAGAACAAGAATCCACTCCCTAGGATTGAGGATCTTTTTGATCAACTCAAGGGAGCTAAGATCTTGTCTAAGATAGATTTGAGTTCTGGATACTTCCAGTTGAGAGTAGAGGAAGAAGGCATTACTAAGACTACATTCAGGACCAAATATAGGCATTATGAGTACACAATCATGCCATTTGGTTTGACTAATTCCCCAACTGCTTTCATGGACCTGATGAACAAGGTGTTTAGACTACATCTCAACAAATTTATAGTCGTATTCATTGATGACATTCTAGTGTATTCCAAGGATGAAAATGAACATGGACATCATCTGAAGATTTTCTTAAAGACTCTATTAGAACATCAGCTTTATGCCAAGTTATCCAAGTGCCAATTCTGGATAAAGGAACTGTCTTTCCTAGGACACATCATAAAGGCACAAGGCCTTAAGGCAGACCCTAAAAAGGTCAAGGCAGTGCAAGAATGGGAAAGACCAAAGACTGTAAGGGAAATCAAAAGTTTCCTAGGATTAGCTGGATACTATAGAAGATTTGTATCAAGCTTTTCTATGATTGCCTCAGTTCTTACTCATTTGACTAAGAAGGGTCAAATGTTTGAGTGGACTAAGAAATGTGAAAAAATTTTCCAGGACCTTAAGCAAAGGTTGATTGAAGCTCTAGTATTGATTCTTCCTGATCGAAGCAAGCCTTACATCATCTATACAGATGCATCTAGATCTGGGTTAGGTTGTGTACTTATGCAAGTTAGAAATGTCATTGCTTATGGGTCAAGGTAGTTGAGACCCCATAAGAAAAATTATCCCACCCATGACCTAGAACTGGCAGTAGTGATTTTTGATTTGAATCAGTGGAGGCATTACTTGATGGGTAGTTCCTTTGTGATCTACATTGACCATCAGAGCCTAAAGTACTTGTTCGTTCAGAAAGAGTTGAACATGAGGCAAAGGAGATGGTTAGAGTACATCAAGGACTATGACTGTAGTATAGAGTACACAGAGGGCAAAGGCATTCTAGTAGTAGATGCCTTGAGTAGGAAGTACACAGGTCTTCTGAAAAGGTGATCCATAGCTGATCATGATGAGCAGAATAGTCTGCTATGCCTATGGTATAAATGGCATAACTGGGAAGAAGGCCAAATTTACGGATTGATAGTTCAATCCGAATGGATTGAAGAGGCTAGAAAGGCACAAGAGATAGATCCTGATCTGAAAAAGATTTCAGGAGAGGAAAAAGGTACCTTGTATCAATCCTTTGCCTACAAGCAAGGATTACTGTACTTTAAGGACCAAATCTATATGCCTAAAGGACCAAAGCTCAGGGATGAAATACTTGAGGAAGCTCACACAACTAAGTTAAACATCCATCCAAGAAGTGAGAAAATGTGTGTAGACTTGAAGACTCAATTCTAGTGGCCAAACATGAAGAGACATATAGCTACTTATGTCTCCAAATGTGCCACATGCCAGAGGGTAAAGGTAGAGCACCAAATGCCAGCTGGTACCCTACAGACTCTACCTATACCAATGAGGAAGTGGGGCAACATAACTATGGACTTTTTGACTGGGTTGCCTATGACCAGATTAAGGCATGATACAATGTAGGTCATTGTGGATGGGCTAACCAAATGTGCCCACTTTTTACATATGGAACTCACAGACTCCTTGTAGAAGTTAGCTCAGATGTATGCCCAGGAGATAGTAAGACGATGTGGAGTGCCAGACTCCATTGTATCTAATAAAGATCCAAGATTTACAACTTGATTTTGGAGTTTTTTTTCATAAAGCATTAGGAACCAAAATCCACCTGAGTACTGCTTATCATCATAAGACAAAAGGGCAATCTAAAAGGGTGATATAAATACTGGAAGACATGCTGAGGAGTTGTGTATTGGATTTCAAAGGTGAATGGGACCAACATTTGCCAATGGTCAAATTCTCATATAACAATAGTTACCAAAGTACCATTAGCATGGCACCTTATAAAGCATTATATGGAAGAATGTGCATGACACCCCACTATTGGGTGGAAGCCTCTGATAGGCTAGAGTTGGGTCCTGAGATCATTGAAGAAACAACAAATAAAATCAAGAAGATACAAGAAAGGTTAAGGATAGCCAATAAAAGGACCACTACTTATGTGAACAAAAGAAGATGAGACTTGGAGTTTAAGGTTGGTGATAAAGTGTGGCTCAAAGTAGCACCCACGAAAGGTGATATCAGATTTGGGAAAAGAAGTAAGTTAGCTCCAAGGTACATTGGTCCTTATGGGATGTTGGAAACGGTTGGCAAGGTAGCTTATAGGTTAGCTCTACTACCAAGCATGTCAATTGTTCATTATGTTTTCCATGTCAGTATCCTTAAGAAGTGTCTACTGGATGCAAGGCATGCTATAGTAGTGGAAGACATACAATTAGAGCCAAATATAACGTATGAAGAGAAACCTATAGCTATCTTAGCTAAGGATACCAGAAGACTAAGAACAAACTAATTCCCATGGTTAAAGTACAATGGTTAAACCATTTTGAAAAAGAGGCAACATGGGAAACTGAAAAAGAAATTCTAGAAAGGTATCCAGATAAGTATCCCAAGCTAAGGTCAATTTTAGAGGACCAAAATTTTTAAGGGGGGAGAAATGTTATCACATCAACAAATGGGAAAATTACAGTATAAAGGCATAATGGTTATAAACCATTATAGAGCATAATTTTCACCATAGTGAATGAAATATGGGGGGTAAAGTGAATAATCTACACCTCCTTAAGAGTTACAATGGTTACCTGGTACTAAAAGGCGCCCTAGAGGGTTGCTTGTTTTACAAGTAATCTATGGGTCTTACTGCAAGATTTTAAGACTTGGGTACTCAATTTTACAACTCTAAAGAAGAGATTTTAGAAGGATTTGATTGGTATGGAAGAAATTTTTGGATGCTAAATTGCATAAAGGAAGTAAAGGCTAATATTCAAGAACCGAGGACAACTAGGTTTACAATTGTTCACAAAAATAACTTAAGGGTGGGATGATTTTTTATAAGAGTCAAAGATTTCCATTTTTAGCATTATCCCCACCTTTTATTTCCAGGTTCTGAGGTAAAAAAGGTGGGTTAAAGATAAGCCAAAATTTTTTTGCTTAAGACATACTTATAGTGACCTAAGTGAGGGTTAAGGTTAAACTAATCAAGTCAAGTAAATATCTTTATTTCTTTACCTTTCCTTGGTCATTTTCGGCCCTCATGAGGCAAAGTTCCTCCCTCAACTCATCTATAACCTTCTATAGCCACCATATCTCAATATCCCAAGAAATCATAAAGGAAAGCAATCGGATTCAATAGGAGAAAGAAAAACCCTAGTTTTTGGGTTTATTAAGCTTCCTCTGCTATTTTCAGCTTTCACAGCTTAGGTAAGGGTTTTATCTCCATGTTTCATGGTTGATTACTATTCAAAGATGATGATCAAGCATCCATGAAGCTAAGACCATGCTTGGAAGAGAGCAAAAAGCTCAAGGAACCAAGTATGGGTTAAGGGGGAGTGCCTGAACAAGGTTCTAGCCTTACTATTTTTCATGCACTAAGATGGCAGTGTTTATAGGGGTTTCTAGAGCCCAAGTTAGTACTAACTAAGACCAATTAATCTCTTTAGGCCAAAGATTAGCTTGAGATGGGCTGCCATATTGATTACATAATGTTTATTTGATTGTTTATAAACTAAGCCTAATGTGTTTATTGCTACCAGCATTACATTTGTTTGTTGTTGTGTTGTTTGTGCATTTCGATGGCTTTGTTTGTGTATTTGTATTGTAATTTTTTGTTTTAGTGTCTTTGTATTTCAGGTATATGACTGGAGTTTGAAGATTTTATTGATAAGCCCTTGCTATGTTTTCATTCATGAAACTTACCCCCTTTCTGTCCATTTCAGGTCCAACAGAAAGATCACATTCAAACTAAGCATTATTGTTTTAGTTTTGATCTAAAATTTTTGGGTACATGAACTCCCATGTGTCTTTTTATTATCTAAAAATGTTGGTTATTTTAGGAGCACATTTGGTATTTTTAGTGATGGTGCTTATTGTGTTATGCAGTAGTTGTCCACCATTCTACTTCTAGAGTGCATTGTGTCTAAGCCTCTCCTATAACTAGGGTGTGTGTTTTAACTGAGTTAAGAACATTATTTACTAGGTGGATGTATGTACATGTAATGCATGTGAAGTTTGGACAATGTATGTGAACATTTGTGGGCTATTTTGCTATGTATGAGGATGCTACGCACAAGCTGCCTAAGTGTGCAATATAGGTTGCTTGTTTGTAAATTTTGGTATCGGCTATGTGAAGAGGCTAGCTATAAGGGAATTAATTGACAGGTGTCTTGGACATGTATGGAATAGCCTTGAGTGGCTTACCCCTTGTGAATGAAGTGTTTGCATGCTTATAAAATTTTGTATGGGAAAAATGGTCATAAAGTGATCAGAATTTCGACTCTACACTCAAAGTTCCGTGTCTCCCTTTGTAGAATGAATATTGGTGTGAAATTTGACCACACCTAGAGCACATCTAGAGG